>CM065054.1:12654731-13214731 GCA_032883995.1 Coronaproctus castanopsis
AATGATTTACAATAAAATTTTCAATCAAATCTTTATTCATTTTTCCTTGAAAAGTAAGTGTATGTGGATATTTTAATAAAATATTTGTTTCACATTCTGGTAAAGGAAAAATTAAATATTTACCTTGATATTTTACCACTAATAATGTAAAAAGTTCAAATTCCGATTTTATAATAAATACCTTTATATTTTCATTAACAGATTCACTAGCAGGAATCATTATATAAATTTCTATATCAGTATTATCCATTATCTTTTTATAATACAAAAATATTCTTTTTTTTTAACCAATTTTTTTAGCTACAAACGAATTTTACCTGAAAAAGATGGAATTATAGACACACTTCCGTGGGGGTATGTTAATATAGTAGAAAATAAAATTATGGAAAAAGAATTTAAAATGGATTATGATGAAAAACGAATTTTACCTGAAAAATATAAAATTAATTATGGTGATGTATGTTGCATACATGACCAAAACGAAGGTAAGGAGATTTATATAACGGCAAGTTGACAGGGATTAAATATAACGGAAAATTGACAGGGATTAAATATAACGGAAAGTTGACAGGGATTAAATATAACGGAAAGTTGACAGGGATTAAATATAACGGCAAGTTGACAGGGATTAAATATAACGGAAAATTGACAGGGATTAAATATAACGGCAAGTTGACAGGGATTAAATATAACGGAAAATTGACAGGGATTAAATATAACGGCAAGTTGACAGGGATTAAATATAACGGCAAGTTGACAGGGATTAAATATAACGGAAAATTGACAGAGATTAAATATAACGGAAAATTGACAGAAGTGTGCTCAGTATGCCCCTTTACTACTTATATATATATATATGTATATATATATATGTGTGTGGGTATGGCACTCTAGTAATGAACACATAAGGCACTATTATTTTTATAGCGAATTCGTTTTCTCTATTACAGCATACATGCGCACCATCAAAGCTATTATTTACTTTTCTTTAACTTATAAAAAAAAAGTAAGCCCATTGTTTATGGTTTCTTTTATCAATACTTTTTTTTTTTTTTTTGTTAAATTCATCTTAAAAAGACAGGAAAACTCGTTATATGAAATTACGATTTTCCAGCTGAGTTCACAATTGTATTATACAATAACAATAATAATAATTTTAAAAAAATGACGATTATCACGACGATTGGTATGTACCTCTAGCCGATGAAATTATATAGAAAATATAAAAAATTATTTTCGTCGGCCCGGAAATAAAATGATCGCCACTATCTGTTCGATAAGGCGTCAAAAGGAAAATCTACTCTATCCGCCTAGTCTGAATCGCCCACCTAATCAAAATCTGAAACGTGTCCGGTTTTATATTGCGTAAATTTTAGGGAATTATTCGAAAATCGATATTCTATAAATTGAATGTAATAATCAAAGAAAACCATTTTCAATAAACGGAAATTGATAACAAACGTAATCGTGATAAACGGAGATGATTTTATCGTATTGCATCGCCAACAAACGTTTTCAATATACTAACGGGGGAATGCGAACAAATTTAAACTAGAACAGCTAATTTCATCATAACTGGTTATCTCCGAATCGAATGTGACGAAACATAATAATAACAATAATAATACCTAATAATCATCGTCATCATGATTCTGTATCTTGTCAGAAGATAGCGTAAACATTGATCTATATTTCCTAGTTGATTTGATAATTTCTGTAATTTTCCTCGTATTAAAGCTGGTTGATCTCCAACCGTCTTCTTCCTCGCGTCTTGTTTCCTTGTATTTTCCCTTGAAATGCCATTGTAAATAATCCTTCTTGTCTTATTTCGTGCGTCCAACGTATTTTTCCTTCCTCTTTTCAACTTTTCCATTCCACTCCGTTTTAGTATTTCTTTGTTCGTTATCCACGGTATTCGCCACATTCTTCTTAACGTCCACATTTCAAAAGCTTTTAAACGTTTAATACTCTCACGTTTCAGATGCATATTTTAGGACGGACATGACGTAGCACTGATTTACTTTTGTCTTTATATTCATTTTTAATTTTCTGTTTTTTAGTACGGCCTCTAGGTTCTTAAACGTTTTTGCTGTGCCATTCCGATACGACTTTTAATTTCATTTATATCTCTACCGTCATTTTTGTTATCAATACGTCTACATATCAGAATTCTTTTACCGTTAAAACCATTTCGTTTCCGATTTTTAAATAATAATAATAATTACTCGAACAGTGTAGAACTTGGCGATTTTGAAAAATAATATAAACGATAAAAATCGTTAAAATCGCTAAATTTTTATATATAAAGGAGACTATCAAGATTTTTAAAACATCACAAAATAAAATATATATATATATAAACAAAATCATGAATACATGAATAATTTAATAATGATAAATGTTATAATGATATATACACTCATAATCACACCTCATGTATACACACAACAACACAACAACACTCATACGACATAATACAATTATTTCAATACTACTTATCCCGTTAAGCTTTCGCTTGTCGACGGGTAATTACATTTCTTATGATTTAATATTATACATTTACGCTTAATATAAATTTTTATTTTGATTACATTTATTATATTGATTTCTTTAATTACCGTTTATTTATATAATTATAACTCATTTACACTCTCACATACTCTCTAACTTAACTGCCGAAGTGAGTTTAAGTACTGATCAGTACCATGCTCACACACACACACACACGCACACAAACATAGAATTCATGTATACATCTGTTAAGAGTAGTTTTAATTCATATTAACTTTCAATTTGCAAACAATATATTTCCACTCTAATCATCCACATATATAGGCTCCCATTTACACCAAATTTTTAATTTTCCAATCGGTAGTAGAGAACCCTGGCATCCGCATTGTATCGTATTATATTTGTATTTCATAATCCTCGTCATTTCATTATTCTTATAGTATTTTATCCACATTTTCCTTATTTTTTAACCATTTTTTTAATTCACGTTTTAGTTTCCTCTCCACCCTTTCGTTTTTCGTTCAATATTTCTTCCGGTATCACGTTCATCATAAGCGGCAATATGTACACGTCTGTCTGATTTCCATGCTTCGATTTCGGTATTATGATATTTTTGTATCTTCCTTAGATCATATGTTATTTCTTTTCTTTCCCTAACTTTTACAGGTTTCCGATTTCTAATATAATCCAACATTCTAACCATTAAGCACAGTCCTTTTATATCCAGCATGTTTTCCTCCTTCAAAAGTTTATGTAATTCACTATCATTATCTCTTGTAATTAGTTGTAAGGATTTTCTCTGTAAACGATCGATACGTACAGTATAATACTTCTTAGCTAAACCCCATGCCTGCACACCATATCTTAATCGTGAATCTATCAGCGCGTAATATACTATTTTTAATGTTTCTTTGCTAACGTAGTTTTGTAATGTATACAATGCTGGCAATGTTGCTCGAATTTTTTTTTCCCACAGAACTTATGTGTTTATTCCATCTTAAATTTTCGTCAATAATTACACCCAAGTATCTGTGTTCTCGTACCATTTCTATTTGTTCGCAATCTTTGTTACTGCACTTATTCTCCTGTTTCGTGTAATGGGCACAATCATTCGAGTGCATCTGTAATATAGGCTTGTATCTTTCTATATCCATCATAGATTTGAAGAACATACATTTTGTTTTTTTACTATTTATTATCAGGTTATTGTCATGTGCCCATATGCTAATTTGTATTAAGTCTTTCTGCATATTTTCAACGGCTATTTTTATATTTATATTTGTCGTTATTATCGCTACGTCATCGGCAAAAGCATATATTTTACTATAATTTAAATATTTTTGCAGATCATTTACATATATATTAAATAAGATCGGGGTTAAGTTGCTCCCTTGCGGTACACCATTTCTCATTTTAAATTCAATTCCTTTTACTCCGGATATACTTACTACGCTCTTTCTATCACTCAGATAATTTTTAAATCAATTCCAGACTTTACCCGTTACACCTATGTTATTCGATTTTATTAACAATTTATCGTGGTTCACTGTCTCAAAAGCCTTTGTTAAGTCAATGAACGTCACTATCACTTTATTTCGCATTTCCAGATTTGTCCTTATCTCTTCAGCAAAGTCGCCAAGTGCTTGCGATGTTGATTTGTTTTTCTGAAACCCATATTGATTTCTATCAATAACATCATTTCCTGTATTTTACTAAGTATGATCCTACATACTTTTCCATTATTTTTGCTGTAACATTGTTTATTAGGTCTATAGTTTGTGACTTCGTTATGTTTTCCTTTTTTATATATCGGTCTTATTAGTGATGTTTTCAATTCTTGCGGTATCATTCCATTTTCTAACGTTTTATTTATTAAGTTTGTTATTTTCTTCGATATTTTATCTTTCGCATATTTCATATCCTTAATTCTTATATTATCGTTACAACAAGATTTTTCAGCTACTAATTTGTCAATAATGTTTCCTACTTTTTCTACCGTTGCTTTAGGAATACACATATTACTACGAGCATAACATTCGTTTGACTTTAATTTTAGTATGTTACACTTGTGTTCTATTCTTTCTATATTATGCTCAAATTCCTCACTAAATAATTTTATTACATTATGTATACCATTCTTTTTACACAAGTATTTTTCTATTGTTTCATCAACCCCAACGGTAATTTTTCTCTGTTAAACTTATCCTTTTTCGTCTTAATCATTTTGTTTACATTATTTCTCAGCGCTTTGTACTGAAGAATGTTAATTACCTTATATATATATATGTATATATATATATATATATATATATATATATATATATATATATATATATATACCTTAACAGTTAACTTACTAATGTACAACGACATCTAATGTATATGTGATAAAATTAAAATTTAAAACATAAAATTTAAAGTTTTAAAATTTTAAGTACAGGAAAATATTAGAAAAAAACACCCTGCAAGAAAACGATAAAAATAAATTATAATTAGAACTTAAGTAAAGAGGGACGTAGTAAATAGGAAAATAATTCTTAAATAAGTAATATATGTTTAATTCTGCGGTGTTTGTGTTTATATATATATATATATATATATATATATATATATATATATATATATATATATATATATATATATGTATGTATATAAACAATTTACAAAAAATATCAGTAAAAAAACGAAAATAAAGTGTAAACAGCGCTAGTACAACAAAATTAACAAAATCAATAGAAACGATAATTTATAAAATAACATTCGTTATCGGATTTTTTTTTTTAAATAACTATTTTTCACATCGCTATTTTCGTGATTTTTTACATCTTTTTTATTTTTTTATTTTTTTATTTTTTTGTATTTATTTATTTATTTATTTTGTCGGGTACCATGTACCGCTGGTAAGGAGCACCCGATGGTAATTATTGGATCTTATATAAAATTGATCATATCTATATTTCGGGGAAATTGAAGTACTGCTCGTACTGCGATTAGATCATCGGTTAAAACACTTCTTGTAGTGAATTACAACTGAACTTTTGAGGTCGGTATGTTGATTATTGAGGACTCTGGAGAAATAAATATCGTAATGTTTGATGCAGCGAGCGCACAATATTGGATCTGTTTTATTTATAATATAACCACCAGTCGATGCAGTGTGACTAATGTGAAGACGAGATGGATCTCCTTCATACGGTGTAAAAAAGGTCTTCAAGGAAAATGATGAGAACGGATAGGTCTAAGGTGGTTTGTTGTAGGAATAACATTCCCCCGTAGATCATAAAAGATTTTATACGTTTCGTGTTTGATGGAAGCAGATTCGGATACAGAAGTTAATAGATACGGTTGAATAGTGGCTGTTTCTTTAGCTGTTTTGTCTGCTAGTTCATTTGGTGGAAAATTTGTATAACCTGGGATCCGCGATAACATTATAATTAAGAGTAGGGTTACGGTATAAGAGATTCAGGATGAAAATAGGGTATAATTTGGGTAGAGTTACAGTTGAAGCGCGTGGCAGAAGAGAGAGAATCGGAACATATATATATATATATATATATATATATATATATATATATATATATATATATATATATATATATAATATATATATATATATTTGTGTGGTTTTCAGCGAGGTATATATAGTTCGAGAGAAAATACCGACTATCGAGGTGGTAGGGTATAACGTGGGGGAGATCATACACTGAAACTACGGCACAACCACAAAGTTGGTCAGATTTGTATACGTTGGTGTAGATTTTCGTTTTTTATTCTTTATATTTGTTAAAATTAAGCATTTTTCACATTTTAATATTATGTTATCGTCTGATGCTCAGGTTGTTAATAGAAAAAACAAATGTAGACGAATAGAAGGTTGAAAAAACGAAAATAAATAAAGGATTCAGACGAGGTTGCTGCCGGTCGTCGGTGTTGTTTTATGCGGAAAAAGCAACGAGGTACTTTTCCGATAGTGATGACGGAGGAATAAAAATAAACCGGAATAACGTACGAGACGTATAGCGCTGATTGGAGATGCCAGAAGCAAAATTGCAGAAGTCTGATTTAAACAGATTGTTAAACAACGAATGTTTAATGAAAATCAATGAAAAGAAAAACGAAGTATTAAAAAAAAGAGAAAATCAGATGAAGATTAGTAAATAGGAAAACGGCGCAAAAATTAAAGAATTTTGAATACGTGGCAGATCGTAACGTGAAATTAGGAGAAGAATAGCCCAAACAAGAAATGAATTCGGCAAAAAAAAAAAAAAAAAAAAAGTCATCTCCGATTACGGAATATAGCCTCGGATACTAGAAAATAATTTATAAAGAGCTTCATTTGGAGCATTTCACTTTACGGATGTGAAAGACGCCGCTGAAGAATGACAAATGCAAATTAGAGGCGTTTGAAATGTGGCGCTGACGATGCAAGTTAAAAACCGAAGTGGACCGATAAAATACCGAACCGCGAAATACTATTCGGAGTTAATGGAAAAGTAGACATATTACGGACGATGTAAAGAGGAAATTCCTCAATAGGACATATTATTATTCGACGTGAATTACCAACGTAATCGAAGGAAAAACAATAGATAAAGTCCAAAGAGGAAGACCTGGAATGAGTTTCACGGATGAAATCACAAGAAAAAGTATGCGGGGAAATTAAGGAATTAGCCGGAGGACGAGAAGATCTCGCACGTTGGCGTGCTACTTGCCAACCCTACCCAATTACTCGATACTATCGGCGGAATTATATGCCATCGAAACGGCAATTACGAACATTACCATCAGTCGTTCTTAATTTGTACGGTCTTGTAGCATTACAGTGCCTTTCTTCACGATCGTAAATTACACCCCCCCTGGCTATTGAAATTGGTCGTTTGATTATAATAATTACGTAGTTCTCGCATGGATCCCATCACAAGTTGACATTAAAGAAAAATGACCAAGTGCGCAACCGCAACAAATGTCATATATTGCTTCAACCATACCCGGCTCCTGACTACACCAATGGAAGACCTCCGGACTTAGATAAAATCCTCAGTACGTAAGTCGTGGAACCTCCGACGGTCTGCACTTACACTTACCAACAAACTTATTCAACATTCCTCCCGACTCCATCCCGCTAAACGAACAAAAGAGATGATGTTGTACTTGCTCGTCTGCGCCTAGGTCACACTAATATCTCACACCAGTTATATCCTAAAAAATCTTCCTCTTCCTTTATGTTCAATCTGTAATGTCCTCATTACTGTTCGCTACATTTTCCTCGAATGTGCGCAATTCCGAATACGCACGTTGTTTCCAATAACTTATTAAATTTTCTTAAATCCTCCAATTTATGTCATCTAATTTAACAATCCGTCCTTGCCGTTTATCCTTCCAACTTTCGATTCATTCTTATTAGTTCTCTCATTTCCCGCGACTCTGGTAGAGGTGCAGTTGGCACGTAAATCTGTACGTTTGCTCAATAAGCATCGTTCCAACGAGAACACTCCCGATAACGATGTACATCTTAAGCGTTCAACGTGTCTTTTGCCTGGTAATTAACGTTCTGCAAAGGCCGATTGTGGAATTTTCTCTAGTCTTCGCAACGTACGCTATTATAGATACGATCGAAGATTGATGATTTTATTTGATACGAACCACGGAGCATTAATTATCTTTCTTAAGAGTTTAGACGCGCGTGCATTGTATACGCTTCATATTTGACGGCTTGCACGAATCCCATAATTCTGATCCGTACAACCAAATTGGTTTTAATAGAGCACTCTGTCGAAGGACTTCGTTCTCGATATTTAATCAGTACTGTATAACCTTTTGCGTAACTCTTGATTCTTAACAGTTAAATGGTATCTCCATGTCAAACGGCTATCATCGAGGTAGAAGCCAAGATAGCGGACACGGCCAATATATATTAATAACGCAAGGGCTTCCTCTTCTGAGTGTGAATTGTTACACGATGACAATATGCCGTAATGCGCGTAAGTTATTCGTTTATAATTAAGTAAATCTATTCTTGTTTCGTTAGGGATAACTTATTGAAACATAAATTGTTCGATTTCTTAAACGAGTTTTGTCGAAATGTGGCACAATTGCAACGACCTCATTAGCTATTCTAGTTCAACCGTGTCCATGAATAATATGGATCGTTTAGTAACGAACTTCGATAACCGTAATTCGTATAATTACAAGACAGTAAGAAATTTGTTTCTGTGGGCGAATTCATTTTTGAATAAGTTTTTCAACAATGACCTTCGTCAAAATTGCGTTCGTATAACATTTTGCAGCTCCACCGCCGTGTATGTAATCCCGTACCGGTTGGTACAATACGTACAATCTACATAATTACCGCGCAAAGAATTATCAGCGAAAGTGATAATTTTCTAAATTTTCCCATTATGTATAAAAAAAATAAAATAAAAGTTTTTACTCTAATTCAAGCGATATGATCTATTAATATACCGAGATGTTTAGTCTCGTACACTCTTTACCAATCAACACTATCGCTCGATGATATTATATCTTTGCAGATATGTTGGCTTTGAAAAGTGTATACTAAAAAAAAAAAAAAACTCGGTTTTCTTTTCGATGAATTAGCGCGGGGGTGGGTGGGGGTGATTTAACCGACAACGAAGCAGCTTAACATATTTTCGGAGCAACATTCGAACTATTACAGGATATCTGGAGTTAACCGGTTTTAGTCACAATGTCTAATACATATATGGTACATGAAATTTTAACGCTAACTATTTTTCCTTTTCTGGTTAACACGAAATGTATCAATTTTAAAAATATTTATATAAATATATTGACAATTTTCATAAGCTAAGAAATTGGTATAATAAACACCCGCGTCAAATTGATAATTTTGTGTCTAAAATCGTCGTTTAATAATGATTAATTAATTAATCGTTCGAATTAAATCGAATAAAATTTATTCCGGTTTCGAGATAGGAAGTTTACAAGTAAAATAAATAACACGTAATTCCGCGCTGTATCGGTAAATAAATCAATCGATAAATTACTCGGAAAAAACATAAACGCAACGATCAATAAAACGAAACGATCAATAAAAAGGCAACGATCAATAAAACGGACACTAGTACTAAAGGATATATAAAATTAATTCGTGCACAAAAATTATCCAGCGTACTAATTCGAAACTAATATCGCGATATCCGTACTTCTCGGTGGAAATTTATAAATATAAAATAATGAGGTAAACGCAGCGCGATTGAAATAAGAACGCGTAAAAAAGCTTTTACATCTTTCAGGCGTACATTATAATATGTCGACATTAAATTATACATTTTTTTCGGATGTTTATTATAACGTACTCAGACTTCTTAGATAAACCGTAGATAATTTTTGGACGTATTTATATAATAAATATTTTTTTAAATTGAGACATTTCACGTCGAGAACTGGAAAATAAGTAATCACATTATACAAAGGAATGTGTCATATTTCGGCCATATCATCAGGGACGAAAAATATGAAATACTGCAGATGATAATACAAGGAAAGATGGAAGCGAAGAGAAGTCCTGGAAGAAGGAGAACGGATTGGCTGCAAAATATTACAAGCTGGACAAACAAGTCTACAGCAATTACTGACGGATGCAAGACAGCCCAAAGTGTCTGATCGACCACAGATCGAGCCTACGCTCTGTGAACAGCACGATGATGATGATAGCGGACATCGTGGCCGAAAAGGTTAAAAGTAATGTATTAGTTCGGTCGTAAGTAAGAATTCGCGCTTAAAAATTAACCTCGCGATAGGCGGGTGCTGTAAAGTTGCACGAATGGGCTCTGTTGAACGCAGCATTGAAAGTAAAAATGTTAAAATGTTTATTTCTGATTTTAAAATTATTTTTTGTTTTCATTTTTTTTTTTTAAATATTGGTTATATATTACTTTTATTTGTCATCGATTTCAAAAAAATTATAATGCGCTATTTGAAATATTTTTATTAGTAAAATAACATACATCCAACATAATTTTTATGTATATATATATATATATATATATATATATCTCGCAAAATACTACCCAAATAAACATCTAGTATTACCGAATTAAAATAAAACCGTAGGTTTTTTATAAGGTGCGTTTGTTATTTCTTTTGTATACACATGACCTCCCAGTTAAAACCAACATTGAGGTTGCAGCATTCGCTGATAACACAGCATTTTTTGCAAGCGACAACGATCCGATAGCGGCGTCGGAAAACTTACAGGCCGGTTTAAATCACCTAAAAAAATGGGCACGACAGTGGAGAATTAAGGTTAACCCATTGAAGTCTCAGTACATGTCACGTTAAATAGACGCGATACATGGCCACCCGTTTATCTTGATGGTCTTATCCCACAGGAAAGTAAAGCTCGGTATTTGGGGATGTGGCTAGATCGACGAATGACGTGGAAAACACGCATTAAGATGAAGGTTAAAGAAATAAACATAAAACTGAGAAAGATGTACTGGCTCCTGGGCAGACATTCCGAGTTACCTCTCAAATCGAAATTATTGCTGTATAACGCAGTTATCAGACCGGTGTGGACCTACATCCCTTTGGGGTACAGCATCGGTGTCTAATATTAACACGATGCAACGATGTCAGTCAAAAATATTAAGAATTATAACAAATGCGCCATGGTACATGCCTAATGACATATTCTTTTACTGTAGCTGATAAACGATCAACACTTTGTCTCGTTGTTCGTGGTATACGTTGTGATCTAGAGCTCGTCTTCTCATATTGTAAATGACCAATTGAACTGTTAAACGTTTCGTAAATTATCTACAGGTTAATTCGTTTTGTTTTTCGATTAGCGGTGTATATAACGAAAGAGAATTTATGGATGCTACGTTTAAAAAGCCTTAAAACGAAACCACGGGTCGAGGATTCGTGTTTCTTGCCACATCATATATATATATATATATATATATATATATATGAACTTGAAACGTGTTTTCAACTACTAAATTAACTGTATTTTCTTTGTCCTCCTGCTCGGAGATTCTGTTTCGTATTCCAAGTTATCATCGTCGCTTAATTCGTTTAAATCGCCATCTGTACGTTCCTCCGATAATTTACCAATTGCGGCGAATCTTTTTTCGTAATTATCCCCGTATTTTTTCTTTAACAGTATCGTAATTATTCGAAAAAGAAATTAATAAAATCGAAAAACGGAACTGATCACAAACAAAATAAACAGCCTACGGACTGGATAAAACGTGTAACTGTTAAAACATAAAAGTAACACGAATTAGAGTAAACCGGCAAACTGACACAAATGCGCACGAGTTAGGTCTGTAGAAATATTTATCATCACAACTCGAGCACATACCTTGCTGATGTTATCAGTATTTGCCGAGGACATTATGTATGCGAAAATTTACCTCTCAAATTTATATTAGTAGGAGGAGGACAAAATTTGAACAAAATAAATACCAATGGTTTATCTCCTACCCAACCACCAGTGTATCGTATAAACGATTCTATATAACAAAGGTGCTTCGAACGAGAGCGATAGTATAAAAAAAAAAAAAGGACTTGTCAAACATCCGCTATGCCGATGATACCGTTTTAGTCGCGGACAGCTTCCAAGATTTACCGGACGTGTTAAACGGCGTAACGCAGATCGGCGCATCGCACGTACTACACATAAATATCACCGAAACCAAATAACTGGCGGTACATCAAAATATATAGAGGATAAAAAATTAAAGAAGAAAAAATTAATCGTCGACGGTACAGAGATTTAATATTATATCTTACGGTACACGGTTCTCCATGAGGAAACACAGTTCAATCAGTAGACAGATAAAAGCACGAATAGAGAAAGCGAGGAGAAAGCTTTTCTTAATATGAAAAAACTCGATGACTCGTCAAGATTTCATCTTTATTTTCCTCGTACGCGTTAAAACGTAAAAATTTTCGAAATTTACGATATTCGTTTGAAGAAACTTTTCAATGAGAGTCAGGTTTCAGAGCAAGAGTTGTTTAATTCGGAATCATCGAAACAGTCCGTTTTCAGTTAAACATCGCTCTACGATAATGAATAGTAAATTAATTAGAGAGAAATAAACGCTAATTATCACAGATAAGGTTTTGGAGGAAGATTTAACACTGATTCGGAATCATGACTGTTCAGTATTCACCATCTGCTGAATCTAAACTTATAACTTTTCTTACTTTATCCAACCTTCTGCCCCTTAATCTAACTATCCATGCCTCTGGCCTTAGAAGCAGTATAAGGCACGTTAAATAAATAAATTAAAAAAAAAAAAAAAAAAAAAAAAAATTGTAAACGAATGAATCAGAAATGGCTAGCTAAATATTTACACGTTGAAGAGTGTAGTGATTCCTTAATTAAAACAAACTAAAATAGAAGTTAAAATCGCTAAAATCTTTCTTTATGAAAAATCACTCTGTATGTAATAATTTCGATTAATATTATTCAATTTGCGTTTTAATTCTACACAATGTTTTCCCTAAATACACTGATTTATTGTTTTCGTACGAATTTAATCTTTAAATCCTATTGCGAAATGTCCGCCTGCTTCTCTTATGTATTCTTTTTCACATTGATCACAATTTAATATATATATTTTTTAATTGTATATCTTCTATTTTGTTGTTATTAATCGATTTTAAAATGTGTTATTATTGCCATATAAATGTTATATTTGTTAAATATTTTTATTATTATGTTATATGTATAACTTCTTACATAATTTTTACTTAAATAAGTCCTTTTTAATCAACTATAATAGGATTATATACCGATTGCTAATTGTTTTATTATCTTTTTTTTTTATTTACTTTATCACTGTCAGTTAAAATTGTTGTCGCTCTATTGATGAGACTTCTTAAAATTTTTGCATT
This sequence comes from Coronaproctus castanopsis, assembly GCA_032883995.1. Lineage (NCBI taxonomy): Eukaryota > Metazoa > Arthropoda > Insecta > Hemiptera > Monophlebidae > Coronaproctus > Coronaproctus castanopsis. Next base: position 12,668,133 of record CM065054.1, read on the forward strand.
TTCGGGTGAAATGAATCTTTAGGTATTAATATGTCTCTATTTGTGTAGATTTTCTCTGTATATATATATGAAATACATTTGATTCGATTCGATTTGATCGTTATTATTGTCATACCGGTTTTCTAAAGGTTGTCGGAATACAGCCTAGCGGCTAGAGCACGGACTTCTATAGAGAAGGCACCGAGAATATGTACAGCGACGCAAAAATTATCATCAAAAAATGAACATATAAATAATCCTATTATTCTCGCGCAGAAAAGGCAATGGAAACCCATCGCACGCGACACCATACGCGCGCTAGTAATAATACAGAACACGAGGAAAACACGCCAAGCTGCATTGTATCGTGATAACAAAGCGATTACAATCAGTTCGGCCGAGTGTGTCTGTCTATCTACGATAAAGCCATTATTAGAGGATTGCCTTGTAACTTACACTATACAACAAAATATGCTATGCACGTAAGCCTGCGTGTTCGATATGGAGACGTTACTTAATGACGAACGACAGATTTACAAACCAATATAGTTAAAATTTCGAATAAAATTTGCCGAAATGTAATATTAAACATTAGAAGACGTATGCGCGTAAATAACGCAACGGTTTAAAAACCACACCAAACGGATCTAATCTAAATAACGCACAAATTTCATTTAAACGTAGTAGGGTATGTGCATAACATATTTCATCGAGGTAAACAAGAATGAAATGTTACGTAAGCTTTGTCATGCGTCGTACAATTATTGCTTAACTTATTCTATACACACGTACATACATATATAATATATATAGATATATTACTTCGTAATTATTTACTAAATTATTGATGATTTTTAAAATTGAAACGGTAATATGAAATGAATTTTGTACAAGAACTTTTCATTAATAAGGGAACGATAATATAACATTTACTATTATATTTAAAATAGTAATAAAAAACAAAAACAGTTAAACGACGAGAAACAATTGAAAAATAGAGAAATGAAAAAGAAAAAAGTGAAATAAGACTTCGTATACAATCGATATTTGTATTTTAACGTAAACATTATTACACAGTCGATTAGAGTTATGTTCTTTTCAATCATATTTCCAATTTCAAAGCTTGTTAAAAGGTAAAAAATATGCCCCTATTCAAGAGACAGTTCCACCAAAAAAAGAGGCCTGGTTTAAACGTGAGAATCTCCTTATAAATATTTTGTCTGCGTGTTTGTTAGACTAAGGAGTGGTTGTTCACGTAGCTAAATTGAATGGGACTTCGTGTGATATGTGTAATATATCGATGATAGATTTAGATCTGGTGCTGTCCAAAATATAAAAATAGAGACAGCTTTATGTCTGATGAACTTTTATCGACAAGGAATAACAACTTGAAGAGCTCACTGTGGATCCTATCTTCTTGGATGCGCGTAGATTACATAATTTTATTACTTAAACTGTGCAAAGGGTAAAAAACTGCCCCTGCCCAAAAAAAAAAAAAAAAAAAAAAAACCTTTTGCATGAATCTGATGATTTGACGTAGGAACCGAACTAATTACGGATATACGTAAGTAGGTACATATATATATATTACACGTAAGAGACTTTGCAATCAAGATAATTAGATGAAAACAAATTAAATTCATTTTGTCGTCTTTCAAGAAGAAAAATTGAAAATTTTTTTCTAATTTGTTGAAATACAGAGCAAATACCGAGATAAATAGTTGACGGTATCAAACGGTTCGAATTAATTATTATTGTAAAATTTCAATGCCGGATGTATCTGACGGTTAACTAGTAATAAGATGAATAATCGGATGAAATCGAACTCGTTCAAATTAAATTTATTTCACATTATTGAAACATTTCCAACATCGCATACAACAAAATGATCGCAGTAGTAATTAGATTCATGAATACGACATAAATTCGCGAATACGCAATATTAGGTAAAAAACGGATGGAAAAGAACGATAGATTATAAGAACGGCGAATGATAAATACGGCCGGTTAAAATAAATAACGATTAAAAAATGATAATAATCACAATAATAGCAATGACAATGATAGTAATAATTCAATTTCGATCAATTTCAATTCACAAATTTATTACCGCGACATTTCATTAAAAAAAGTCTACATACATTGTAATAAAACATAGACCAATGCGCATAAATTGCGCGAACGTCGGCTAACCAATTAACCCTTAACCACGGATGTACCGTTTTTAAAACGCCATCACAGACAACCGGTCATTTATTGACCGGTGTGTTTAAATGATTGATATTGTATCTACCTAAGTTTTTCAAAAAGTAACATTTGATTATACTAAAATAATTTCGTGATATTTTTTATATATATATATATATATATATATATATATATATATATATTTTTTTTTACAAAATTATAGCTGGTCAGCCATCCAGCAAAACGCGCAATAACTTATTTGGGGTTAGCATCCAGCGATTGACCTCGCTGAGAAATTCGGCCAGATCAAACGGTCGACTACGTTCTAATCGACGAACATGCGGACTAGTGTCAAGTAGATTGATCGCCAATTGCGCGCGTTTCTAAACGGTTTACATATTGCTTAACAGCGCGTTTAATCTCGTCTTTCACGTATATGCCCATATTTAAGTCACGACATAACGTATGGTTCGATACGTAACAAGGTTGGGGGAACGACGAGTCTTATTTGTTCCGAAATCGTTGTATCCTATTTTTGTGCAATCCCCTTAATATTAAACCGTTTTATACGCTAGAAGTTCGTTTTCTAGTGACCAACTGAAGTATCTGACAAGTAGTTAATTCGTACAATTTGATATCTGTCTTTCTGACTAATACGCTTTTGCTACGTCAACGGCTAAGTTACATATTTTTCCCGGCTAAAAATCATCCCATTTATTTTTAACGGTTGATATATCGATCTGCGTGCATTTACTTTCGTTCGATACGCCAACGTCTCAGCCAGTTTTCAACTTTGAACAGAGTTTTTTTATGTTTTATTAGAAGTTTCGCTATTGTCTTTACCAATAATAACGCTGTATCGTCACTGTTACCACGTCATTATCAACTAGAAAATCGACCGAGTAGATTAAGTAAAGCACCGGTGAGACACGCCAGCAGGTACGAGAATTAACTTAGGATTTGCACCCGGTATGTACGATCTTCAAGGTAGGATTTTAGAAGGAGATTGTACGGATAGCGGTAATATATTTTTTTAAATTTATATAGCATTAAAGTATTGTTTGACATCTAAGAACACACACTCGTGCATAATTGCTTAGTTTCAAGACTCTCTCGAATAGTGTGCACAATTCGCGGTATATCTGTTCAGTGGCCGAGTATCTTTTTCTGAATCCAAATTAGTGCTCGCTAACAACATGTTCACATTTTTAAATAGTATTCAACCGCTTCGATATAATTTTTTTAACGAGCTTTGAGAGGGTAGGAAGTAATTAAATGGGTCTATAAGACGAAACCTCTTTCGGTGCCTTTGGTACAACCACTATTTGCGCCAATTTCCAGGATAAAGGAGTAGTCGAAAAATAACTTTAAAAATGTTTGTAATTTCGTGTGACATATGCGTGCATTTAAAAAAAAAAAACGAATAAATTTGAAATTAAACGAGTCGAGCGAAGAAAATGTAAAAAAAAACGTTTACAAAATTTTAAACATAATTTACGGAATATTCATATATATATATATATATATATATATATATATATATATATATATATATATATATATATATCTATAAAAGGTGATTAAATATTGTTTTTATTTATAAAATGTTGATTAAACGTTAAAAAAAAATGAAAAATATCTAAAAATTAATATTTGCGCGAAAACGTGCATTGAATATTGAATGTATATACTTTTATATACAGTTCTTACGAAAACTGTACATTCCATATAAATAGCCGTCTTGCATATTAGACATGCATGGAATTCGTTCATTTTTCGATGGACATTTTCTGCAAGTCGATTGACCGTTTTGTACTTGCTCCATTCTCAATGCTGTAACATTCGGTATGCGACTTATACATAATCGGACTCGTCGACTGCTGTCTGCAATATCAGTTTAATTTCATGTATTATAAAATCCATTTCCAGTAAAATTATATCGAGTTAGTTCAGTACGGGTGCATCAGCATTAACCGACGTAATGTCTATCATTCTAAAGAAGATTTCTACAATCTTTTCGTTCTTATGAATATATGTACTGCTTTTTGATGTAAACTGATAACTCCAGATCTTTCGTTTGCCTTGTAGAAATAAATAATTTTTGTGGTTTTCCATTAATGTCATTACCTTCATTATGGTACATTGAAGAGACTAATACAACTACCTTATTTGGTTTTGTTACATAAGAAAGTATACTTACGTCGTGGGTAAATCCATATATGCTGGATCTAATGAAAATGCGAGTGGTATGCCTGCTGTATTTTTTTTTTTTTCATAATTTGATCAGTTATAAAAATGTGCATTTAAATTGGCCGTACATCATCGTGTAGTACTTGTTCTTAACTTATTAAGAGAACGCCAGATCTTCCGCATTAAGTTGTGGCCGTGCGGAAAAACTTCATTGTATTCATCGGTTTAGCTATTTCAGACTCATTCGATAATATCGAAGTTGATTTCAGGAAACTATTCCTAGATTGCAGCCGACTGATTGGAGCAGTGTGTCTAAATGCCTGTCGTTTGTCAATTAACAGGTACGTTTTGATGACACTACTTCTCGCCTTATTCTGGTGCGATCCAAGAGATAGATTTTGTGTACTTTTGTCGATTTTAGGCAACCTGTTATTATCCTCTCTGTTTCGTTTAATGCCACATCTATTTATTTTGCGTGGCATGAGTTTCTCCATGCAGGCGCTGCATATTCGGCTGCTAAAAAACATAGAACCAATTACCCTTAATGTATGCGGTTACGCGCCCCAGTTACATCCTGTTAATTTTCTGATTATATTGTTCCTGGCTGTGACTTTTTATCTTATAGACAGTGCAATGACTTTTAAATGTGAGTGATCGGTCTAAGTGTACATCAAGGTATTTTTTGGCGTATGTTCCAGCCTTGTTCCTTTCCATATGATGTTCAGTTTCCTATTTGCACTGTAATTACGTAAATGAAAAGCGCATACTTGTGTTTTAATTAGGCTTCAACTTATTTTTTTATCATAATATTCTCTTTTAGCTTCCAATGTAATTTTCAGTTTTGCTTCGACATATTCAAAGTTGGTTTCTTGAACTGCAATTCTAGTATCGTCGACGTAAACGAATTCTCTAGTGTCTGTGCTAATTGGCTGATCATTTACGTAAATGTTGTATAATATACGCGTCGGTACGCTTCCTCGAGGTAAGCCGTTTTTCAGATTCCTCCAACGACTATTTTTCCCTCGTAGTGTTAGAATTGACGACTGTGTAGTATCATTTCCACTACTGTCGACAGCTTTTATAGTCAGTTGATATACTTTTTGCAACAACAGTCTATGGCTGACTATGTCATATGCCGCCGTTAAGTCGATAAAAGCTACTCCTGTAATCTTAAGTTCAAACCATTTTCTATATGTTGGATTAAATTAAGTATTTGTCGACAGCATGATTTGCCGCGTCTAAAACCAGCTTGATCTGTGATCAGCGTCTCATCTATATAGTTTTCTATTCTATGTAGTATAAGGCGATCAAAAATTTCGAATAGGTGACAAAGTAATGATAAAGATTCCGGAATCATTAATTACCTGGTTTTAATAGCGCAATTATAGCTTTCCTCCAGATGTTTGGCATCTTCAACGATATGATGCATTCATTCATCATATTTAAGAGCCGTAGTTTTATTTTAGGTCCGAAGTGTTGAATCTGCTCACCTCGCAGATCATCTAAGCCAGCAGCTCTGTTTAGTTTCAAGCGATTTATAGCGACATTGAGTTCATTTATCTCAAAAGGCTTATGTAAGAAATTATTTATGCTATTTTCTTCCTCGTTCGGTGTTCATTTTCCTGTACGTTTACTGCAATTAGATTTACCATTTAATAACAGTTAGCGCGCAACTGCATTTGCTGTTACTGTCACTAATTTGTCGCTTTTTTGGGGTCATTACTGAGTTTTTTTTTTGTTTTTATAGCAAGCCCTTCGGCTATTCTGTTTCATGTAAAAATCTTCCAGCATCTTACACCATTTGTCTCTCCTGGCTAATCTGACTGCTTCTTGAAGCTTTTCTCCTGCCATTATTGTATCATCAGCAAAAGGATGTTTTGCAAATAAAATCACGTTTTGCTCCAACAGCGATTTGGAATCCGCTGATAATCTACATAAATGTATTCGGTTCTACATCCTCTTGATATATATATATCTTCCTGAAATCTTCTTTACTAATGATATGAATTTGTCATAGAGGTGTAGCTTCTATATTGCTCGGTGTCCAGTTTTTTCGTAAATCATTTCCAGTCAACTTTTTAAAAATTACATCGTCTTTTGAAATTAATCCTTTCACAGTAAAATTACTGCCCGGACCAGGCATGATATAGGACAATGTTGTGTTCGCGGGATGGGGTTTTCGACTGTTTTGGTGCATTCAGTTGCTACAATATCGCTTACAAAGATGTTATCAGGGTTATCTACCATCTACCGCTGTTAAATGAAAATGGTAGTTTGGAATCATGCACTCAGACCAATCCGCAGTTTTCAGTCCATTATACCAAATGTTCGCCATTTTCGTCCGTATCATTATAGACCCCAATCTATTACAATTGAAATCGCCCATAACGGTTTGAACACGATGCCGAAAGTTAGGTGGTTCGGAAAACTGAAATCTATCAGCAGGTGTCTTACACGCAGAACTAACAGTACAGTGTGTTAGTTTGACTGATAATATTTCGATGTTATTACTTTCGGTTAGCGACACAGACTCGACGACTAGATCAGGTTTTACAAAAAATAGCGAAGTTTCATTCCATCTATTTTGGGTCTATTTTTAGTGGGACCTCGATGTTTCCGCTGTACCGATAGTAACGTTGCAGTTAATTTGTTTACACCGACAGTATTACTTCTTTATCAGTTGATAGTACTTGAATATTAATAGATGTTGTTACCGTTAGGCACGAGGGGAGCTTCCACGAAGATTGCGTAAAGATTCGAATTTGAAGCAATCGGGCCCCTTCTGGAAACGGATACATATATCCGGCCAATCATCTCATCACCGGATAATAACATGCAGGTTTGTACTCATGATATATTGCACGGTAATGGTTGGGACTATGTTTTCTCATCCTGACTGTTGGACTTAAATATAAGTACACACTGCAAAGGACTTTCTACTACGGGCAAGTTTGAAATATTTATTTATATCTTTACGAATACATAAACGATATATCAGATTAACTGATATATAATTTTCCTACTGCACTATACACATTATTTTATTTTCTGAAATATACGATTTTAATTTTTTTATTTTTTAAATCGCTTTATAAATAGTGTTTTTCATCGTGCTGATTTTTGTGAATTGTAATATTAAATTAATATTGTTTCATTTCATATATCTATTTTTTTAAATATTCACTCGATAATGGCCTAACAGATGAAAAGTTTTGTGATTTTTCATAAAGACAAAATTTTAGTGATTTTAACTTATATTTTATTTATTTTAATAAAACAAAAATCACTACATTCTATATTCCTCGAAATAATAATTACTAGGAACGATTGTAATTAAAATAAAGACTGACTTTAAAGATTTGTTTACAAATCCAAAAAAAAACAGTTTCCGACATTTTAACAACGAATGCGCTTGAATATTCTATAATGCATTCGAGATTCCGAACATATCCTACCGGTTACTTTTAACGAGGGAAATACGGGCATTATATATAATGTATGTATAATATATATATGCATATGTATATATACATATATATATATATATATATATATATATATATATATATATATATATATATATATATATATATATATATATATATAGGGGTAGAGAAAGGGTTATAATAAATGCCTAAAATACACCGTCCTCAACTGTCTATTCATTTGTTTGCTTTATTATCGTACGGTTCTAATCTAAGAAAAGATAGTTGCCCCAGTTACGCTTATTTTTTAGCATTAATCGTTTTTAAAACGTTTTCATCATCACTACGTACACATGCAACCGCCGTCATTTTCTTATCTCTTAACTATAGCCCCTTTGAAGGTCGTGAAAGGTTTCCCCTTCTACTATCTCGGTGCTGCCCGGTAATAAATACACGATAATCAAATCAGATTACATTTAGTCCTGTTAAAAATTAATAATTATAAATGCCTGCAAAATGTCCTAAATAAAATCCGCGAATAACAGGCTTACGGCTTATATGAAAACATAAAATAATTGGAAAATGGTCAAACACGCTCTGTACTAATTAAAAATAATTTCACGAGTACTCACTAAGCACATAATAAAAATACAAAGCACATATTCTACATACTTAAGTATATAAAAAAAAAGAAAAGAAAAAAGAATAAAGAAAAAAAGATAAAAGAAAAAAGAATAAAAGAAAAAAGATAAAAGAAAAACGTTTGCAAGACATAAAACCCGTATATATATATATATATATATATATATATATATATATATATATATATATATATATATATATATATATATATATATTCATATAAACCTACCCACATACAAGTACACATATACATGTGAAAATTTGGTAAGGCTATGAAAAAATAACAATAAAAAGTATAACGTTCTAATGTTTGCCTGGAATTCTATTAACAGGGAATTCGATCGACAGTTATTTCCTTTGCCGTTTATAATTTATAAGATCAATTCTAAGTTGCCTAGCACATTAAAAACCACAGCCCCGGGGTAAGCAGATTGTTTACAAATCCCTTAAAAAGCGGAACGTCTGCCTGACACACACACACACACATCCCGTAGACCTAGTAATACCTTCATTAAGTAATATATTAAATTTAGTCCGATTTACCGAAAATAAATTATAGTGAAATGCAATTTATCGCACTATTATAAGTTTTCGACTATCAGTTGCAAGGTGGCGAAAAATTGAATTCGGCAAAACTTGAATAGGTTTTATATAATAGTCCGCCATTCCGCCCGAAATGTTAAATTCTCAATTATAATTAACCATTATAGATAGCGATCCGATGAATAAGTTGAGCATGAGACCCAGTTCGGCCATAATCGTGTAAATGTAAATAATAATATTCGTCCTTCACCGATATTTATCCACAATGTTGCTAATCTTTCGTGATTAAATAAAATATTAGACAACCCGATTAGGACGAGTAAGTGTATATTTAATATTATAAATAAAAATATCGATATCGTTGAAAATATCGGTCTGCGATAAAAATGTTGGATTCTCTTCAGGCTGAACACCACAACGTATCAGATAGAACAGGAAAAAGCATATCGAGTTGTGTTAAAAAACGTTCATCCGTCGGTTGAACACGGATGATATCAATACAGCCGAGTTAATGACTATCGACAAAGTTTGTGATTATCTTCTTAAAGTGCTCGGTGGTAGTTCGCTCTTAGCTGTAACTGTCTATTCAGGTTTAATTCTCGCCTCTTGATATCTGATATATCAATGTAAAAAAATAATTATACGACTAAACGAAATTTTAGAATTTTGTTGGATTCCTAGTCGCTGCGAATTTATAAACTTAATGAAGCCTCGATGTTGCTGCTAAATAGGCTTTCCTTATCTGGGACTCCACTCCCATTTATTCAATCAGCTTTACTTGTCAGTTACTTGATGAAGAAAATAAAGAACACCATCAGTTGCAAGAACAACTACTGGATGACGATGCACAGATGCAAGAAGTTTATGCCAGTTACTGCGCAAAAATTAAAACATTGCAAAATTCGATTTCGTCCGAGAAATTGTGCAGTTCATTACTAGAAACAACGTCGGTAAATATGAAACCTAAATTAAAGGATATTGATGTTCCCAAGTACAACGGTAAGGAAGAAAACTTTTATGATTTTAAAAATTTGTTCGAAAATTTAATACACAATAATAATGATTTATCAAATGATGTTCAAAAATTATATTACTTAAAACAATCTTTGATCGGTGATGCACACGGTATAGTAAAAGATTTTGAATTAAATGAAACAGCTTATTTAGAAGCTTGGTCGAGATTTTTAGAAAGGTATGAAAATCGTCGGTCGATTATACGCACTCATTTTCGCAATTTAATTAATTTACAATCAATAAAAAATGAATTTGGCGTTCAAAAACTTGTTGACCAAACTAATTCTATCTTGTCGGGTTTAATGCGGTGAAAATATCGAAAATACCTTTTCACGGTTTATTACTTAGTTAGTACGAAATTAGATTATAACGCACAAAAGGATTGGGAAAATTCGGTTTTAACTAATAAAACATTTCCGAAATATGAAGAATTAAGCAAATTTTTGCAATCTCGTTCATTCGTTATTGAAGAAAGGCATAAACACAATTCGTTTTCGGTAAATTTGAAAGATTCTAAAAAACACCAACTTGAAAAGAAATCGTTTATTACAATAAATGTAAAATGCTCGTTATGTTTAAAAAATCACTATTTAAATCAATGCACACAGTTTAAAGATAAATCACCTCATGAAAGATTCGAATATGTAAAAGATAATCGTCTTTGTTTAGTATGTTTCGCTTCTAATCATATCGCGAAACAGTGTACATCGAATTATCGTTGTAAATGTGGAAAAATCATCATTCGTTGTTGCATTTTCCACCTAAATTAGAAACCGCATCCAAACATTTAACAAATTCCGTAATAAGTAATAATTAATTCGTCGGTAATTGATCAGACAACCGCAAATTCAAGCGAATTATCGTCGTTATCTTGCTTACGAAGTATTAAAAATAAGTTTATACATTTTAAATTTGAATATAATGGTACGGTCGGAAACGCTCGTATTTTATTAGATAGTTGTTCGCAAGCAACTTTAGTATCGGACACATTTGTTAAAAAATATGATTTATCTATTTCGCCGTTTAAACCTAATTTTTCGGTTTGTGGAATCGGTAGTTCGGTAAATGTTAACGCGTCGGTAAATATTACAGTACAATCGCGTGTTCAGACTTTTTCGTTAGAAATAGAAGCAGATATCGTTCCATCTTCAGCAATAGCATATACCGCGTTCGTTGAAAATGAGATGAAATTAAGTAAAGATGTTATTAAAGGATTAAAATTAGCGGATCCAGCTCTTGCACAAAAAAATATCGCTATTGGAAATGTTGACATTTTATTGGGTGCCGAATATTATGAAAAATGTCTTTGTAATGAAACTAAAAAGTATCGAAGGTCTAACTCTTAGACTAACCAAATTCGGATGGATCGTCTCTGGTTCTTTGTCGTACGTAAAAAAAAAATGACATTAATTTTTCTGGTTGTTGTACCATACAAGACATTTACAATAATCTAAGTAAATTTTGGGAAATGGAATGCATTAGTCAGAATTCACAGGAGAACATTCCGATAAGAGATAAATGTGTTGAGCATTTTGAAAATAATTATTCTGTAAAATTGCCGTTTAACACAGATCGAACTTTGGTCGCTCATAATCGTAGTAAAGCGTTATCGATTTTATTTAGAATTGAACGAACACTTGGAATAGACGTGAAATCTCTTTATAATAAATTTTTTTGCGGGAATATTTATCAAGCGGACACATGTCACGAGTTAACCCAGTCAGTTCGCCTATTTATTATATTCCTCATCGTGAAGTTATTCAGAAGGATAGTTGAACTACTCCGGTTCGTGTAGTTTTTAATGCATCGTCAAAAAGTAAGGATCAGAAATCATTGAATGATGTATTTTAATGGTCGGTTCAGTGCTACAGCGTGATTTATTTGATATATTGATTTCGTGGCGTTCGTATAATTACTGTTTTTGTGCAGATATAGAAAAAATGTATCGAATGATATGGGTTGCAGAAGATGACAGGGATATGCAGAGAATATTATGGAGAGAAAATACTTCCGATGCTGTCCAGGAGTATCGATTAAACACGCTCACATATGGTACCGTTCCTGCTTCGTTCTTAGCCACGAAATGCCTAAATGTTATTGCTGAGGAAATAAAAGATAAACATCCTGTAGCTTCGAAAATAATAACGGACAATTTTTATACGGATGATTTATTATGTGGCGGTGAAACAGTAGACGAGATGATACGTTTACAAAATGTGCTCCATAGTAAGCTAGAAAACCATGGATTTCATTTAAGGAAATATGCATCGAATTCGATAGATTTTTTGAAGAAGTTAAATTCAAATTTGTTGTTAAATACTGATGCTCGTGATTTTGAACAAAAAATTCAGGTTTTAGGGTATATCGTGGTTGCCTGATCAGGATAATTTTAAAATCAAATTAAATGTAAATTCTTGTCCAATTAGTTCAAAGCTTACAAAGAGGAAAATACTGTCCTGTATATCGCGCACATTCGATCCTCTAGGATTAATATCTCCGATAACAGTTAATGGCAAATTACTTCTACATGAAATTGTGGAAAGAAGGTGTATCCTGGGATGATTCAGTTTCAGAAAAATTATCAGAGCTTTTTACGGATTACATCGCCGATTCAAGTAAATTGGAATCTTTCGTCGTTCCTCGACTTCTTTCAATGACGCCATCGTCGGAGATGGTAGGATTTTGCGATGCTAGTAGTAAAGCAATTTGTTGCATCGTTTACCTTCGCACAGTTGGGCACCGCGATAATGTAACGTGTCAACTTGTTTGTTCGAAAACTCGTACTGCTCCATTACGACCACTTACTATACCCAAGATGGAGTTGTTGGCTGCAGCGTTGTTAGCGTCATTGATAAAGTTCGGAAAATGTTGAACATTGATATTTCAAAAGTTTATTTATTTTCAGATTCAACTGTTGTCCTTTGTTGGCTGTCGGCACCTTCGACAAATTGGAAGACGTTTGTTGCTAATCGTGTTACCAAAATCTCAGGATTATTACCCTTCCGTTGCTGGCATTACGTGCCTACAACTGAAAATATTGCTGACATTGGTACTCGAGGATTGAAATGTAATGACTTTCTGTCGTATAAGGCATGGGTACATGGTCCCAAATTTTTGATGATGTCAAATGCATTTTCGTTACATCGAATTCCGAATCTTGATGTTCATAGCGCTTTGGAGAGGCGGAGGATAAAGATTACGTGCAATACTGCTGTGACATATAATTTCATTGATAAATTTTCGTCGTACTCTCGGTTGGTTCGAGTCGTTGCATATATGTTACGGTTCGGCAATCGTTCGAAAACTTCAATAAAATTTGAATCGTTGGTCATAGACAATGACGAATTTAAGCGCGCATTAACGGTTCTTATTCGTCTAGAACAACAATCGTCGTTTCCAGAAGATGTTGATCGGTTAAAAAATGAATTGCCGTTGAAAAAGAAAAGTAGATTACTATCATTGACACCGTTCCTGGATGGTGATGGCATTCTTCGTGTTGGCGGTCGGATTCATAATTCGTCGTTTTCAATGGAGAAGAAACATCCAATTATTTTGCATGCTCGATCACATCTTTGTCGGGTCTATATAAGACATTTACATGAGAAATACTTTCACGCCGGTCGTTTATTTTTGTCGTCACACATTCAAGCAAAACATTGGATTGTCGGTGGTCTGACAAATGTGATCAAACTTATTATTAAAAATTGCGTTCATTGTATCAGATTAAGAGCCCAAACGAGTCAACAAATAATAATGGGTAAGTTACCTGCCGCGAGAATCAGAATCGATCGTCCATTTGCCAACACAGGTGTAGATTTTGCTGGACCATTTGCATGTCAATGTGTCGGACATCGAACTACTCGTCTGCACAAAATATATATCGCAATTTTTGTGTGTTTCGTTGTAAAGGCCGTTCATATTGAAATCGTTTCGGATTTGAGTACAAATAAATTCTTGGAAGCATTACAGCGGTTTACTTCGCGAAGAGGAAAACGATCAAAGATTTATTCGGACAATGGTATCAATTTTGTTGGAGCTCGCAATTTTTTTAAATTGAATGAAGATGAAGTAAAAAGGTTCGCCTCTTCCGAAGAGTTTTGCTGGGAATTTATTCCGCCGTCAGCTCCGCATTTTGGTGATATTTAAGAGGCAGCGGTAAAATCTGCTAAAAAATATATGATTCATGTTACAAAAGGAAATGCTCTAACGTTGTTTGAAGAGTATAACACATTGTTTGCTCGGATCGAGGCTGTCATGAATTCGCGTCCACTTTGTTACGGTCAAGTGAATCAACATGATGCGGAAGTTATAACACCAACTCATTTCCTGAATGGCGACTCGTTGATGTTTGCACCTTCGTTTGATTCTTTGGATGTATCCTTACCAAAGCGGTTGCAGATGTTGCAAACACGACTCTCATCGTTTTGGAATTTGTGGAGCAAGGATTATATTTGAATCAATTACAACAAAAAGGAAAATGGATTACTGTCGAAAATTTACATGTTGGCCAAATTGTCTTAGTAAAAATACCGAATTGCAAAGTATATCAATGGCCGTTAGCAATAGTTGTTGCTGCAAGACCAGGCAAGGATGGCATTGTTCGTGTCGTAGACGTAAAATTAAAAGGGTCCATTCTTAGAAGACCGATTTCATCGTTAATAATTCTACCTACCTCTGAACAATAGTTCAGCTGGGGGAGTATGTTACAATTAATTTATCTATTTAAAATTTAATATTTAAATCTTATATTTAGAATAATATTATTCTGTAATTAGTTTGTGGTAACACTGACAATTGTCATCGCGTTGAAGTTAATTCATTGTTAACCTTAAAAGATAAGATAAGAAAAAGTTGTAAATTGTGTCGCTGGTTTTTGCTTTTATGTCGTGCTAGTTTTTTGTTTCTCGTTTTAATTTGTTTTAAATGTAATTAAATGTTTATTAAATGGGTTTGTCGTAAATTAACCCTGCACCACACGCGTAAATTTTTGCGCGTGAGCGGAATATTTCCGCACCCTGGTTTTTCAAATTTTTAGCTTGTATTTCACACGATATGTTCAGTTTTTAAATTGTGGATGTCCAAGTTGAATGGAAAAAATGGTAATCAACAAAAAAAGTTTGACTTTATAGACATTTTAAATACAAGTAGACACCTACGTATAGTTGTTGAAACATAGATAACGTCAATAACTTTACAACGTATCAGAATATCGCAACATTTTAAAGGTACATATTACAGAATATTCGGTATACATAGTTAAAAAATAAGACTAACCGGAGAAGGAAAAAATTTTCAAAGATTCGAAAAAAAATTCTCAAATAATTTTAATAATTCATTATTGTAATTTTGAATTATTTCTTAATTGTAATATTGGATTGCAAAATTCTTAAGTAATTTTAACAAAACAGAAAAGAGATGAGCATATTTTTCATTGAAATAAAAAAAAGTGATAATCATCATCTAGGTACTTTCAGTAGTCGTCTTCGTCGACGTAGTCCTTCTTGACAGTTCTGACAGGTGACTTTATGTTGGCTGTGACATCGACAGACTAATCGTTGACAAGTGCTAAACCTTTGTCTTAGAATTTTTGTGAGTTGGACATATGTAGCACAATTGTCTTTGAGATGATCTCGCAGTTTGAACATTCGGGGTATTCTGCCGATACTTGAATAAAAACCCCTGAATATCCTTGGGCAATCGCCACATGGTGGCTCTTAAAACAAAAGATGAAAGATAAGAAACAATGTACTTACATATTTTGCGCGTGGCGGAAATGTTCCGTAAACACTATAAATCCAAAACACTTCACATTTACAACTGAATTATGCAACGAGTTCACATCCGGTTAAAGCGATAATAGTGCGACCTTACCTCTAGACTGTCAGTTGAGGAATAACAATGCTCTTTTTGCCCCTCCTACTCATACTCGTCAAACGGCAATTAAAAAAGTGTGAAATGCGGAAAAAATCCGCTCACGCTCGTAGTGCAGGGTTAATATATTTTGGTCGTAAAACATATTCCACGAATACATTTTATAAAGTTTCGTCAAGAAATTTTTCGTTTTATCATCGTACTGCATAATACGGGTATTGTTTTGAAAGAATCGATAGATAAAGTAAAAAAAAAAAACCGCTGGCAGTGTGTACGTCGGAGCTCAAGTTGAAATTACTGACAAACGAATGGTTTGTTCAAATATATTTCTAAGAACTAGTTTGAAAAACACGTACGAAGCGAACGTATTGAGAAACATATGACGGTATTTTCTATAGATAACTAAATAAATGTTACCATTACGGTGATAGCGATATTTTCGAGCGCGCTTATTTTTACTCATTTATTTATTTATTTATTTATTTATTTATTTATTTATTTATTTATTTATTTATTTATTTATTTATATATTAGATAGTTTAAAATTTCGTATTACTACTAAACGAGATGACAAGGTAAAAATTAATTAGCAGCGTTTATTATACTTTTATACAATGCGAAATTTTTCGATAATCGTAAGAAATTAATTCATTTCTACTCCTTTAAATTATCTTAAGCCGGCTTAAAATGAACACGTTAAACTGAATGAATAAATAAATATTTAATTAAATAATTAACGATTGCAAGCGAAATGGCTTGGCGCTAGCATAAACTACAGCCCCATGATTTTCTAGAAAGGATGGCGGAGTTATAAATAGATAATAAGGATTGCGTGTCTGCAAATGATTTACACGCATTAGGTTCAGTTTTTGTGCGACCTTTTTCTTTATAGCGTGAATATGATCTTTCCATAGTGTAGCCTGTTGTCAAATACGAGCCCCAAATATTTAACGATTTCTGCCGTGGGAATTACACGGTTGTCGTATTTCGATAATATGTTGACAGTCTAAAAATGTATAAGACTCGAGTACTGAGAATTGAAAACCCGATTATGCATTAATTTATCAAGCGTTTGTTGTAATACCGTTGAACCTAACATCATGAACAATGCCAGATCATCAGCAAATGGAATTAATAACACGCGAACAATTATTAAGGTGCGAATCACCCCGACAGACACTGAGAAATTACTGTCAAACATCATATTAGATTGTACTACTTACAACTGTCAACGTTCCCAACACATTACCAACAACAATTAAACGCCTGCTAAACTCAAAATACGCACCTTCAAGTTCTTCGCTTCTCGTACAATACTCGTCTCTTCAACGTGATTTGAGCTCTTCTCATCTGTGCCTCCAGCCTAGTAGCGTCGTGGCACATTAATGGGAAAATAATAATAATTAACTAATTAAAACGCAGTCAATAAACGTAATGTATAGAGATACATCTTGCACCGGATACCAGCGCGATAGCTTACAAGATTAATTAATTAATTAATTAAGATAAGTGATCAAATGAAAAATTTACAACTACTACAATGCAGGAGAAAATAAAGCGGTGAGAAAAACAAGCGTACTATTAGATAACGTCGAAATTAACGATTAAATAAATTAATATAACACGTTAATAATAAATAATTGGAACGATATTAATAAGCGAATCGCAATAAATTAGGTTTAACGCGTTCGTGTTTATATTATGTATACATAAACATTATCCGCCTGGAATCGTAATTTCTTATTAACGAGATAAACTCATATAAATGTATACGATATGTTAAGAATGTCTTAACACGAGGTAATTTCACAATATTACGCATATAATCTAATATAACGAGCAGCATTTAGTAGGCACGTAATGTTCCGAATGAGCTGCAATTTTTCGATATCGAGCACTAAATACAGGACAAGCTTAAAAATACCGGATGTATTATTATAAATAATAAGTTTATTTATTACGGAATGATTTTCTATTAAATAACGGATATACGGAGGAACAAAATCGACAAACTTTAAACTAAACAGTTTAAAGTTTGTTGCGCAAAAACGGCACCTAAATATCGAATCTGATCAGTTAATGCGCTATTTCCCGATACCGTCAGATTATTCGGCAACTTTGGTCATCTGCCTGTAAAGAAAATTGCTTCGGTTTTCGATAGGTTGATACTGATTTTCCACTTTTAAATATCATTTTAAGTTTTCGTAATTCGGAACGTTTACCTTGTAAACAGTGTCGGTTTTTTTTTACTTCATGGTGATTCGAAAATACGCTATATATATATATATATTATATATATATATATAAATCTCGTTTTTCGCGGTCTTTCAAGGATGGATTTTTGACTATAGGAGGAACTGGACGTCAGCTAAGCAAACATCGTTGAGGACACCAATGATCCAAGGGCTTTGAACATCACACTGATGAACAAATTGTTGATAGAACATCAGGTATGTTTTCAGAGGAGAGTGAGAAAGAGGAGGCGGATAAAATGAAGAAGCAAGTAAGCCACGACGCAGTTATAACACATTTTGAGGGACTTATTCAATATCAGAAGGAACAACACGACGCATCTCGCTCTGTGATAAAATGATGTTAAAAAAAACTGCAATCTAAAGTAAGAAAGATTTGTTTAATTTCGAAAACCACAAAAACTGGTGACAGATTTCTTGTGAAAGAAGTTACAGATAATTTTTAAAACTTTCTTTACTTGATACATTACATAATATGTATACTTATATGCATGCCTGTGTGTATGTACATATTATTAAATAAACTTTTTGCATTAATTTTAATTGTATTTTAGACCCTCCGAAAATTTTGCTGATTATTCGCGGAGTTGGCTTATCGGCGGTTGCCACGCCACCCATACCATGGATAATAGGGAGTGTACTGTGATATATATATATACCTATATATCACCTCCGGAGCGTTGGACAGGTATAAGTAATTTGATTAATATATAATATATATATATATATATATATAAACCGTCTCTTCCTAGATTTCCATGGTTCTACTTTTTTAAAAACATTAAGCTGAGAGGAATTGTACTTATCAGCAGATTGCAGTTTGGGCATTGCTTGTTGCCGAACCGTCTGTTTCTATATGCAGCTTAGAGAAACTCCATATCGCTTTGTGCACGCTGGACGTTCAGTTTGCAATCCTGATCACGTGTTCTTGCTCTTCTTTAATAACATTACGCTCTGAACTGTACCTGCGTGCGTCTTGTAATGGCCCTCCTTATAACGTATTGTCCCTTCTTCACCTTGATAATTGACATCTGATTCCGGACATAGCGATATTTCTAGAAAAGCTGTATTTTTTTATTTAAGAATCGAGTTTTCGGTATAAAATGCGACAAAATATATATATATATATATATATATATATTTATATATATATAAAATTATATTGGATACAAAAACGAAAGACAACGGTATATATACGCGTAGTAAAATTTACATACAATAATAGCGGTAATGATAACTGTGTACCGGTAAAACTTTCTTACCGCATAACTGCTATGGTAATACATTTATCATCGTTATTTTATATTAAAATATATAATAAAAAATTAACAGGAAAAACAAAATACTACTAAAACCTGTAAAACCTGTAAAACCTGTATACTTGAAAGTAATTTAACTATAATTTACTATTAGATACGATTATTACGACAAGGTAATATTAATTTACAAAGCAAAATTTATACTATATAATTACTTAAATTTTGGAAGCCTTTTTTAGTCAACCCTTTCTACAATGCTTTTAGCATAGGCAATGTGATTTATATATATATATATATTTTTTTGATCGAGAGTTGCCAAGCCTGTATGAACTTTTAAACGGTCCGGTCTTCTAATATAGGTGTAACTATATAAAATCTATCGTATGAAGCGAAAAAATCGCGTAAAAAAAATTTCAAACCGAACCCGAAAATTTCGAAAAGGTACACACTTTCATTTTTTCTGAAATTTCGTTTTTTTCGCATTAATTCGCGAACGATTCGAATTTTGGAAGAATTGTTCAGACGAAAGTTATGTGGCATTAAATTACACGTCTAACAATGTTATTCTCGTATTTTTATAGCAAATACTCATTCAGAAAATGGGTGTTGAAGGATTTAGGGGTTTTGGGCCGTTTTAACGTCCAAAAATTTATACATACATATGCATGAAGTGAGTAGTAATTTTCGAATTTGATTAAAAACGTAAAATATATTTGTATACGGAGTGGAACAATCTCACGGGTATCACGTCATTTTCGCTATTTAGCTTCCACCCAATAAAAAATTATATAATAAAAAAATTATATATATATAATATTAACATTATATATATATATATATATATATATATATATATATATATATATATATATATATATATATATATATTGCGTAGTCCGTTAGATAAGAAATTTTACTTAATCGGTAGCCCCTAGTTTATAATAGGTTGTATTTTAGACGTTTATGTTTATACTTCGTGTATATAATATATATATATATATACATATATATATATATATATAATAGCATTGATTCGTCATGCCAGTAAAATATTACTATATGTATTACAAGACCGGCTTAAATACTATCTCCTACCACAAATTTCGGAAGAACAAGCTGGGTTTGTACCAGGTAGAGGCACACGTGAACAACTATTAAATATAAGACAAATAATAGAAAAATGCAACGAATATAACATTCCGGGACTGCTTTGTTTTTTAGATTACCAGAAAGCTTTTGATAACATCAAGTGGACGAAAATATGGCAAATATTACTAGAAATGGAAACACCGAAGCATCTAATTTATTTGATACAAAAATTGTACTTTAATAATAAAAGTTTCATTAAACTAGAGAACGAAAAATCGAAAGAATTTTCAGCAAGAAAGGGAGTACGCCAAGGTTGCTGTATTTCACCGATTTTCTTCAACATCTACGGGGAACGGATTGTAAGAAAAACTATGAAAAGATGGCAAGGAGGAATATCTATCGGAGGGAAAAAAATTATAAATATCAGATTTGCAGACGACACTCTATTACTGACCAGCACTGAGCAAGAAATGTTTGAATTACTATCAAGAATAGATGTGGTCGGCAAAGAGGTTGGTTTAATACTGAATAAACATAAATGTTCAATGCTTATCATCGATAAAGAAAAGAGAGTCCAACAACCACTGACTTTGCTGCGAGATATTGAAATTAAAGATAAATTAATTTATTTGGTTGCGTGCATATAAAAAAATGGTGGATCCGAAGAAGAAATAAGAAGACGTACAAATGTCGGGATCGGGAAACTAAACTGTATGTGGAAAAACCATAAGATCTCTAAAACAACAAAACTGTTACTCCTTAAAACGTTGATTTTTTCCATAGCGACATACGGCTCAGAAACCTGGACGATTAATAAATCGATGAGGAAAAAGCTTGAAGCTTTCGAAATGAAGGGATACCGAAAAATCTTAAGGAACCGATGCACAGTCCACATAACAAATGATTCTGTTTTAAAAGAACCGAAAATCGAACCCACTGAACAATTAGTACCATCCTTTGAAAGACGCATGCTAGGCTTCTTTGGTCATGTAATACGAGCAAATGGGCTGGAGAAAACAATTCTGCAAGGAAAGGTTAATGGAAAAAGGAGTCAAGGTAGACCGATGAGCCGTTACATTGATCAAATCACAAGGTTATGTAAAGTAGACACACAGCAAATCATGAATCTAGCGCAGAATCGATATAAATGGCGACGTCTCGTAACTTGCATCAAATAAGGCCACGACATCCGGATCGGATAACGAAACGAGAAGAAGAATATATATATATATATATATATATATATATATATATATGTATATATATGTAGTTTTTAGTCGCCTGGAATCATAATCTTCAATAGGCCTAATAACGTGTGGACTAGCGTGAGAAGTGAGGAACTTAACGGATAGGTTTAGTATATAATCCTTAAAATACGATGGGTTAGTCATTTAATGCATAAGTTTCGTATATATATATTGAATTATTCGATACGCATAGAGTAGGTATTTGTTTTTTCATAGTTGAAGTTGTTTTTATGCGCTGAATTTGAAATAGACGATCATACCGGGCCCGTCTAAATTATTAGCGGACGTATTAAAGTTTTAGTAATAATCATTTTATCACGAGAATTCAGGAAGAGGATTAAAGATAGGGTAGATTATTACCCTCGAAATAAGTTCACTTTAAGCGAGAATGAGCGTATATTGAGAATTCTCGTTTGTATCATTTCGATGTTGACGACGATTAGGTTGAGCGAAATGTTATTACGGACGTCGTTTAAAATGCGAATTCAATTATTATATCGAGTCATTTTGTAAGACGAAGATAGAATTAAAATCGAACGATCCTTTATAAATAATTTAATTTGTTTTCCACTTCAATATTCAAGCTAACGATTCGCTTCATATGAAATTACCGTCAACTCGGAGAAATGCGCTACAACCGAAGCGGGTAGACAGAAGGTGCTACGAGAAAATGACAAGGAAAAACGAAAACACTATTCCGCGATGGTTTGGATTTTCACGGAGTTTAGGTGTAAATCGAAATTACGTTTACCGCAGTTTGGACAAGTTGGCGTCATCGACATTGTCGTTGCACAAAATTATTATAAATTAAAGAACCCTTTATATCAGTAAGTAAATTATCACTTGATCGTAATACAATATATGTGTGTATATTATATTTGATAAGTTTAGGTACAATAAATCGATAAAATCCTTAAATTATAAACTATGACAAAAATTACATGAAAAAAAAAAAATGTTAATATACCAAAAATTTTACTCAATCCGCCATTTATACATCAATACAGTGTATACAGAAATTTCACCGTAATGCAGGCTGCACACGGGGTCTAGCGGTTGTTTCAAATGAGAAAGTGAGATGGATTACCAAAGGTACAAAAATTAATTATTAAACTTAAAAACTACGTTCGTCAATGTTATCAGAGATCTACTAAACGAAATACACATAATTATAAGTTGTACAAAAAAGAAAATAATAATAAAATAAAGTAGTCGAAACAAGACTAATAAATCAAATTTGCAGTATGATAAATTCCTTAAAAACCTCTCGCCAGTCGACAACAGCTTATGGAAAATCAATAAATATTTTTGCAGTAGTCAAAACTGAACTAACCACCTATTAGAGACCCATACGGGTAAGGTGGTTTATTCGGTTGAGAAGATAAAGCGGAGATACCAGTTTGAACATTTTAGGTTCATAAGCAAAATGATTTAATGTCAACGAAGAATCAAAATTGAAACAAACGCGATAAATAATTTGTTACTTTACAGCACGGTTATAATTTCGCCGTTAGATGGTTAAAAGCCTTATCTCCTACCTTAGGCGAAAACATTCAGTTAGCCACGATCAAATTAGCGATAAAATGATAAAAATCTGCCAATTAAAGCGATAGTCGGCGTGGAAATTCTATTTAATTCATGCATACGTCTGCGCTATTATCCTGCGTCGTGGAGAGTATCAAATCTGGATAGGATGTGCCACACCTTGGTTCAAAGTGTCACCACCAGTGTGTTTACTCAGTAATATAATTAAGATTTTTCAAAAAATACTCCTAGTCAGATTAAGGGCTTATAGACGACAGGAAATCTATCATATCTGATTCGCAATTTGAGTTTCGACCAAAACTAAGTACAACGATACAGCTGGTTATAGTGTGTGACAAAATTTCGGATAACTTTAACCCGGAATAAACATTCTGGAGTAGTCTTGATGGATAGAAGCGTTTGTCACAACACGGCATGATGGAATTATATATATATATATATATATATATATATATATATATAAGTTATTTAAATCATTACTAGTTAAATCTTAGTTTAGAAAATTCGATGTAAAACTAAAAATCTATAATTCTGGCGTACGTTAATGCTGAGGTCTCGAGGGTGTATTTTAGGCCCGTCACTTTTTATTATATATATTAATTATGTATTAATGATAGACCGCACAATATCGGGGAGTAGATATAAATCTCTAACAGATTAACAAAAAAAGAAAAAAATCTATAGATAAAATATCAAAATTTTTCTATAAATAGAAAATCAAAGTTAACGATGAGATAACTGAGTCGATAATTGTTAGACCTTCGTGAAAAAAATTTCGTTAAAATTAAAAACCTTCATCTCGACTGTAAAGAACGTGTAAAGCGTCTAGGTGTCATAGACGACTTAACTAAACGTATTTGTTCAAATAGATAGGAAAAATTCCTATTTACTATATTTAACAAAAAGTCCTCGCTATCTACGCGAAACAAATTTTGAATGTAGAAAAAAGTAATTTTACCGAAATTATTTAATGCCCGTCCAGTAGTCTGGTCTCTTAAAATAAAGGGAAAAAATACTTCGCCCTGATGCATCCAGTAAACCATGGTTTCAATTACATAAAAACATTTCGAGGGATTATATATCAACTTTATTTAGATTGCGTACTGGTCATAATTTCTCCCCCCCTCACACCTAGCTAAATTGTGCATAATTTCTGATGGTACATGCGATGTGTGCCATGTTGACATATCGAGCGTCAAATTTGGATTTGTTTCGAAAACATAGAGATGAGATGTTGTTTAGTGTTGTACAAAAATGGCACGCATTACCCGTGAGTATTGAATTGATTGTTTCCAAGCCACTGTCTTCTGTCTGTTGTCTGTATCAGTTTATATAATTTTATCAAAAACGTAGTGGCATTGAGATTTAAAATAGATTAACTGGATAAAGGATTAAATTATGGCGCAAGCTGGGCCAAAAAAATAATAGAAAAAAAAAAAATATATCACATTTAGACAGTTAGATGTGTTGATAAAGTCTGTAATACGTTCAATTACTGGCAGGTTACATTCTGATCATGTATTTTTTTAAATATGCAACAGTTCTACGAGGTACATATTTTAGATTACATTTCGAAGTGTAAATCATAATGTAAGGCCAGTAGATAGTAGCATTAATACAGCTAGTATAGGCAAAAGTGCCACGTTTTAATAAATTTCACGCGCCAATCCAATTGCTGCGTATAACTGTCGCGTACAATTCACCGCAGAAAGTGTTAAAATTATTGCTTAAAAACTACAAAAATCGACGTAAGCGTCTTTACCTCCGGAATAAAATTGAGCATCGATGAATTACGATAATATAATTAATCCTCTATATCGTTCTTTATATGTTAAGAATTTATAAAGGTTCTTTAGAAAAATTTTATATAAAATTATCGCGTGTTTTACGTTCGTATAATTTTACGTGTATGTATGTATGTGAATAACGTTTATAATTTCGACTGTACTACTAGTCTTGCGGTATTTACACAGTAAGTTTGTACCTATTTCGTTTCCGGTGAGTTCTAGAATAAGTTATCGATTAATTTATTAATAATCAGCCGGTGCTACATGTGCGCATAACGGGTTCTTCGACTATAAATGTTATCTAAATGTTATAAAATACTATTATTATTATCATTACATTACAGAATGTATTATTTCGTTTAATTTGTACGTTATAGCGTTTACATTTGAAATATCTGAAATATATTTGATTTAATTTGCTTATGATTATGATTACGTTGTTATTATTATTACTATTGTAGACGTTATAACTGCTTAAATTGACGTCTTGTGTATTGCATCGTCAGTTGTCTCCAGCCAATTTCGAATAATGCGGGATGCAGTGATGTTTATAAAAATAAACAGCAACAAATAAGTGAAAAACATTATGAAAAATTTTAGTAACTTCTTGTTTGTTGTTTGACTTCTATTTTGACTGGTTTTCATTATCGTGTTTCGGGTTTGACCGCTCAGTCGGTTTATCGTGTCCGTCCACCGTCTTTGCTGATCTTCATCATCGTGGTCTTGTTCCATTTACTGGTGTAATTAAAATTTGTTTTTACATTTCCTTTCCTCGTAACATTAAGATTTTTGTCTTATCAAATATCGGACAGCCGTTGCTTTCCCGTATCAACTAGTGTAGATGGGTCATGCGGATGAAAACAACAGTATATTGAACAGTATTCGGTGTCACTGGGAACCTTGTGGACGGCAAATACACCGCGATGGTGATGGAAACGACGATCCACCCCCATTAAATACTAAAACTCTGTATGATTATATATATATATATATATATATATATATATATATAAAACTGTAGTGTTTGTGATTTGCGAATATTTTCATTATAATCCCTGCACTGGGATATTTTTATCACACATAAAACATAAAATCGATTTTTTTTTTTTAATTTTTATCTATCTGTCTGTTCCGATTTAACTCAAAAACGATTAAAGACATAATTATCGAAATCGTTCTAAGCTTTTTTTCACATTGATATCACAAATAGGACAGAAATTACAATAGTTTAAAGTTTTAAAATATCGCTGTTTATTTCTTTAAATAAGTTTTATATATTAGTATAGTATAGTATAGTGTGTATATATATATATTTATCCGACCATTATTTCAGCCACACCCCTAAAACAACAAAACGTGATTTGTATGCGGGTGTTGGTAGTGACGGTAAAGCAGAAAACATATCGCTGTTTACTACTTTTGGAAACTTTAAATTATTGTAATTTCTGTCCTATTTGTGATATTAATGCGGAACGAAGCTTTAAAAAAATTATTACACAGGCGAAGCCGTGGGTAACTTCTAATATATATATATATATATATATATATATATATATATATATATATATATATATATATATATATATATATTCGTATAAATTAGAAAATTCCATCGTCGACACAGAAAAAAATTATGTAAATTCAAAAATTAAAACACTTACCCAAAAAGATGTCGATTCCACCAGTTAAACCACATGGTGATAACAATAAATAACGAAATGATGATGATGATGTTGATAATATAATAATTAATTTTACTACTCCGTTTGCATAGAACGACACATAATCTTGTGTGTGTGTGTATATATATATAATTATATATATATGTAATATAACAGCTGCATAAAAAAAAATTAATATAAAGTAAAAACGACAAAAAGATATTGAAAAACAACAAATAAAATAAAACCGATAACTAACCGGTCTTTTTTTTTTAGCTCTACGATAAATATTAAATCCCGATTATTTTAACAAAAATTCATGTGTATATATATATATACATATATCGATATTGAAATCTATATTTATATGTATACGTATAAATAAATATATATATATGTATTTATACAGTATTTCGAATGCCCGGTAAGAACACGATTACGTTATCGCGAGATTCGACCGTTATATTAAATTGTTTAACTAGAAATGCGAAAAAATTCGAACTAGTCAGCGCTTTTAAATATTCGATAATATAATAACTGCGACAATGATAATGTTAGTAATTATAATAATAATAATAATAATAATAATAATAATAATAATAGTCGGTGTGTTTTTAAAAATTAAAACCGTTATATATATATATATATATATATATATATATATATATATAAATATATAAATATATATATTTTAATAAATATTTACATCGTTTAATATCGTGCGTTTTAATTGCAAAAACAAAATATAACCGTAATAATAATAATGCGAACGTTACTTCAACCGAACTATAAACGATGTGTTGTATCATCTGATCGTCACTCGCGTGCTTTACGTATATACACGAGAATTAAACGACGCCGTCGAATATTGCGCACGCAACCATATTCCCCTCTTTCAACCACTCTTTATACCCACTTAATGGTATAATTCTGAATGAGGGTTGTTCGAAGGGAATTAAATAAATATTCCGATATAAAAACTTGCTTCGAGACGATAGTTAACGAATTCGGACGGAACAACGTCTTAATATTATTATTTTAAACCGAAAGTTTTACCGAGAAAATGAAAACGAACAAAATATATAGTTAATTTACATTGGCTACCCACCGAATACTTATTTACTAATAAAGACCGTATCAAATGTACTGCATGCAATATTTCTTTAACTATTCTTTACTCGCTTCTCATCTGTCTCTGCTCTATTCCTCCGAACGTACAATCGCGATACTCTCTTAAATATTTTACAACATTCTCCTACATCCGAATCTTTGCCTTCCTTCATTTATCCAAAAAATCTACCCGTTAATATAAATTCCTGTCGTGCATTTGGCCCTAGTATACACGGCACGGTTACCAACGAAGAAAAATAAGAGAAGAATTTTTATAAATAAATTAAATTAATTAGCGAATTAATAAATAATTTGAAAAATGCGAAATGTAACAATTTAAAAAATAAATAAATAAAGAACGACGATGACTGGTACGAGGCCAGAGGCAAGTACGCGGAAGCTATAGTTGTTGAAACAGGCCGGTTGCACGTACTATTCGACCGGCTGCATTCGGCTGCAAAAATCGTTGTATTACTGATGGAAGACCATATGTAAGCAGAGTTAAAATAATTTTTTTTATTTAAAAAAAAAAAAAAAAAGGTACATTAAAACTTTTTTTATCCGTCACCCTCGGGACTGGGCCTGTGGCGGATAATTTTTTTTTTTTTTTTTTTAAATGGGGTGTCTTTACAGCCTACCCAACGTGATACTGTGGGGACTATCTACATATTAATCAAGCATGCTGACTTCTCTAAAAACGTCGCTATATGGGGGAACAATTGTAGGTTATCCAGATGTAAAAGGGACGATACATTATACGGAGGTGTAATACTCGAAGAACGCAACAAGATAAGGTAAAGCTCCGAGCGCAACGGTGCTACAGCAGAAAAGACATGATCGGGGCTGCAGACTACCTGTTCAGAATGGAGGGGACAGAACGGACTTTCTCTAAGCTGCATACGGAAAAGACGGTCAGGCAACAAATGATGTCCAAATCGCAATCTGCTGATGAGTATAATTCCCTTACGACTAATCTTTTTAAAAAGATAGAACCACGGGAGTTTGGGAAGAGACGGCTGGAGGTGATAGTAATAAGTCAGAGGTGATTGACTAATGCTCTTAGTGTACATTAGCTCCCATTGATCCCTATGCTCTAGCTGAATAAAGTGAATGATATGTTTGTGAGTTATTAAGGAGACCTCTACACCACTAGACGACGCGTCTTTAGCCAATGAGTCAACAAATTCGTTGTCTGGAATACCTCTATGACCCGGTATCCACAAGAAAAACACAGATATTCCCACACGTTCCAAATTATTAAGTTTTAGCAAAACTAAACCAATTAATGTGTCTGACACGCTACGTTTATTGTCTACAAATAAGGTAATTTCGACGAAGATTTAAGTCCGGTAGAATTGACAAGGCTTGTAGTACTGCTACACATTCTGCAGTAAATACTGAACATTCTTCGCATAATTTGTACATGTTACTAATATTGAGAGCTGGAATGAACACTGCTGCTCGCGTTCCTCGAGTTGACTTGGATACATCCGTGTAAACAAGGATGTGTAGTGGGAACATTTCTGAGATAATATTATTCAAAGTGGCACGGATTAGTGTAGGAGGATACAGACTACACTTTTCAGGGAAAAGGGATGAATTTTGTTTGTTGAAGAAGTAAAAATATGGTACCATAAATTGAAAAGGAGCTTGCATGCACGTGAGACGTGCACGAAACTCCTCCAACCTTGTTATAACGGAACAGAGCAGGGGCATTTTTCTATTTGAAAAACGCCAGTTAGAATGACTGAACATGTTAAACAAAGGGAAGCGATCATTATTCATTCTACGTATCAACAGTTTCAGGGCTAAATAACTCCGTCTAAGTTGTAAGGGTGGAACTTTGCACTCTGTCATTAGTGCTGATACCGGAGTGCTTTTAACACCACCAATACACAGTCTAATGCATTCATTTTGCACACAATCCAACTTGCCTAACAATACTGTTGACGCGGTTCCATAGAACACGGAACCATATTCCAGTTTAGATCGGATTAGTGATTTGAAGAGTAGTAATAGAATAAAAAGGTCACCACCCCATCGTGTATTATGCAAAATACGTAAAATGTTAATAGTGCGATTGATAGTTGTTAATAGTTTATCAATATGTGGGCGCCAGTTCTATTGTAGCAACATCAGCATTAATATTGGACATTGCAACAGAAAAGCTCGAATTTGATGTAAATACAGCGATATCATCTGCATAGAGTAAAATCCTAGAGCGCATGTGGAGCTGCGACAAATTCAAAATATAAAGATTAAAAAGGATCGGGCTTAGAGAAGACCCCTGGGGTAAACCTTTGTATACTGTACGTTGATAATTAACGAACCTTGTACTTAATGATATACAACGCTGTAGAAATAATCTACAAATAAAGTGGCAACAATGATCAGGAACACCTATGGATAATAACTTACACTGCAAGGTAGGCAAATGTACACTACCATAAGCATCCATTATATCTAGAAAAACAGTAATGTGTTAAAATGTTTTTCAATAAGACTATTGTATATATTGCCTAGCAGGTCACCCACGCAGTCCAAAGTGCTCGTATTACTGCGGAAGCCGTACATATTAGGATGAAGGATTTGATTGTGTTCTAACCACCAATTAAGACGTAACGTTAAAACTGATTCACATATCTTCCTGAAACAAGAGGCCAAAGAAATAGGTCGAAATTTTCCATTTTTCTTAGGGATGGGAACAACAACAAATACCATCCAAGAATTGGGGATCAATTTGAACTGCCAAACTTTATTAAAAATGTCCACAAAGATTGCGAAAAAAGTTATCCGGTAGTTTCTGTAGTACTTCGAAAGACACGCCATCATGACCAGGTGCAGTCGATTTTTTGTTTCCTAAGACATAAGTAACTTCATTCTTAGTAAAGGGAGAATCTAAAAAGTGATTAGAAGGCCTACTGAGAGGTTGCATGACCTCTTCCAGTTCAGGTACATGAGAAGGGGCCATTGTTTCGATGAAGGAATACATATTATCATCACTTAATTGATTAACCCGGCTATAGGTGGAACATCTGAAGGCTTTTGATAATCCCCACACCTTTGAAATTGGGGTTTTGCCGATTAAACTGTGTACAAAGCTGTTGCCATGCTTTCCTTTTTGCTAGTTTAAATTCACGCTTGCCTAACGCGTTAGCTTTCCTCCAATGTAGGTAATTTTCAATAGTGCTATTACTTCTATATTGTAGAAAGGCTTTTCTTCTATCCCATGCAACACGTTGACAGGAATCTGACCACCAAAGGTTTGAGTTGCATTTATATTTCTTATTAGATATATTATGATGTAGTGGTGGTGTTGAGACAGAGAGAGCATCACTGATAGCTTTATAGAACATTTCAAACTGAATTCTCGGGTCAGTTTCACTGCATATGGTGAAATCAGTCATCTGAAGATGATCTGAGAACTGATTCCAGTTAGTACGTTTATAATTCCACTTAGGTGTTGAGGAGGGTCCTAGAACCTTGTGATCGTACGCGCCATTTATATCTATTTGGGTGAGTATGGGGCAATGGTCACCTCCTGCAGTGTCTGATATGTTCTTCCAATAAGCTAGGAAACCTAATGAAGGCGAGCAAAACGTTAAATCTAATGGGTTAGCGGCAGTTCCAGGCCTGCCAAAATGAGTAGGGCTGCCGTCATTTAATATACAACAGTCTGCTTCTAGGAAAGCATCATACACTATTTGCCCTAAGTAATTATTTGTGTGACCACCCCAAGCAACATTGCAGGCATTCCAGTCGCCACCAATGATATATGGGTTTCCTAGTGAAGTAAAAATATTTAGGAATGGAGACGTATTGGGTCGGAAAGAAGGTTTAACATATATGCTATAAACAAATATAGAAAATGACAAACTTATGGAAATCTTAGCGCCTACCAACTGTATGGAGTTAGAGATATCTTCCGGTAAGTTACAGGATACAAGAGCAGAAGGGATGTTATCACGCACTAAAATTGCAGCTCCGCCATATCCATCTGCCCTGTCGTCTCGATAAACAGTAAAATTATTATAAGAATATTGTTCATTGAGATCAAGCCATGTCTCTGAGAGCAGCACTATATCAGCTTCAAAATCATCGATTAATTTTTCAAGGCTGCCACAGTTATATTTCAGGCTGTAGTTATATTTCAGGCTGTGGCAGTTCCATTGCAAAATATTAAGAGGTTTCATGATTATGTTCTTCGTATGCTCGACAATTCCTCATTATTAGAGGTAAAGTCTTAAAAAAAAAAAAAAAATTATGAGCGACAAAGCAGCTGAATAATGGCTTCGATGCTCTAAATGCGGAATTTGGAACTGTTGGAGCGTAGATAGTAGTGCGGGCACAAGTGAATCAGAAGGAAGAGGAAAAGGTGTAATGGAAAGAAGCTTTTCCAAAGAAGGATGAGGACTATTTTGATTTTCAATGAGTTGTTGCCCCATAGGATTTGGAGATATGAGTTTGTCGTTATAATAGACGGATAACAGAAATTTCATTACATATTACATATATAGTACTATACCGGATTGGAAATCATTTAGGATAGAAATTAAAAAAAATTATATACGTTTAATTCGATAATATTTAGAGTATTGTATCAGTTTAATATAACACAGTTCAATATAGTACAAATAATTACTTGGAAAAATTGTCTGTACGTCAAATTGTTTACATTCTTAAAGTAAACGATAATTTTCTTCCTATGCGGCTCGAGCTTTCTTTACGGAGAATATAATTTTTCTAGAAGTAAAGTCGGCGTGTAAAGTTCGCCTTCTTTTGTCTTTCAGACCAATCGGTGTACTTTGTTAACATTATTTCAATTTCCAAATTGCTGATTGCCGCACTTTTGATTGCATTGTGATTTTTCATCATATTTCACCATTATATCGAACTGTCGAACGTTAGATACAATATGTTTATCGGTGAAAATTTCGATACATTCATTTTGTTTATATCTCACTCTAATCAATCTGTTACTTCTTCAGTTGCTAGTGTGTGTCACATTGTTGAACAGACCGTCAAAGCTTCACGATTTCGTTAACATTAGTTTCCGTCGTTTCGTTCGTATGTAGTGCAGGTTCAGGTCATAGTGTTTATTCCGCCCATTCTATAGGTTTAACATTGTAAAGGTCGATCCGTGCACAAGTAACGTTCAAAAATCGTCTCCTTTCGAAAAATCTTTAACCGTTGTTATATCGTCCTAGCAAACTTTCAATGGAACTTTTTTTGTACCGACGAGCTGCTGCTACAGCGGCGGATAACGGAGAGTGACAGATAAGAAAGCGATCGTTAAAAGAAGTTCTACTATATTTGTATCCATTAACGTGCCTCTTGTACTATTGCAACATTGGCCAGAGGCACGAGTAAATATATCGTGTAGGATGTTAGAGATAGTTTTAGGAATCGAAACCGGTTGCCTTTTGTTCGTTATCCTCCAAGATTTCGGAAAGAGAGCTCTAGGTGTATTTGTGACCGGAAATAGGTTGAATTTCTTTTGTTAATTTTATAAGGGAACAGAGCATTACAGATAATATGAATTAAAAAATTTTCGCATGTAACGTACTATGACTTCTTAGATCTTGATGAACGTTTTGCAACTGTCTAAAGTCTAAGCCGTTGCCGAAAGAACGCGTAAGAAAAAAAAAGGGCATTTTTAAAAAATATACACAATTTACGAAATATATAAAAAGAAGAAAATGGTAAAAAATAAAACATAAGAAAATATTTAGTTTAAATGTATACAATTACAAAAAGAAATATCGAAGCGAAAAAATTCATCCGTGTATTTGTTTTCAATTTAATTTATATACTACCGAATTTTTAAATATATTTCCATCTTCTATTTGGTCGTTTTACTAATTGATTTCAATAATGCGTTACTATTTCTTATCGTTAAATCTATGTTGTATATTCGTTAGATATTTTCATTATTTAACTGATTTCAATAATGCGTTACTATTTCTTATCGTTAAATCTATGTTGTATATTTGTTAGATATTTTTATTATTTAACTGATTTCAATAATGCGTTACTATTTCTTATCGTTAAATCTATGTTGTATATTTGTTAAATATTTTTATTATTTAACTGATTTCAATAATGCGTTACTATTTCTTATCGTTAAATCTATGTTATATATTTGTTAGATATTTTTATTATTTAATTGATTTCAATAATGCGTTACTATTTCTTATCGTTAAATCTATGTTATATATTTGTTAGATATTTTTATTATTTAATTGATTTCAATAATGGGTTACTATTTCTTATCTTTAAATCTATGTTGTATATTTGTTAGATATTTTTATTATTTAATTGATTTCAATAATGCGTTACTATTTCTTATCGTTAAATCTATGTTGTATATTTGTTAGATATTTTTATTATTTAATTGATTTCAATAATGCGTTACTATTTCTTATCGTTAAATCTATGTTGTATATTTGTTAAATACCTTTGTTATTATGTTGATAGTTAACTTTCATAATTTATCAAAACTAAATAATTATTTTTTTCTTTTTTGGTATTTCATAAAATAATTAAGCAATATGAACGAATAAAAAAATAAATATGTATAAAGTCTCGTTAGAATGTATACACATACACTATATAAACCTATATAAACCTATATATATATATATATATATATATATATATATATATATATATATATATATATATATGTATATAAATATTAAATGTCGTCACGATAGCCTAGTGGCTATAGCGCAGAATTCTATATGGAAGGTACCGAGTTCGAATAGGATCGACGACGTAAAAAAAAGTAAAACAAAAAAAATTATCGTCGGAAAATAAAAATATAATTAATCCTAATATTACTATTAGGTGGAAAGCAATGGCAAACCACCACGCACAATATAGCATACTATGAAAAAAGACACGAGCTTGTGCCGTGTAAACAAAGCGAATACAATCAGTTCCCACGGTGTGTAAGTAGTCGCCTACCACGATACAGAGACGCAGCACTTGATGATGATGATGTGAATCTATTTTACGACGTATTGCACACTAACTTATTTTTTAAAAAGTGTGTTAAATTTTTATATAATAACTAATTATTGAAGTTTTAATATAAAACGTTTGAGAAGATCTTTTAAAGGTGCGTATTAAATGAAATGACGCAAGAACTTAATATAAAAAGCGAGGAAATAGGACTAAAAATTAACATAGCCAAAACAGTTCTGTTGCGAAACAAATTCACACACATCAGTAATGTTATGATAGATCAGACGAAAATACAGGAAGTAACATCGTTCAATTACTTAGGACAGATTATAAAAGGCGACAATAGAATAGAGGAGGAAATAATGAGAAGAATCAAAATGACCGCCCTAGCATGCGGAAAACTAAAAAATATTTTACAAAATAAGGAGATTCCTGTAAGTCTGAAAAGAAAAACGTTTAATCAATGCGTGCTCCCGGTAATGACCTATGGGAATGAAACGTGGAATATAACAGTAGCAATGGAGGAAAGGCTAAGAGTAGCGCAAAGAAAAATCGAAAGGAAAATGATTGGCATAACACTGAAAGACAAGAAAGAAAATAAATGGCTTAGAGAAACAACAAGAATGAAGGATATAATACTAAGTATAAAGGAATCAAAATGGAGATGGGCTGGTCATCTGATAAGACACCAGGAACTCTTGGCAACTAAAGCGACAATGTGGACTCCAGACGGAAATCGTAGAATAGGCAGACCACTAACACGTTGGGTTGACCATATAAATAAATTTCGAAAAGATTGGGCAAGTAAAGCGGCTGACAGGAAAAAAATGGAAGGAACTTCGAGAGGGCTACATCCAGCAGTGGATTGAAAATAGCTGATGAAAAAAAAATTATATACAGGCACGTGTGTGTATGTAGAAAATGGAATAGAAAACGCGTAAAATCTTGTTAGAAAAGTGCTATATAGAGCGCTTGAAAAATGGACAGACCACGATTAAGTGCGAAATTTCTTAAGCATGTGCGAGAAAAAACTATTGTTTATTGATCGTAAAGGTAGAGATTTAGTTCTAGCGTTAGAAAAAGGAAATTGACAGTTAGAACCGGAGAAAAAGACTACAAGTTAATTAAAGCGATAACGTTTTTAGTAAAATGTTAAGATTATATATATATATATATATATATATATATATATATATATATATATATATATATATGATAATAATAATAATAATGACCTTTATTTAGCATAACTAAATTAACAATTTATAAATATCTGTTACGGCTAAAATCAATTTCTAAAATTAATTTCAAATGTAGTCATACTAGGCCCTTCCGAGCGAAGTTCTCTCCCAATTTTTCCCAGTTGCGTTTGTTGGGTGCCAATCTATACAGCGTGAACCCAGGAATTTTTTGAAGTCGTCGTGTAAACGATCGCGACTTTTTTCTCTTGCGGTACGCCAGGAACCATTCCGCTACTTTATTCGTCCACCGCTGATCTCTGTATCATATATAGTGTGGCGACCCAGAGAAGGCGGACGGTTTTGTGTTTTTTTTTAATAACTTAAAAGCTACTCGACCGAAATTTTTGAATGAAATTTTATTTAAAACTAGGATAACGAGAGATTAATTCGTGAAACAAAATATCGTTCAGATGATCGTCATTTGCGACATAATACATTCGTTCAGTTTTTACAAAATTAACGAAAACTTTTTATAGCAGACGTCGCTGAATTTTTGAAATTTATTAAGATATCTTCGTTTTCAGGTCTTCCAGATCTCTCGGACGGGTGTCTCGTAAACTCGGCTCTTAAGATATCCCCGCACACAAAAAAACGTCTAACCTTTGAATTCTTTACGAAACTCTCTTTGCATCGTCGTGATCGATTCACGCAGAAAATAACGTCCCGCGCAAAACGCACGTTCCTTTTCGTTATAGGATGCTGTGATAATTAAAACTGGACAAAAACAAATTTCTCGTATGTACACTAAACCAGGAGCACGCTGTTTACGCTGTAACAGTGTTACCAACTGCGTTTTTAAAAAAACAAAGCCATCTGTCTTCTCTGATCACCATATATATATATATATATATATATATATATATATATATATATATATATATATATAATATACAATATAATTAGGCAAAATTCAAGAAGACGCTATAAGTATATCGCGAGTAATTAACAGGTAACGAATACTATAATTTGCAAATATTGTACTTTCTATTTTTTGATCACAAGCTAATAACTTTTTTTTTCCAATTCTCCGATTAGAATTGTTATATTTCTTTATGTATACGTGTTTTACGAATACGCAAATATAACAATGCATTAAATAAAATAAGTTTTACATAATATTTAGTTTGAAATTTATTTAAATTAAATAATTTAATTCAAAGTGTACTATATAATTATAAAGCAAATAGTTTAATTTATACAAAAGTTACTTCTAAAGACACAATACGAAGTCCGAGTTTATCCGATAACCTTTCCAGTACATACATATATATATATATATATATATATATATATGTATGTATATATATAAATATAATTTCAGTCGCCATTGTTACTTCGTATAAACTTTAACTTGTATAAAGTTTTCTCAAGTTTTCTCATCCGTTCTTCCTGACGTTTTTCAGAAATTGAATAGTGTCAATTTTTCGGGAACAGGCTGCAGTCGTAATTCGTTTTCTTGAATATTCATTGCGCAATCTAATCTATCCTGCGCGTAAATTAAGAAGTTTTCCGTTAGCTTTGAAATTTTCATATTTCAACCCTTTCTTCGATCCTGTAATTTACACGTAGAATTAATACGTTCGTTGCACAATTATTCTCGTGACTGGATTCTCAGTGAAGTTCGCTTTGATTACATTGGGACTTGTCTAGCCGATCATTTTACCAGTTCATCTAATAGTATCGTGTTATTTGTTCCTTATGTACCCTGTTTAAAGATCTATGGTTCACTATCGAAACATCTCACTAAGTTTATTGGACCGTCTAACCCCTATCTAATTCATTATAAATCGTTTAAATCGAATATTCTTCACCACCGTGGTTCAATTTTCCTTCATCACTTGTTCGTATCGTCATCGCCATTATTATTATTATTATTATTACTTAATTATAAACGAACAAAATAAAACACAATCACTAAAAGTTTTTAATCGCGAAGCTTTTCGACAGTTACGTCATTTTCAAGCGCGAACTAAATTTATTAACATCAAACTTTTAGTGATTGTGTTTTATTTTGTTCGTTTATAATTAATTAATAAAATCACTACTCTCCAATATATTCAACTTTTAATTATTATTACTATTACACACACATATATATATATATATATATATATATATATATATATATATATATATATATATATATATATATATATATATCTGCAAGCTGACCAACAAGGTCATTTAGCAGTATTTGGGAGAAGAGCATAACCGGATGGGTATAGTAGTACCCACTGATACATACCCGGCAACCACGACCTCAGGGTTTAGGTCCAGGGGTTTTCTACGTCTTAAGCGTCTTATATCGCCGGCAGTATCCAACAGTCCTAATGCAACGGTATTTGGATGATTTTCCAGCCTCACAGCATGGCTCTGTGCATATTGCTTAATGACCTCGCACACATAAGGAATGTTCAAACTATGGTGAATGATCTGGTTTGCTATATACCAAGGCGCATTTGGTTCTGTGTTTTGCCCTGTCCATGTTTTAATATCACAAAATCAGGCGCGTCTTTTCCTCCGCCCAACTTTTCTTTTACCCCCTATTCTTCCGGTTAGAATAGTTTGTAACAAGGAATAATTTTGTCTCACTAATCAAGTGTCCGAAATATTTTAGTTTTCGAATTTTTATCGACTTAATCAATCGATCTTCATAGTAGTGAATATTTCTTCGTTGGTCTTCTTAACAGTTCAGGGTATTTTCAAAATCCCTCGGTAACACCATAGTTCAAAAGCTTTTATATATATATATATATATATATATATATATATGGCCACATGATCAATAATCTATTCTATGGCGATGATATGGTATTACTAGCCGCCTCAGAAAAATAGCTTCAAGATATTATAAGAAAGCTGAAAGTTGTGAGTGAAAATTGCAAAATTAAACTGAACAAATTGAAAACAAAAGTGATGATTGTTGATAAAAAAATAAATCAAAGCCGCAGTTATTGATAGTTATGAATTAGTACGACAATTTTGAATACAGGTGGATGCGAAGAGGAAATAAGCAGGCGTCTCGCCTTAGCGAGAGTAGCAATGACTAGACTGAATAGAATATGGAAACATATATGCATAACAAAATCAACAAAATTAAAACTAGTCAATGCAGTAATTTTTCCTGTTGCTACGTACGCGCACGAAACATGGACCATTGAAAAAAAAGCTGACGAAAAACGTATAAATACTTTCGAGATGGCGATCGAAAATTCCTTATACCTTGAACGATGCTCCGAACTAAAAAGTCCATTGTCGATTAATTAAAATTGGGAATATCTGGCTTTTATCAAAAATCAAAAGAAACACGATAAGATATTTCGGACATATAGCGAGAAACATCGATTCGACGAAACAAACAATAATACTTAACGTCCACAGCGAAGATGCCATACACGTTCGATCGATCAAGTAAAGAAATCAACAGGATGTACTACGTCGGAGGCGTTTCAAACTGCCAATAATTGATATTTATAGAGAAATACTATAATGCAACTTGCATAACATGGTGTCACCACGTCCTTATGTAGGATAATGGACAGTGATGATGATGATATATATCTATATCAATACTAGTAGTGTCTGCCTGTGATTTGCGAGTGTTTCCATTATAATCAATGCATTGAGCTATATTTATCACACATAAACAGAAAAATATTTTAATTTTTGTCTGTCTGTTCTGATTTAACTATATAACTATTAAAACAATAGTGATGAAATTCGCACAGCTTATAGTCTATATTATCGGATTCGTTCTAAGCTTTGTTTCACATTGATAACACGGAGGCGTTTCAAACTGCCAATAATAGATATTTATAGAGAAATACTATAATGCAACTTGCATAACATGGTGTCACCACGTCCTTATGTAGGATAATGGACAGTGATGATGATGATATATATCTATATCAATACTAGTAGTGTCTGCCTGTGATTTGCGAGTGTTTCCATTATAATCAATGCATTGAGCTATATTTATCACACATAAACAGAAAAATATTTTAATTTTTGTCTGTCTGTTCTGATTTAACTATATAACTATTAAAACAATAGTGATGAAATTCGCACAGCTTATAGTCTATATTATCGGATTCGTTCTAAGCTTTGTTTCACATTGATAACACGGAGGCGTTTCAAACTGCCAATAATAGATATTTATAGAGAAATACTATAATGCAACTTGCATAACATGGTGTCACCACGTCCTTATGTAGGATAATGGACAGTGATGATGATGATATATATCTATATCAATACTAGTAGTGTCTGCCTGTGATTTGCGAGTGTTTCCATTATAATCAATGCATTGAGCTATATTTATCACACATAAACAGAAAAATATTTTAATTTTTGTCTGTCTGTTCTGATTTAACTATATAACTATTAAAACAATAGTGATGAAATTCGCACAGCTTATAGTCTATATTATCGGATTCGTTCTAAGCTTTGTTTCACATTGATAACACGGAGGCGTTTCAAACTGCCAATAATAGATATTTATAGAGAAATACTATAATGCAACTTGCATAACATGGTGTCACCACGTCCTTATGTAGGATAATGGACAGCGATGATGATGATATATATCTATATTAATACTAGTAGTGTCTGCCTGTGATTTGCGAGTGTTTCCATTATAATCAATGCATTGAGCTATATTTATCACACATAAACAAAAAAATATTTTAATTTTTGTCTGTCTGTTCTGATTTAACTATATAACTATTAAAACAATAGTGATGAAATTCGCACAGCTTATAGTCTATATTATCGGATTCGTTCTAAGCTTTGTTTCACATTGATAACACGGAGGCGTTTCAAACTGCCAATAATAGATATTTATAGAGAAATACTATAATGCAACTTGCATAACATGGTGTCACCACGTCCTTATGTAGGATAATGGACAGTGATGATGATGATATATATCTATATCAATACTAGTAGTGTCTGCCTGTGATTTGCGAGCGTTTCCATTATAATCAATGCATTGAGCTATATTTATCACACATAAACAGAAAAATATTTTAATTTTTGTCTGTCTGTTCTGATTTAACTATATAACTATTAAAACAATAATGATGAAATTCGCACAGCTTATAGTCTATATTATCGGATTCGTTCTAAGCTTTGTCTCACATTGATAACACAAATAGGATAGAAATTAACGACGTCTAGTTGTGTTAGGGGCATCGAAGAAATAATGGACGGATATATATATAAATATATATACATATATATACTCGTACATGTATGTACTATACTAATATATAAAATTGGTTAAAGAAAGAGCCGGCGATATTGCATTAAAAATAATTAGACCGGCGAAGCCGTGTGTAACTTCTAGTATATATATATATATATATGTAAAATACGAGCTCGTATTTAAAATGACAGTCGGGTTTTGTCTTATCAGCGGAGATAAGACGCTCGCTACGCTTTTGTGTATTTCGTGGCAGAAGACATCGGTTACGTTACAAAGATAGACTTGTTGATTTAGTTTAATTTCGATCGTGTATGTTATAGCCTTTATTTTCTCGATTTCTTTATTACAGGTAAATTGTTTATATATTTTTCTTTTGTTTTTTTTTTTTTATGTTTCAATTTATCCGGTGTACAAAATCTATACTTAAAATAAATACTTTATTGCAGCAATCGTCTAGGTTATTACGTACACTGAAACTAAACTTACATATATATATATATATATATATATATATATATGTGTGTGTGTGTGTGTGTGTATAACTTTATAGCCTTTATAACTGAAAAACTTATATAATTAGTTAGTAAAATTTTAATAAATAATTTATGCATTTATGAAATAAACATAACGGAACTCAAGTTTTACTAAAAATATTATAAATGCATACATATCGGTAAAAATTTTAAAGTACTTCGTATACTGCTTTAAATTTAAAAATCGCTCTTTGCTCCATTTTTAAATGTTTTAATATAGTTATTATTTTTTATCACCGATATATAAATAAATAAATGTTTATACGCAGCAGTAAAATAATAATAACAACGATACATTAAGGAAAAGAACAAGTGAAATTAATACCAATTATTTCGTTCATCAACGTGATGGCATCAAGCGCTGAAACGTCAGCTAAAACAACAGGCACAAGTATATAAAGCTTAGGGTACAGCTTTAACACTAAACATCGATCAAAGGTGCAACGTGGTAGGCTCGCAACGATAACCTGTATTAGCACTTAAATATATAATAATTCGTAATAATCATGTATTATTTCTACACAATAATTCAGTGTATATGTTGGAAAAAGGCGATTTTCTTAATAAATTGACTTTCAGTCTCTTAAATGGACATTTTTAAGAGCAAAAATGAGAAACCTACCCAATGACATACGACAGTTTCTACCTCGATTTCAAGAAACACGAGAGCTCAGAACTCCGTCGCAAAATCGTGGTTTACAACAAATCTGAGTCATGTTACTCTTGCGGAGAAAGTAAAAACAATAAAACAACGGTACGGTGTTCCACAATTCCACCAACCAAGTTTCACGTTGTGAATGCGATGAAGAAATGTAAGAAGAAGAACTTTGAATATACACTTATTGTTTCAGATCTTTGACTAATAGTAATATATTATTCACTTTACGTATTATGTTCACTCACACGGATTACTATGACTTCCATTATTTTTGTGTTTTTTTTTTAATACTATGTTATACGTTGTTTTTTTGGAATAAAATAAAGAAAAGAACACAATGGTGTTCTAAAGGTAAATGCGCACTTGCTGCTAACGAATGAACTATTTAAAAACTGAGTGCAATTTAGAAAAAAAAAAATAGAATTTAAAATATTTACATATAGTAGGAATGTATTATAGAAAATAATGACATCTCATCAGAATCGACGAAAGCTATTTTTGTTCTAATTAGGTTTATTTTCAATGGGAAAACTTTTGGGAAATAGGGGGAAAATGTCATAATCTGACAAAAGGGTGAAAAGATTTATCACACGACTAATAATAACATTAAAACTATCGACGCGATATGAACTACCGTGCGCAGTATACGATGTTACTGAACAGGCCGCTGTCTAGGAATGGTTAAGTCAACTTAAATGTTGTCGGCTCACCCCAAAATCAGATACAGCTAGGATGTAGAATAAAGCTGCAGTAAACAGTTCTGCGAAGTTACAGGAAGTTTTGCCATCATTTACCAAGGAAAATCTGTCGACCACTACTCAACAGATTTAGAACCAGACGATGTAAAATTAACCTAAGAAAATGAGGCGTAGAAGAAAACGATGAGTGCAGCTGCGGGGAAGGGGGGACACAAACTTTTGATAACATACAACAATGTTCACTGATGGATAAAAATGGTGACGCAGATAATCTAACTGCAGCAAACGATAAAGCTGCGTGTATGCCGCTACCTATTGACCTGAAGCATACTTTATCCGGACACGGAAAGTAACCAAGTAATATAGATATATAATAATTCTATTACAGGTAGCTGTAAACATGTAACGTGAAATTTTGGTCGGTTATCTATATTTCATCGATAACTTACGGTTTGTTTCGGAATTTTACTTTTCTTCTTTTGTTGTATCAATTTAAATTTCTACTAAATATACTAATTTAAAGTATGCATACATATTATAGCTAGGTGGGGAGATAATGTTGTGAAATTGGCAGGAATCAATTAGATACCAGCCACACGAGGTATGATTGGAAAAGTTTAGGGAATGCCTACACCCTGTAGTTGGTTGTTGGTTGGTATAGGCATAGAGCCTGATATATATGTCTAATACATATAAATTACGTGTCACATTGTTTGTCCGCGATGGACTCTTAAACTACTTAACCGATTTCAATCAAATTTGCATACAGTTTGATCCAACTTGAAAGATAGCATAGCTTACATCTCAATTTATAGTCGCAATGGTGTTTTTTTTTTTTTGGGGGGGGGGACATTTTCAAATTTAGATTTTTGTAAAATTTCTTAAAAACCGATTTCATAGATAACGGTATGATAAGTTCAAAGCAAAAACCCGTTTTCAAATACGATCGATAGATTTTGAGTTACGAATTTTTCAAAATTTCCGATTTGCCACATTTGGCAGGGCGTAGCGTGGGTAGTAAAAATTTTTAAACGATTCTAACGGTTGAATATGTGTTTTATATATAAGATCTATCGTGTAAAGCGAAAAAACCGCGAAAAAAAATACCGAACCCAAAAATTTCAACATCTTTCGGTTTTTTCAAAATTCGATTTTTTTTCGCAATAATTCACGAACGATTGGAAATCTGTAAAAATTGTTTAAACGAAAGTTACGCTTGATTAATATACGCGTCTAACTGTGGTATTTTCGTATTTTTATAGCGAATACTCGCCGAGAAAATTGGGGTTAAAGGGTTTTGGGCTTTTGGGCTTTTCTTGAGGCCCCTATGGTAGATAAGGGATTCGGATTGGTTTTAAAAGAAAGTAGACGTGGAGTCTATCATTTATGTTATTAGGTAAATGTTACTAAAATTAACCGGTAACGAGAAATGAAAATTTCATTTTTAATTTTTAAAAATGCTGCCAGCGTTTTTCGGTCGGCCGATTCTACAATGCATCATGGGCTAATGTTAATTATCTATATTATATAGCGAATTTGTTTTCGACTATAAATCGCTTACGTTTGGAGAT
Source organism: Coronaproctus castanopsis (assembly GCA_032883995.1). NCBI lineage: Eukaryota > Metazoa > Arthropoda > Insecta > Hemiptera > Monophlebidae > Coronaproctus > Coronaproctus castanopsis. The sequence goes on from CM065054.1 coordinate 12,712,810, forward strand.
ACGAAAACATTGTTATTACCTAATTTGATCGTCGTAAAAAAACCTCTTAAACCAAGTCGTCGTCGAAATTAAAAAAAAAATCAGTTTTTTTTTGGGGGGGCTCATTAAAATTTCGATTTTGGAAAAATTTTTATAGAATCGATTTGATATATATTAAAATAACGAATTCGAAACAGAAAACCATTGTTCGTTACAATCGATAGGTCCCGAGTTACGAACTTTCGAAAACGGTTGACCCGCAACCTTTGGCAAGGCATAGCGAGCGACGTAAAAATATTTAAACGATCCTAACGGTTGAATATGTGTTTTCTATATAAGATCTATCGTATAAAGTCAAAAAAACCTCAAAAAAAAATCAAATTGAACCCGAAAATTTCAAAAGGACCTTGCGGTTTTCTCAAAATCGACTTTTTTCGCGATAAATCGGGAACGATTAGGAATTTCAGAAAATGAATTAAACAAAAATTAAGCGGATTAAAATACGCGTCTAACGTTGCGTATGTTTAGGTGAAATAGACATCGAGAAAATACGGGTTAAACGTGTTTTGGGGTTTTGGGCCCTTTTTGGGGCACCTATGATAGATAGCGGTCTCTCGTCAATTTTATACGAAAATAGACGTCGAGATCTATAATTTATGTAATTAAGTAAATTTATTAAAAATTAGAAATCGCAAGTTGAAAATTCAATTTTTGATTTTGAAAATTTTTCTGGCCGATTTGGGCTCGGCCGTGCTACAATGTATTTAGCATGGGACATATATCTTAATTCATTGTTCAAAACTCTTTCATCAAAATATATACATGTAAGTATTATCACATAGTTATATATTATCACATAATTCTTCCTCATTTCAATGTGCTGAAATAGCATGTTTTCAGTTTTTTTTTTTTTTTGAAATTTAAACGTTTAAATTATTATTTTCAGTCGAATGCCACCGAAAAAATCTAACCTCAACAACGCGGTGAGCAGAGAGGCACGACGAAAACGTGTTGAAAGAGGTCATCAGTCGGCAGAACAAAATGCAACAAGAAATGCAGCTCAAAGAATCAGGACAGCAGAGGTCGTGCACAAGAATCTCAAGGACACCGTGACGAACGTCTCCGACAGACTATTAGTAGAACAAGAGCGGCACGAGAACAAAGCATAGCTACAGTACGAGTACAAGAACGACAGAGGCAGCGGACCAGCCGCTCATTAACACGTGCATCATTTGTTCGTCTTGCTTTCGAATGTGCACCAGATATTAACTACTCTGCGCATTCAAAAATTGCTATCGGTGCAATGGATAAACTATGTCAGTATTGTCAGACATTGAAATTTCGGGATGAAACACCCGGCATGTGCTGCACATCAGGAAAAGTTATTCACCTCTACCCACTCCGCCCGAACCTTTATTATCCCTTCTTGCTGGCGATTCATATGATTTAAAATTATTTTTGCGTAAGATACGCAAATTTAATTCTTGCTTCCAAATGACGTCGTTTGGGGCAACTAAAATTTGCGATGTCGCATCCGATGGACGTAATTTTGAAACTACATTTAAAATACAAGGCCAGATGTACCATAAAATCCGGTCATTGATGCCAATGCCTGATGATGATCCGAAATTTCTTCAAATTTATTTTATGGGTAATTGTGAAGAGCGCGTGACAACTCGATGGCAGTATAATTTCACTGAACAAGCAGAGGAAAAAGCAATTGTGATATTGCTGGAAAATTTTTTAGAAGATCAGAATCAACTAATTCGATTGATTAAAAGAGTTTCGCCACGATTGCAAAATGACAACTATCAAACCGTCATGAAAGTCGACAACCGGAAATATTCTTGAAGCAATCATTTTAACTGGAAAGTTTAAAGGAGAAGTGGTCCTGTTGCCACGTATTCCAATGATATCGTCAGATTCTACGATACCTTTCAAAAGGCTACACTTTCCAATTCGTTTAGCTTTTGCTATGTCTATAAACAAGTTTCAAGGCCAAACAATATCCATTTGTGGTTTAGATTTGGGAAATCCATGTTTTTCTCATTTTAGAGCTAAGCACGGCACGATAGAATAAGTACACCGTATAGTTAACACCACTGAGACATCTCTTGAAGGAAAAAAAGTATCTGTGTTCCTTGACATAAGCCAAGCTTATGACAGAGTTTGGCACGAAGTTAAACGTCATCATTTTCCATATCAAATATTTCAGTCATACATCAGTGAAAGGTACTTTTATACGGAGAAGACTCATCAGACATATATCCGATAAAGGCAGGTGTCCCGCAGGGTCCTTGTACCAATACTGTACCTTATTTATACATCACGTATTCCGACACCTACCAATGTAGAAGTAACGACCTTTGCCGATGACACAGCGATCTTGTGTTCGGATGTATATCTCATTAAAGCGCAGAATACCATTCAAATAGCAGTTAACGAAATTTCATCATGACTTAGCTTGTGGAAAATCAGAACTAATGATAATCTTCACTAACAGAAGAATTTATCGGACGGATGACATAATTTTAAATAACGCTCCGATTTCACCAAAAACGGATGTTAAGTATCTCGGTATATTCCTCGATCAACGTTTAACATGGAAAAAATACGTATCAACAAAACGAACTGAAGTAAACGTAAAACTTAGGCAAGTGAATTGGCTATTTAACAGGAAATCGAAGGCATCAGCTGAGAACAAACTTTTGCTTTATAATCAGATCTTAAAGTCGATTTGGCGCTACGGTTTCCCATTAAGGAGCAACATGGCAACCATTCAACGAATGCAGAATAAAATCCTCCGGATGGTTGTAAATGCACCGTGGTTACACATGCTTCACGAAGAGCCCGGAATAAAGACTGTTCAGGAGGTAATATCCGATGATGCGAAGAAGTATACTCACCGATTAGAAATGCACCCAAATATCGTGTGGCCATCGGGTTGCTGGACAACTCGTAAGAAATCCGACGGCTTCATAGAACCAATCTGTTTGATCTAGTATAAGACAAAAATTCTGATACAACTTTTTAGCACCTGCTGCTGGGCAGGCTGCTAATTAGTCTACATGCGTGAAATACGTAAAATTACTAAGTAGCTATTATTGGCTAGGTGCAATTTAGAAAAAAAAAACATCACACTTGTCATCCTTACTTAAATGAAAATTAGATAAGATCAAAATTTTCCATACCCCGTCAATAATTAGATGCTTTAGAAATCGGGAATAATTTTGATTTTGTGTCTATGTAATATTTTGGGGTTAAGCTGTGTGTCTCGCCCAGTATTATTTTTTCCCCGTCTTTTTTCCCAAATTTCTAAGTAATGTCGTTTTGTAGCTTTCAGAGAAAAGATATATAGAAGATATTTAGGAATCGTAAGAACAAATCATAGAAATAATACACATGATATAAAAGAAAAAATAGGATTGGCATTTATAAAAACAAAAAGTACTATTAACATTATGACAATCGTCGTATGTTTCCCCTTGAAATAAAAATATCGGTAAATTTTGGGAAATAAAAAATTAATTTGCATCGCAACATCCAATCGCGCAATCATCCAGAGAGCACATAACAAAGTTATACGCGTGATCAGAAGAGCGAGGTGGTTCTAGCGTAACGATGATTTACATCGGGATCTGTAGTTGAAGAAAGTGGATGAAACAATTCGCGATTTTGCATTTTCGCATGAACGGCGACTAGTGGCTCATGTAAATATAGAAGCACAGAAATTGCTGAATACGTTGCATTGCTTTAACACCTTTCTGTTGGAAATGATATCCTAACAATCGTCGATAAGTCCACATTATGCGTCCAACATCTTTTTTGGCGTTAATAATCCACGCTTCGGCCGCATATTTGAGCACAGGCCACACGTGACATTGCAAAATTCTTTTCCTTAGCTCCATCGAAAACTTTCTGTTCTTCAAAACGCTTTCCAGATTCATGAAAGCTTGTTTTGCTATTACAATTCTTGCTCTTATTTCTTTCGAATCCCTTCCATCATTTGTAATTATTGCTCCCAAATATTTAAATTGGGTTACATTTTCTATCCATTCGTTGTCTATTTTTATTTTTATTTTTATATCACTACTACTAATTAATATATATATATATATATATATATATATATATATAAAATAATTAGAGTCAGAGAGGTTGTTACTATTTTATGAGGTCAAATTGTGATCGTGCTGCCTCTGAATAGTCTTAGGACTTTATTCCAGAACATTATCGAAAACGTACAAATCGAATACGTCTTTTTTTGGGGGGGGCGCAGTTGATTCTCCACTTTAGTTTGCAGTTATCCCCAATTATTTTCTAATTCCGTCAACTTTTTTTTTTTTTAACATTAGTGAGTCCACCCAAGGCTGTGATGGGATATGTCTTATTAAATATTTATACTATAGGCTGATAATGTAATTAAATATGATCATAAGATGTTGTTCTGTGAGCTAAGCAGAACAGGGTTTGACAGGAATTTTGATCTGTACATTCTGTAATAACTGTAACTGAAAAATAGGTGAATTTTCATCGGTGATCTGGTCTCTATCGTAAGGATCGGTACCGAATGGCGAAGGGGCTACTTTGTGTGTAAATACAACGTACGGAATGTTGTTGATGTTAAACCTTAGGCGCTGTATGTAATACGAATAAACAAAATCCTTTTTTCAACGTTAGTAAGAAGATTGAAAAACCGAGGAATTACTAAAATCGGAGGTTGAATATTCCTGAATGGTTTTGCTGAATTGTATAATACGTGCAAGCGCGGTGCCAAAATTCCTTACGCAAAAACTTAATCGCAGATAAAATGTCCCTAACGGGTGTATTGAAATAGAACGAACCATTCTCGAGGACGCTCGTAGTAAGATTGTGTACGGTATCATTCCAATGGATATCTGAGTGGCTGGGAATCCAGGATAAACTTGACATCAACATGAATCCGTGAAAATTACTACATTATGACTGGTACTTATTACTTCGAGTATTTATATCTCTCGGCCGTTCCGATATAGGTGCGTGTTTACCTTGAAGTAATTCACCGTGTAGTATTCTTTTCGGGAGCCTGCCTTCCGTCTGTATGAACTTAATCTATTCCAAGTGCCTAACAGTTGTTCTACGGGTTAACGTCCACTACGTCAAAGAGCTTTGCGGTTTAATAATAAAAATCGTTCTATTTAATTTTCACAAGTCGTCGCAGAAAGTGTTCTACATTTCATTATTCGTATGAAACCTCTATCGCTTTCATAAAGAAGATTTACGAGCATGTGTAATAGCTTTGTACGTCGAAATCTAGTATATGGTTTTGCGCGGCAAAAGTATTCGCCGCAAATTTCTAAATACTTTATTGGATGACAGTGGGCCAGAAATAATGACGATTGAGGAGAATCTCACTCACTCGCTGCATTCGTCCAGACTGATTACCTATAAATTCTGTTGTTATTGTTATTGGACTCAGTTTCCGGCGAGCGGAATATTAGTGGCGAGGTACTGCCTGGTTGCCGGAGGTAACTGTGGAAGAAGTCACCTATTGCCTTTCGAAGGGGTTAAAAATAGGGAGACTTGCGGGAATTACGGAATTCCTGTGGAGATCTCGAAGGCTGTCCATCTTCAAGAGTTTCGTATTCTCATGAGCCTGTTTCAGGCCTGCCTTCAGCGGAGAGTTGTTCCAAAGGTTTGGAAATGGGCGATAATAGTTTTTACACTAAAGTCGCCGAGAAAGATCCTTCGTTGTCCTATTTGAATAGGGCGATTAGCTTATTTTCTTGTGTTGGCAAATTATTTGAACGGGTATTGGTGTGTCGTCTTTAGCGAGTATTAGCCAGCCGTTCTTGGCTGTCGCTTGCTCAGTTTGACTATACTCGTGTTGGAATCTGCGATTATGTATCATTGCTGATTTGGTTGCAGTCATGCCCACGGAAGCACGTAGTGAGAATTTTTCTCAATATCAAGAACGCTTTTGACTGCATAAACTGGAAGAAAGTCATCGGTAGTTATGTGCAGTTAAAGTCTCCGGTCATTTAATAGAAATTCTGAATGACTATTTCCTGGGAAGAACTGAGGTCCTTAAGGCCTCTACTACATCAGTAAAGACAACCTTAACTCAGGGCTGCTCCCAAAGAAGCGTTGTTGAACCCGTGCTTTGGAGAGTTTTTATAAACCGCCTTCTCAAGGCTAATTGGTCTGAGAGGACAAAAGTGATATAATATGCTCATGATGTTGCCGTACAAATAGTAGGCATTTGAAAGCGCTGAGCCATCAGGTCATTTCAATTTTATCATCAAGTGTTCAGGTATGATTCACAGAGAAGACTATGTATATGTCACTTATAGGGAAACTTAAACGTCAACCTGAAGTAACATTAAGGAATTATAGACACATATTTCATATACACTATTTCCTTCATTCATTGCTTGTATGCGTTAATCTTGATCTGTTGTCGATATTTGTTTTGTATTTCGTTATTCTTTATCTCTCTTATATTTACAATTTTTTATTATTTCTTTTAACGTTCCTCTTTTTATCCTGTAATCGTGATATCATCTATACCGGGTTCCGGTCGATATTTATGTCTGTTCCTACCACGTAAGCTTTGCGTTGATTTATTTGATTTCGGTATCAACTTCTACCATGATATAGTTTATTTAATAACTCTGTTGGTCAACCGGCATTGTCCATAACCTTCTAGGTGATTGTTTGAAAAGTGTGCTTCCTATTAACATTTTACCGACAACGTAGAAGTGTTTATTAATTTTCCTCTTCATTTATTACTATTGCCTAGAGCGTATCATTCCTAAGTATTCATTATCGTTTCCTTCTCTTATTAAAGTACTCTAGTGTCCTATTGTCTCTGTCGTCTGCAGAATTCGAAACTTCTAGTTGATATATTTATTTCCCCCACTTTTTTGTCTTTGTAACTGCTTGTTGTCACGTACGCTTATTATATCGCTGTTTTGTCGAATCAAATTTTGGACTTAGGATCGCGTTGAAGGCGTTCCTAACCTCACCAACAGCTAGCCTCCCTTAGAATGGAATTCAGTACGTTTTAAAATAATAATTAATAATTACTATAAGGTAAACAAAAAATAATTAATAATTATTATCAAATAATAATTAATAGTTGATAATTATTATCAAATAATAATTAATAGTTAATAATTATTATCAAATAATAATTAATAGTTAATAATTAATATAAAATAATAATTAATAATTAATAATTAATATAAAATAATAATTAATAGTTAATAATTTTTTATCAAATAATAATTAATAGTTAATAATTATTATAAAATAATAATTACTGTCAAATAGTAATTAATAGTTAACAATTGCCATTATCATCATCATAACAATGGTGACGATAACAGAAATCAAAAAATTAGTTCTTGTCAATACCAGAGAAGAAATTAAATTTTAACGCACACGCAATGTTAATAGACTGTGGAAACAAATTCCAAACGCTGTTGCAAAATCTACTAAACATCGATTACAAAACACTAACATTATTGAACAACCTGTGTACTTAATAGTAATATCGAATAATTATTATTATTATTAACGATCGCGTACAAAATTTAAAAAAAAAAATAATAACCGAAAATCGAACTAAATAGTTTTTTTTATTATTTCGAAATAGTACATTTATTCAAAATTACAAAAATGTATACGTTATGAAAACTTTACGGTGACAGTCCAATTAAGTTTATCGCCACCGTAAGCTCCATTTACAGTCTTTTAACTACTAATAATTTTCTAAAAATTAAGATGATATATATATATAAATCATTGAAAAATTACCTTATTAATTAAGTTATACTTATTTCTAATTTATTATTTCCGGAATAGCTAAGTTATTAAAATCATTATATTTATTATTTACTAATTGTATTACATTACAATCTAAAACTATTTTTTTTTTTTTTAGAACAGAACAGAACAGTTTATTGAATAATTTACACTTATGACAAACAGTAAAAAGAAATTGCAATTACAACCTTGCAGGATATGATAAACCATATCCTCAAATAATCTTCTGTTTCCGCTATCCCGAAATGTTTTAAATATTTTTAATTAGCCACGACCGGTGATAAATTGAACATTATAAAAGTTAGGAATAAAATGATTATTATCGAATTTGTCATTTAAATTTGGGAAATACTGATAAGTCGATCCATTATACGTATTCATGCTTTGATATTTCTCGATATAATATCGCTTTAGTATAACTTTGAACTGTTTTGCGTTAACCAGGTTTTTTTTTCGATTTTCTATTTAAATAATTTACTTGAAAAAATTCACGATTTATAATTAACATTATTCTCGATGAAAAATATATCGATATGTTTACGAATTTTGTAAATGTATGGGGTAAATACCCGCTATTACAATTGATGGCCAGTAGCTAGTAGTTTTATATGATTTAATCATTTTAATTATTCTTTGGAAAGATCTTATTAATGATATGAATCTTTCGATTTTTAACATTTCATAATAAATGCTACCGTTGTAAATTAAGTTCGGTAATATTATCTATTTTACAATATTAATCATTTTTTATACTTTAATTTGTTGTTATTGTTATACAGTTTATTAAATATGGGCAAAAAACTTACAATTTTATTCCTTACGTTACGGAAATGCTCGTAAAATTTTAAGTTTTTTTCGATTGTTACCCCCAAATATTTTTATTTTATGCATGTCAAAAACTGGATATTGATATTGTAATTTATTCAATTTAATTTATTGTTTTTGATTTTTTTACTGAATAATATATATTTAGATTTTGACATATTAATATTTAAACTATAACTATTTAAGAATTTTTCCACTTCATTGTATGTACTGCATTTTCTTTTTTTTTTTTTTAAAGTCTGCTATTATCATGGCTATATAGTCGATGAATGTTATGATTTTAACATTTGCCGGTAGTTTAATATTATACATTCTTGAAAATACTGTATTCCATAAATAAGGACACAATATCGAGCCTTGCATTTTCCCTGTGACCAATGAATGTTTTTTGTTGAATGTACAAATATTTACTAATGTAAATCTGTTCTAAAAATAATGATTTAGTATATATTTAGCAAATTTCGATCAAGACTTAATTTTTTCTAATAATTTAATTAATTTGTTTGTATATAAGCTGTCGAAGGCTTTATTAATCAGTGTCACCAAGGTTACCTTATACGCTTTATCTTTGAATTTTTTAATCGTTTGTGTTACTTCGAATACAGTTAGTTCTACTGACCTATTTTCTAAGCCTCCGTATTGGTCTTTATTAATTATTTATTTTTCTAGATTGAGTTTTCAAAAGTATACACTTTTCGACAACTTTGCTTATGTTTGAAAGTAAAGATATTGCTCTATATGAGCTATGAGCTTGATGCACCCATTGGTTTATTGTATTTTGCCAGTATAACTGTTTTGGAAATTCTCCAGATTTCTGGAAAGAAATTTAGTCGGAAAAGTACATTACTTCCGGTATCTTAATATTGAACATTTTAAGCAATCCGTTGGTTACCATGTTCAAACCTATAGATGTTTAATTATTTAAGTTTTTTATAATTTCATTTACTTCATCCTTGTTAACTTGATGTACTAGCGTGATTTCATTCAACTTTAGTATAAATAGATTTGCGTTTATGCAGAATTTATTGCATAATAAGTTAACTTTGTCCTCGTCTGTAATGGCGTATTTATATAATGTCGGAATTTCAACTCTTTTATTTTCGAACTAAGTTGTTAATTTCCTAACATTTGTCTGGAATATATATATATATATATATATATATATATATATATATATATAATGCTCAGTTGAATTACGCCCTACAAATATATAATATAAATAAATAGAAAGAATGAAAACAACATAAATAAATGGATAGATAAATATATACATATATGAGATAGATTACAGAAAAATATTAATGGTTAAAATGTGAAAAGACATACAATCAATCTCATTCCAGTGCTAAAGTAGCTATATTTAGAGACTCCTTATGTTCCATTCATCAAATATGCAGCAAGTCAAAAATGTTTCACCCTATAGCTGAAAATATTATTTCATTATCGCAGGAAAGATAAACAGAAGTCAATGTAATCTGGATACCTGGACACAGCTGTATTTGGACAAAACTAGGAAGCAAACTAGTCCGCCAGAGATGCTTCATATATGGCACCAGTTCAGTTTAAATCTGTGCCATCAAGTTACATACTGCAAGTCAAGACTAGATTTTCAGAATTATTGCTATTAAGAAGTAGCACTGACAAGAGTGCGGACCGGTCATTCCAAATTAACTCATTGTTACATATTCAATAAGCCTAACCCTCCCATGTGTTCATCTTTTAATATTCAACTTTCTTTACATCATCTTCTCATTCTCGGTTCTAACCTTAATTTTCCTATCACGACCACTACTGCTATCCTTGATAATCTCCTAACTTTCCTCAATCAGACAAATGTACTACATCTAATGAAATAACTTCATTAGTTACTTTTAATTTATCACTTAATGTATTAGTTTAATTTATAGTTAAACTGTGTTTCTGGCCTCTGTATCAGTATATAGTATGGTATATAAATTTATATATATATATATATATATATATATATATATATATATATATTTATTTAAAAAAAAGGAATCTCATTAGAAAACTTTAAATACTTGGAGAAATTTTAATATTTGGAAGATATTCATTATCCGCCATATAAAATAGACAATTAGCGTGTATATATTTTCCTGGCAAAAAAGTTCAACCATATACGAACGTGATTTCCTCAAAGCAAACAAGCTGCAAATATGTGCAACGAAAAGGTTTATTCTTCTTGTTCTCAAACAAAATAAATAGTTTATGAAATATACGCTACAATTGTTCCGCATTACAAAGGGGGTGAAATAGATTGTGAGTATAAGAAATCTCATTTGTTGGTAGTTTGGTCTGAACATTACAGACCATTTAACTGGACGTTTCTTTTTTTCTTTTTATCTGTGATTAGTTTCTCCAAGTTCTCGTGCTCCATTTCACAATAGTTTAATGTTTACTCCAAGAACCCTTTTCACCACCATCGCATACTTTCCATGCAACGGTTGGCCGTAGAAGACCTTTTTCTGGAATCTTGTTTTTATACATTCCAATAACGTGCCCGAAACATATTAGATAATTTTTGTAAAATAGCGACTGATAGATAGCTTGTCCGCCGTGAAATGTCGCGTTTTGTCACATGCAAGTTCTACTCGGTATACATTGTTGAAATGGTTCGAGTAAACGTATGTTTTTCTGTACGAAGTTTCTGATAACTAAAATAGCGTCGGTAACATAACAAAACTATCAGCTTGATCGATAGAAGAATACGTTTATTCCTGAATACTTTCTTATTTAGCATATTCGCAACAGCTGAAGCAACTAGTATTCTGTTATTTATCCCGTTATGTAGGCTGATTTTATTGTTTAGCACACTTCCAAGATATTTAAAACTTTCCACTTGTTTTCTTGCAGTGTGGTTTATTTTAACCAGAAGGTCACTTTTTTGTTTATTTTTATGTGCTAGGTGCACTAGTATCTTAGTTTTCATCTTGTTTATATTTAGTAACACGGCCTTAGCGAAATTCATTTTGAAGTTGTTGTAGTCGCTTCTATCGCATTGTTCTTATGTATCGTTATTACGGGTGAAACTTGGAGGTCTTTCGGAATACAAAGCGTCGTGATTAGCCATTGTTCTTTTTAAGCAACATTTAATTCTTCTAATGAAATGTTTTCATACAGTTTATTTATTTGTTCAGAAATCGATGTTTGGTTCAGAACTGAACTGTCTACACGAGTTGTTCAACGAATATTTGAAATACCTTTTGAATCTGCGTGATATTTCTTTTTCCTCCTTTATAATACTATACGGTACTGATCCCTGCATTGCTTTCATTGAGAAATCTCTGTAAGGGTCGGAGTCTGTTTTGGCCTGAATATTACGTGCTTCATCTTCACATCGTTTGTTTTTCATCCGACACGTTTGTTTTCGGACTTTAAGTTTGGCGTTCTTTATGTCGTTTTGTCACTGAACGAATAGAGGTATATTTTACGATCTGAATCAACTCATTAATTACATTACCATTCGTAATAAACCAATTTGGATTTTTTCGTCTGGATTGGTAATGCTTTGTTACAATCTTCGTGTAATATTTCTTTTATTATATCCCTAATTGGATCGATATTAGTGATAAAGTAGATATCTACTTCACTAAAACTTTGATGGATAAGGTGCGTTATAATGTTGCATTTATTTTTGTTCTTTACATAATCAACAGTGTACTAGGTAAGCTTTGACTTTTAGTATTTAAATATTTTTCGTTCGTTTATAGACATCGTTGTTTTAATCGATCTATGGTTAGTCGAACACTTTGCGGCTGTCGTAACTGTGATAATTCTTATTTCATTTCTAAATTCGTGGCACACAATTACAAAATTAATTATATGTCGGTATTTTGATCTGGGATGAAACTACGGGCCTTTGTAAATTGTTTTAACTTCAAATAACATACTTGTTATAACGTGGAACATTTTGTATTCCACTGTACATTACAGTGTTGAAAAATTCTGTTTCGATATTAAAGCTACATGTGAGCTAATTTCCTATGCTGATGATCTGTGCTTAGTGTTTAAGGCAGAACGATTGTCGTCACGGTCACTTCTCGCATGTATTTCTAAATACCTGGAGAGCGTGGTGATAGATATAGGTCTTAGCTTTTCCCCTACCAAATGCAGGTTTTCTGCAGGTTTTCTGTGTTTGGTAATTCCTCGCTTGTTGGACGGGTCAAGGAACTTGAATTATTATCAGATTCGAGTATCTTGCATACCACGTCTTTAAAATACCTAGGGATAATTATCTATCATTTATCCCTCATTTCCAATACATTTCTACAAGATGTATGGATATTTACAATAAATTATTACGTTTGCAAAAAAATACTTGGGGATTATCGTTTAGAGAACGATCTATATTATATAAAGGTCTCATTCAGGCCCATTTTGGGTATGGTGCAGCTATATATGTTAATAAAAGAATTCTTGATTGGCCAACAAACAGCAAAGGAAGTTTTTGCTTCGAATGACTTCTTTATACCGGACTACTCCTACCTCTGCTGCTTGTGTCATTTGTGGGGTTCTGCCTCTTGATTTATTTCTTGTGGGTAGGGCTCTTACAGGTGAGCACACTAATTTACTTGAGAATATATCGGTGCAACCAATGACCAATGCAAACTTTAATAAACATATTACTTCTCTATTATTGGCGAAGTGGCGAACTAGGTGGGATGATGCTATTACTGGTAGAAAGACATGCCTTTCTGCCAGATATATCAGTACGATTAAAAATGCTAAAGTTTGATGTCAACTTCTATAGCGCGCCGGTGTTGACCGGTCATAGCAAGTTTGGATCCTATCTACATAGGTTCCGGCTTGTTAGTGATCCGGTCTGTGCCTGTTGTACTACAGGTGAGGTTGATGATTTACAACATACTCTGTTTATCTGCCCTGCGTCGCAAGTCTGGTATTAAGTGCATTGATATATGTCCTCTTGGTAGAGAAGTGAAAAACTTTCTCTTTCTGGCAGAACAGGTAATGCGATTTAAATTTAAAATTTCCTAATTTTCGATTGGCCTTTCAGTCGACCGTGGCCCCAAAACCGGTGCAGTTCTTACAGCGTGGTCAACTATTCTTATTTTTTATTTTAATTAACTTTAATCTTTAACTTTGTTCTAATTAGTGTTTAGGTACTTTATTTAATTTTTAAGTTTTCTATTATTTTCCTCAATTGTACTGAAGTTTTACGTATTTTTCTTTTCTCTTCAGATTATTTTGTTTTGTAATGGATGTACATAACTTTATTTTCCGATTTGTATTAAATGATACTATTCTTCTATTTATTTATTATTTTATAATTCAATCTTTTTTCACTTTTCTATTTCATCTTGAAGCTAATTGTTATTTTAGTTGTGGTGTAGTTACAGTTATACAAATGTTTTCGTGTTTAATTTTTTCGTTCTTTTATTATTTTTTATTATTATTTTAAGTTATTCTTTAAGTTTGGCATAAACTCTGTAATTATTGTAATTGATGGAAGAAGGGACTATGAAATCTCATCCTTTTATTCATCGCAATAAGTTAATGTAAGTGTGTGGAGGACTCTGCATTTGTGCCGAGAACTTCATCAATATATTAAAACTCCCGTTTGTTCTAGAGGGAGGTGTTTTTTAGTGGGTAAAAATCCCACACGCTGATTTTGCCTCCCTTGCAGTGTATGTTGTTTATATGCACTGCATTAATAAAAAAAAAAACTAAATTTATTGTTATATGTCTTTTGAAGATTTTCCACCTCCCGCTTAAAAAAAAAGAAAAAAAAAACACTAGGCTTTTACAAGCTTGAAGGAGAAGATTACCGTTTCTTTTGCGTCTTCTAAGCCACGTTTTTACTAATAACGTTCAATCAAACTTGAGTATCATTTCCAGTAAGAATGAACACTCGCTCTTTACGAGGTATGTCGCTAACAAGCGCGTATAATTCTAAAAGAAAGTTTATTTTTCGATTTCTTCAGCATCCATAGCGTATTTAATTCGGATAATTAGCAATGTTAATTTCATCGACCTGGATCTATAGTTTTCTAATTTGGTAATAACAAGATCCGAAAACTGTAGTTTCATTGCTAAGCTAGCACTGTGCACGTGTTTTCGTTCTGGTGGATAACCATGCCGAAACAACAATTAATTACTTATAGATCCATAAATACTTGCGTCGCTAAGAACTTCAGTCTCACTTAATACTGATCAATATCGTACATATTTAGTTCTTTCGCAAAAAAAAAAACAGAAATCCACTACAGTTCGTTTATTCCATGAAGCTTCAGTTTAAATACATTCTTCTTATTATTCTTACCGAAAGCATATCGGCTCCTGATAGTCACGACATTCTAACCAACGTTATTTGCATACTGATTAGCGTGTTTAAGTCGCCTTTTGTAGCCCTTTTCGAAGTATCATATTGACTGTCGGTTTCAATTCAGATGTAACTAACATCTTCCGGTCTGCCGGATTTGCAGTCATCGCCATGAAAGAACAGGAAAAAGAGAATGAAATAAAAAAAGATAGTTCAGCATGATCTAACTGCGCGCGTGGAAAAAATAGAAGTTGCTGCGCAACAGCTCCTACACTACCTGTATAGCTAAAATAAGCAATACGATGGCATGATGAAGCCAAGAAGATAGACTTGTTACAAACTGTGGCGTATGCAGACGGGTAAAGTGTGGAAAAATAGAATGAGACTGCGGTAAAAAGGAAATAAATGCAGAAAGAAAGAAAACACCAGTCATTCGCGATTGTACCATAAGTTATAGATTAAAATTCTGATTACGTGTCCTAGTAAGAGTATTTGGATGAGTCATTTATGACAGTTAAAAATGTGAGGAATCACTGGTTTTATGTAGTGTTATTTCAACAGTTTCCCAGTCAGTTTCACTACAAGTCATCATTCTCATATTTGAAAACATGCGAGGTTGGTTCACGACCGCTTACGCTTATTGGTTAACCCCATCCGAACGAGCCTATACGGTTCCTGAAGTCTGGAGTTCTACATAGAATGGGGCGCATCTACAGGTGGTGGATAGTGGAACGACCTGTTGTATATATATATATATATATATATATATATATATATATATATATATATAATTATATATATAATCACAGAGTACTAATTTTAGAAATTACAAATAAAACGAAATAAAAACGCAATTAAATTTCTATAAACTTTTATATTTGAGCAAAGCTTTCCGACAATTGCGTCATTCTCAAGCGTACGTATTGCGTAAAAAATTATTAGTGTAATTTATAATTACCTACATAAATTTGTTATATATATATATATATATATATATATATATATATATATATATATATATATATATATATATATATGTATATTAGGTTTCTATATTGTACAAATAAAAGATTTTTTCCCATTACGTAAAAATTGCGTCATTCTCAAACGTACCTATTATGTAAGAATTTAGTAGTGTAATTTATAATTACCTACCTAAATACATATATATATTATATATATATATATATATATATAATATATATTAGGTTTCCATATTGTACAAATACAAGATTTTTCCCCATTACGTAAAATTATTTAACGTGACATCCAGCCGTGCCACACAGCATCGAATATTGTCATAAATAAACTATTGTTAGCGTTGCAATTCCAGTAGCTTCGCTTGCTTTTTCTAATGCAAACTTTGTGTGTTCCCAAACACTACTGGCATCGTCATACTAACGTGTTAATCCTATTATATTTCATAGATCCCACACAGTTAGGTTTTTATAACTATTATCATTTCGTAGATGCCATCTGTTAGTTACATTTTTCTAGGTTTTACAAGTTTGTAGCTTGATCTTTAATTTTGTAGCGAGCAACTGTGATCACTATCGCATTCTTTCCTTGAGTACGTTTTTGCATTTCGAATTGACTATCTCCATCTCGAATTAATTAAGATCTAGTCAATTTGATTCCGAAACCGATAGACGTCTTCTGTGATACTTAAAACTGGAGTTACATATAAACATTCTTGTACCGGCGCAGAAATTAATTAATTGTTCACCTCTTTCATTCCTGATTCCAAGGCCATACTTGCCTATAACATTCTGTAACTCTGAATCATGTGCTGTTTCACCAATTTTTGCATTAAAGTCTCCAAGATCATTTCCATTGATGGTATCTTTTCCATCATTTCTTCCAGAGCTAAACTTAAAGAATGTTTAGATTTACGGGATTTGCTTTTACTTTGATTGCTATTATCCTGTCTTTTACTGCTTCATACGCAATTACTTTCTTGCGATCCCTTTGTATATTACGACCGCTACTCCACTCGTGTGATGGGTTTCATGTCTAGAATAGTATACTACTCTGTTATTATTACTGATAATGTTTGATTATATGTCACTAATATTTAAGGTAGAAAATGAAGCCAGTTTTTGTTAAGAAAAAAACTTAAAAGCGGTTTAATCCTTTAATCGATAGGTACGCCCTTGTAAAAATATAAAACACATCGGTATATATATATAAAACTAGTTGAACTTGTAAAAATTAATGTTTGTGAAATTAAAACAGGCCTCCTGCGAGAATATATGGGTTTACATTATTATTATTATTAAAATTGTGATTATTATCATTTTTTTTATATTTATTATTATCGTTATTATCATAACTTCGTATAGTTCATCTTACTATGTGTAAAAGAAAAAAAATATTCTCGGTAATTGGCAGATTTTTTTTCATATAAGAAGAATTTTAATTTTTAGCTATAATTAAGTTTACATTGTTATCATTTCACATGTAAGTGAACTCTGAACGAACTGTTTTACAATATCATGAGATTAAATTATTTCGTTTGTCCGTAAAAAACATGGGGGTACGTATATTGTTTAAAAGAGGTAAAAATACAATAGAAATATCAGATTGTGCAGAACCCTTCCGATTAAGTTTACGGAACTCTGAACAAATTGTTTTATAATATCATAAGATTAAATTAATTCGTATACACATATACTTAGGCAAGAGGTGCACAATTATTCTACGATAATTTATTTCTGTAATCGTGTGAAAGTATTAAAAATTGTAAACAGTTTAGTTACTAACTGATCTGCTCTATTATCGTTAAAATCTTTATCACAACGATTACAGCCGAAACGACTATGCTCAACAGTATCGGTACTGTTGTCGGAAAATATTTGTATTCAATGCTCAGGCAGGAAAACTTAAATATATGTAAGGTGACCTCACCATAAATATGTGTATGCACTACCATTAAATATATTTTATTAGCTATTCAGAAAATTTTGTTAAACACTCTAAATTATATTATATGTGTATATATATATATATATATATATATATATATATATATATATATATATATAATTATTATTATTAAATATAAGCATCATAATTATAAAGATAAAGTAACCTACTGGATATCTTATGGTTACTTGTACTGCTTATTTATATATATATATATATATATATATATATATATATATATATATATATATATATATATATTTGACCTAAAACATAAATGTTGGAAAATATTCCAACAGAACTATCTTATTGAAAGACAATGAGACGTCTATGTTATATATTAATTTTAATTTATTATATTTGGAACATAAATATATATTATATAATGAACATCTTCTTTATTATTACTGTAACAATTACAAATATATTATTATTAATAATATTTATTCGTTTAAATAGTATGCAATAGAACCATGTCCAGTTAATATCTGAGACGTAAAAAAGTTAATATTAAAATTTTTATCTTTAAAACGAGCTAAGATATCAGAGAAAAAAAAACTTTTAATTTATCCTTAGCATCTGTATCATATCTAGGTTTAAATTCAGTAAAATTAAAATTAAAATTGAATTATTGATATAATTGAAACTACCATTATTCATTTCACGACATCGAGTTAGTTTGTTTTTAAAGATATAAGGGACCTTTTTCTAATATATACGTCCATTGGCAATACACGTGCTAAAACTTATAGAGAAATATTGGATACCGTAATGTACGACAATGTTAGATATATTAGAAATTTTCTAAGCAATTAGAATTAACCCTTTCAGTCACAATGTGTACTATATGGGATATGAAATTTTATTGTTAACAAAAATTTTTGTACATGAAATGTCTCAATTTTAATAATATTTATATAAATACATTGAAAATTATCTAAGGTTCACCCAAGAAACAGTATTGTATAATAAACACCCCATAAAATTTATAATTTAGTATTAAAATTTTATAATGTATGACTGAAAGGGTTCATATTACGACTATATTGTTTATTTAAAGTAGGGTAATATGTGCTAGCGCGATATAAATATAGTAAATTAGTTAAGCTTTGTAATTTAAACGCCCGTTATTTTGCTCCGAGAGATTTAAAAATATAATAATGTCTAGAATTATTTTCGGTGAAAACCACGTCCTGATTATTCAAAAAATTTAACGTTTCGAATAGACTTACACCACTCATCATCAGAAACGAACTAAACCACAGACCCTTGAGTTATTACCTTTTATAGACGCTACTCAATCGGAACTTTATATGTCCAGGGCTGTGATTTGTCCTACCGTCAGATGATACATCACCTGATATTACTGCATGGTGATTGGCCAGTTCTTCTGTAGTCATTATATTTCCGGAGCTATGATTGGTCCTACTATCAGTTGTTGTGATTGGTTGCTCTAAATATATAATATAATAATGTTTATTGTTTATTAATTTTATCATTTATATACACTATATGCCGGGAGAAAGTTAATTTACTGTCTATAACAAGACCCAGATATTTAATTGAACTGACATGGATAAAATTGAAATTATTAAGCTTAATCTTAATTTATTATTCTTTTCTTTTTTTGTATTAAATAAATTGTGGTTATAAAGGTGCAGGGAACTAGTGTTCTTAATGGATAACTGTGTAAGAGTTGAATAACTGAAACAAAAGAAAACATCCAATATAACACAAAATATAAAAAGGTGTGTGTGAGAGATCCCGGCAATGTAACTTAAAAGTAGGATGGAATAAGGGATGAGAAACATAATCCCCTAAACCATCAAGAATGTGTATAAAATGAGTTTGTGTAAATATTTAATTATAAACAAACAAAATATAACACAATCACTAAAAGTTTTTTAATCGCGAAGCTTTTCGACAGTTACGTCATTTTTAAGCGCGAACAAAAATTATTACATTTTTTGTATCATTTGCTCATATGTAGATCAACGGCGTGTGATAACCATTACATGCGATTTGTTTAAGTTTAAAAATCAATAATTAAACAAAGCTTATTAACTACCATGTTCCACCTGTCGACGGGCATAAGCAGATTTAATAAATCATCAGAGCGCAACTGTACATTCTGACGTTGTGATATGCACATACTGCGATGAATTATTGAATATAGTATGTTCCACACACACACACACACACATATATATATATATATATATATTTATATATATGTATATATACGCACCCTTCATAAATATGTCTAAATTGTTAATTGTGACTAATGTTGTAATAAATGTAGATTCAACAGTAATCTCCTTGAGAGATAACGTTCGTGTCGCGTTTAATCTCAATATAGTTCGTGTTTAAAGTTTAAACGAGTTATGTCCAAAATTTTACGATCGTCATTCATCACAGTAATTGATCCGTGGCCACCACTCAGGTCGGTCGAAGACCACTTCAGCAAAACATTGTACCTACACGCTCAACCCACTCCACCACGTATAACGGATACAGGTAACAGTGTAGATAATGCCAACGTACCGGTGAGTTTAAATAATAATTTTAATATTCGTACGCAAGCAAAAAACACAAGCACGGACACACATCACATAACTAATAACACACACGCAAACACAAATGCGCCAACAATAACCTACGCTAATAAGGCAGATGCCAAGAGCCCAGAAAATACTTTAAAGACAAAAACACAGCGCGCTAGTCCTAAATACAGTAGACGGTATTAAAAAGATTACATACGTAGCATGAGCGAAATTATTCCGTCAAATAGTATACGAGTCGCGTTTAGATGATCTAATAATCGTTTTAAACGAATTTCGATCTCAAATATATGCCCCAGCACCCCAAACTCAATTATTGAAAATGAACTAAAATCCCACCTCATCTATTACCTATTTCCAAGCATGATTAAATGCAAACAAATTTTCTCATAATATTACGCAACCGAAGATAATTTTTCATCAACCGAGAATAGACAAAATATCAAATTCATCGCTAATAGAGCAAGACGAGGCAAAATTCAGATTATTCCTCTCTAGTGAATCCGCTTTTTACTACATCTGTAACGAGAGAGGCTACATTACTTCCCAGTATCCACGAAATAATAAAGATACCTCAGTGACTGAAGTGGACCACGATGTCCGAAATAAAAGTCAACCAACCGCTTCCAATGACACAACCGAAAACATGAACCATCTGAAGGTTAACAAAAACATAAAACGAGCTATTTCAGAAAATTCATCAACTATTGGCAAAAATGAATCTGTGACCAATAATCAGGTAAATGAAAACGAAAGACTACATTAAAAAAAAAAATTTAGACACCGAAGAAAATGAAACGTAAACAATTACCAATTCCGAAGAAAACGATCGATGTAAAGTAGATTACTGTCAACAAATAATTGACGACTTACCAGAAATCCAGAATATTATTAATTCAACTAATCAATCATTCACGCAAACATTAAAATACCTTAACAATATGTATCCTGACGATGTCATAAATTTTCTTGAACAATATGAAATAGACCCAAATAAACTTCACTTCGTAATAAAAATTTAGAAGAAAACTATTAAGACACATTAATTAAATTAAGCGATATAACTGACAAGCCCTAAAACACAAAACAGCTTCTTCAGTCGTGCAAAGAATATTTTCGTTAAAATAAACACAGATATCCTATTTCTTTTAGTAAACCTACACGTTATGTTAGATATGTTAAAAGGTTCGCAGTAACAAATAGAAATTATAGAACAATTTACTCCTGACCTTGCGGGTGTGTGTAGGGGCAATGCTGACGGAAATTAAACCTCTTCTAAACCATTATTCTTTCAAACCTATAGTCAACATTATAACGTTGATAAAACGAATTTAACACGGTTCTGGAACAAATGCGTCGTCCAACAGCTGCTGGGTCAGATGGAATTCATATAACCATGATAAAACATCTCAATCCAGAATCTAAAAATGGTATCCTGTATTTCTTCAATATTACCGTCATATTATTCGTTGCCAAACGTCGTTACTAGCCATCGTACGTTTATTTATACGTCCAAAATGGACTAGCATTCAATGCACTATATTTATATGCGACGCAGATGCGCGTGCATATGATGTTATACGGAGTGGGGTGCCTCAATAACCATATAAACAATACGCAGACGCAAATAATATCAGAATTGAGCGTCTTGAAATAAAATAAAATAAAAATAAAATAAATAAATCTAGAGATTCGTAGTTATTCATCCAATAAAATATTTTTATTTTATTAACGTTAAAAAAGAAAAAATATAGATACATACATAAATATATATATATACATATGCAGATATGTTAAAATTATTTATTTCACTTCAGTAAATTGTAGCGTAGGCCGCATAATTCGCTATAGCGCATTTATTACTTCCGCGCGCGAGCAACATATATCCATCTTGTCCCCAATGTTCGCTCCACCAATTTTTCAAAATCCAAGAATTCTTAGTGTAACCGATCAATAACATAGCGTGATTGACATAATTAGAAGTGCACTTAGGATCGTCGTAAATTCCGGATCTACCGAGTAAAATTTCATTTTCGTTTCGGGAAATATTATTTAAAATAGCGGAAAATAAAAAATAAAATAAATATATATATATGAAACAATGAAAAATCAGTTAAATATACATTTTAGGAGAATCGTTTAAAATCGTGTTCATTAAAATCGTTCGTGATACGTTTATAATCGTTTAAATGCGGATCGATTAAAATCTTTTAAAATCGATCGAAATAATTTTTAATCTGAATTCACTTTTCTCGATAACTCGCCGTTTTATTGAAAACAATTTCGAGCAGAATAACCGTATTATTATTATTATTATTATTATTATTAATTTATATTAACGATCTTTGTAATTGAAGTGTATGCGGCAGAATTTTTAGTTATGCTGACGATGCTGGTCTGGTTATCAACTTTCGTTTCATGCATGTACTATTACAAGCTCAAAATGACGTTAACAACATCTCGAAATGGATCGATAATAATAGATTGATTTAAGAAAATTAAATTATTATCTTTCGATTTAAATCTATGTTTAACCGATATTCCCTTAGATAGGTTACATCTATATCTCTTTATGAACCGGTTTTGTCATTATGGCCGAGCACACATATTAAGCCATTACAGAGGTATTACAAAACATAATTACAGGAAATCTAAAATTCTCTGCAATAAGGTTCTGAATGTTCAGGAACTGTACGAAGTACAGTTGTTGAATTTTGTTCTCAAAAGTAAATTGAAGTTTTCTAATAAAATAGGTAGCACACGTAGTTGTCACTTTGAATATTCCAAGAGTACTAAATTTTAATAAATCCCATCACTCAGGCTATTTATAGAAGTGCTGTGCTTTTCAATTCACCATCGGGCGGTTTTAAAAAGTCATTTAATTACTTACAAGCGTCAAAGGCTTCGATTGCGTTGATAGTTCCTATTAGATTTTTTCATAGGATGTGCGCTCGAATTTATTTTGTTTAATTTTCTCGCAACGTATAACTATATTTATCGGTTATATTCGTTTACTTCATCAGTACGTTGTGTTCTTAATTTTAATTTTATTATACCTTTGATCATTTGTTTTTTTAAATTTATTTTATTGTTTTGTTTTGTTTTGTGAAACTTTATTTTAAATGTATTTCATTATATTCGAATCTGCTCGTTTCGTCGTCTAGTTCTAGCATTAATTATGTATTGTTTATATTTATGTACGAATATATATATATATATATATATATATTCCCCGTTTAGTTATATGTTCATTACCTTTACACGGTTACCACCTGCTTTCGGTAATTCTTGAATTTACGAAGTACATTTATTTACTAGTTATGTTTCGTTAAAAAAAGTTTTACGTTTTAATATATCATAATTTTTAATTCATAATTCACCGGAATAGCTTATATTATGTGTATGCAATATATATTTGTGTGTTTGTATGTGTACATGTTATTACGCGTTTGTTATTTGTTTATGTGTTCTAACATTTTCTTTTTGTGTTCACTGGGTGTAGTATTTAAATGAGTTTTCGATGTTGATTTTATTTAATCGCTATAATTGTTAATTTATCATTAATTTTTTCTTTATATGTTGCGTTTTGTTATAAGCCGTTTAAATTATTTTCTCTTATCCGGTAATCACGCATTCATTAGCCGGTTTGTTTTTTAAAGTGTTTAATAATACCAACAAAATTTGATTTAATTTGATAAATATTGTTGTTATTATTATCGTTATGAGTGTTCAAATTAAATTCCATTCCAGAATACAGGTTAGGTATTTTATACAGCGTCTGCTGTTATAAAAAATTTAAAGTAGAAGTAAAAGTTAGTCAGCAAATTCGATTTTAGAAATTAGACGGAAACGATAGTGGTTATCAAGTGTATCGATGAGAAGATTGCTGAAACCATCATCGAACCGGATATCTCAAACCGGGTTAGTTTACCGTTTAAATGTATAGTTCATATTTCTAAATCGACTAATTATTAAAAGTTTTATTTTACACTTTTATTTTCTTATACATGATATGGTTCAAATGATTCGAAATTTCAAATAAATTTCTTCGCTTGTAGTTGTTATCTCGATAAAAATAGGGAATAAAGTAGACATTCAATTAAAGCAAATTATTCATATTAATATTACGCCTTCGAAATGTGGACGTATAGAATAAGATTCCGTGGACCGATTTCGTTCCTAATAAAAATGTGCTGAATCGATGCAAAGTCGACTGACTATCGTCCAAGACATTAAAGAGAAAAAGGGAAAATATATCGGACGTAAAATACGAAGGCATTTTTATGCTAGCGATCTAAGGGAGAATAATTGGAAAGGTAGGAAGGGGATGTATTCATATTATTTATCGCTTAGAAAATTGCAATCTGGCTTACATAGTCAATAAGCAATTTATCTATACAGGTCGTGACAGGATGGGATATATCATTCATCAGTGATACTCGGAGTTATCTCGTCTATCAAACTGATGTAGAAGTTCTACGGAGGTGCAACGGTCTACGGACAACGTTGCCACGTCTAGCAAATCAACCATCAGTCGGTTCGAGTGGTATTCTAGCCTATGTAGTTATACTTGCCTGGATTACTTCTCGTACATCCGGTACATCCAAGTCGCGATGCAGATTGTCGTTGCGCATGTACACCGTGGCGCGTTTATTCGTAATATTTTCGACTAGCACATCGTCGCATCTTGTTAATATTAAACATCGACCGCTGTACCCCGAAAGAATACACCGTAGGTGCACGTAGGTTTGATAACTACGTTATAGGGCAATCATTTCGATTTTAGAGGCAACTCGGAATGTCTATAAAGCCGGTATATTTTTCTCAATTTCATGTTTATTCACACATCTGAATGCGCTCCATCCGCGTTATACTGCAATCGAGCCAAGTGCCCAAGTACCGAGCTTCACTTTCGCATAGAATGAGACCATTAAGATCAACGGGTGGGCGTGGTTCGCGTTTATTTGCGTGAATGTGACACGTATTGACTTTCCACTATCGTGTCCATTTTTCTAGATAATTTAAACCGGCTTGTGATTTTTCCGACGCCGCTATCGGATATCGTTGTCGTTTGCAAACTGTGCTGTGTCATCAGCCAATGCTGCAACCTGGACGGTGGTTTTAAGGTCGTATGTGTGCAGGAGGAAACGCAACATATTTCGCTTTATTAGGTTAATATTTTATATTTATGTTTTAAGCAGGGTTTAAATTTGTATTTTTTCTCTGCAGTTGTTTTTCTTATTCCTATATTAGTATTAATATTAAATCAAATATCGCACAGTATGAGCAATTACGTAAGCTCGGTATGTGTACATAAATGGGAATTGTAATTTATTTATTAAGCTGAAATATACTTGTTATTATTATTATTATTATTATTATTATTATTATTATATTTATGTCGAAGAAGTGGTTATAAATTTTTATCTCCTTCATTATAAGTCGAATTTTACACTAACTGTTTTGTTTACACATTTTGCAATATGGACATGTGTAATTTGTCACGTTGGCTAGGCTGTAAATGGACTCGCATTTATAAAGGGAAAAAAATGAAATAAATTAAAATCAATTATTCGTTCAAAGCGATGACTTCTTTCTTTAGGTCAACTTATTAGAGGATTTTTCAGTTTTCTTACATCCGACAGATCTTAAGTACGTACTATGCCAAATAAACAATCTCCATATTTTTACTTGTATACGTTCGCATTTTGCTATTTTTAATATATATATATATATTTTAATTATTATTGAAATTATTAGGTCTAAAAATGTAGTTCACTCTTTTCGACATTATATAACACACAAGCATTCTATATAAATATATATTCTTCATCTTCTTCCTTTGGACCCTCTGAAGGGTGTAGTGATATTATGAGACCGCCGCATATGCTATCTTCTATCCGATCTGTCTCGAGCAGCCAACAATGCTTCATGCGCATTTAATCCAGTTAGTGATTTTATCTGGTCAACCCAGCTCATAGGCGGTCTTCCACTTTTCCTCTTCCCGCATACTTTCCCGGTAATTATAAGATTTTGCAGAGAGTCCGTATCTGTATGGGTCCGAAAAACTTCGAGAATATCTTCTTTATTCTACATGACATCCGCATATGTTTAGTTTTTGGAAAACATTTTCGTTAGTTTGCCGGTCCTTCCACGATATTCTTAGCAATCTAATTCTATGCCCAACTTTCGAACCCGTCTATTCTATTAGCGCAGTCTACAGTCAGGGACCAAGTCTCGCACGCATAAGTAGCAATTGAAAACACCAGACAGTCCATCAGTTTAAGCTTTGTATTTATAGACAATGCCGTACCCTTTCCAAATCGGAGATAATATTTTTGCCGCACTACGCGCTAATATTAATCTTCTCTTTATATCCGGTAAGCAGCTACCGTTATTTGTCATAAATATATATATGTATTATATATATACGAACGTGCAAATATGTATACTTACGAATATAATTGAAAAGTTGACGGACCAGCATTTACGGAAACTGATAAGGGACCGATAACAGCTAAAGCCACCTTCAGCGCGTGTTCATCTTTAGGCGGTAATATTACCCACGATTTTAGTCGAACGGCCGATTTCGATCGATGATATTGACATACCTTTTGCTGAGTGACAAAATATAAAATTCGCGTAATAATTTATTTCAACGAAAGAACCATAATCGGCGAACGGTTTGAGAAGTTTTAAAGCCCCGTGTCAGCCATGTATGACTGACGTTGTCCGTTACCGTCAGCCCGTGTGAGGTTTTTCCGGTATAAATGTGATTATTAGACGCTAATTTCGTTTTAATCAATTTCTAATCGATGTGATTAACTTAAAATGTTTAAAAAAAACCTCGACCATTTACGACTGACACATTTTACGTCGTCATACATTTGAAAGTATAAAGTTTTCATCCGACATTATTCAGTACACCATTATGTTAACCATTCGATAAATTACTTTTATATTAATTAGAAACCGAAAAATCTGATGTAAAAAGTGTCATATTAACAACAAACAAAACATACTCGTTATTAGTTTCAAAACGAAAACTTAACTTTTAATCAAAATAGTTACAAACTTAAGTATCAGTCAAAAATGACATTGAATATCCTTTATCGCAAGCACACTCTTCAGTCATAATGGACTGACATATGTTTGTTAACACCACCAAGGTTCAAAATGTGGCTGGGGGCTCAAAGTTTTAAATTATAAATCTATTTTATTCCTTCGGTTTTTTTTTTTTTTTTTAAACGCCAAACAGATAATTTATATTAAGATAAACTTTTATATTGTAAACGAAAAAGTAAATATAAGAATTATTAACACTTCGATCATAGGCCGACAGCAATTTATGATTCCGTACCGTCAAAAGTACCCCCGTAACTAGTAACCTAACTCATATATATTGATATCGTCGAAGTTCAACCAACTAGGCCAAATATAACGACTTTGCAGTTTACTAGATCGATGGTGCCAGAAAAATACGATAATACAAGGTGCGTTCGTGCAAAATTTTACAATTCGTATTCCTCGTTCGTCAATTTCAGCGTGCTTTCGTGCAGATTATAAA
The DNA here is from genome assembly GCA_032883995.1 of Coronaproctus castanopsis. Taxonomy (NCBI): domain Eukaryota; kingdom Metazoa; phylum Arthropoda; class Insecta; order Hemiptera; family Monophlebidae; genus Coronaproctus; species Coronaproctus castanopsis. The sequence goes on from CM065054.1 coordinate 12,740,777, forward strand.
GCATATTTTTAACACTAACTATACTAGATTCTGCACAGACTCTCTAGGTGCTGTCTATACAGCGCCGTTCGGACAAAACAAAACGATTAAATTTGATCCCGGGCCACGATTGGAAAAACCAGATTTAAGTAGCTTGGATTCCGAACTACAACGAATTTAGGCAACATACTTTCAGGATCATTTCTGTAGTATGTATCCCACCTTCTCCAAGCAAACTTGGAGTTGTTCAAACAACTCCAAGTTTGCTTGGAGAAGGTGGGATACATACTACAGAAATGATCCTGAAAGTGTATAAGCTAACAAAGCGGCAAAATTATCGTGCTTCGTGGGACTTGTGCCGACCAACACCCACTAATGATATTCAAGCGCTCCTCGTATCCGGTATTGAAAAATGTATCCAGATATCATTCTAATGTTATGAAATCGTCTTCCGAGAGCACTTCCACAATCGTCAGTTTATACGTGAAATACGAAATGAAGCGACATTGTCTCACCTGTAGGTCGTACCGTGTTAACGCACACGCTTATTTGCTGCAACTGTTTCCGGCCGTACATATATTTAAAAAATTAAAAAACTTTAAAAACAATTATTCAACCATTTCTCTCGTCGCTACATTCCGCTTTCTGGTGGAATGTTTTCTGTTCATGTCACGTCACATGTATAACATATATATATATATATACAGAAATTTTAGTCTGTTATTTATTATGCGTGACTTTGACGTGTTAGCGTTATTTATTTCCCGTCTTTTGTCGGTAGGTAACGCGACTTATATTTCATACTTTTTAAAGAGGAATGTTTATTTCAATTTTTTCGAAAAGCGCGGAATGTTGTGATTTTCAAAAATAAACAACAAAAAATAGTTAAAATTACTACTCTTTTTTTCCTGGTGAAAAATTACGAAACTTTTCGGCTATTATGTCATTAACAGGTGAATGAATAAATTATATTAAAAAAAAATATGATGTAAAATTTAGATATACAATTTACGAAAATCAGCATTTATAAAATATTCCACTAGCAAATGTAACGCACGATCTACAAAATCTACAAATTTCTACGTAAACGTGAAATCACAGAAAAGAAAACTAAATAAGAACTCCCGTTTAACCCTTTCATCATCCATCATCATTGAGCGACGTCTCCGTATCGGAGGTAGGCGAGACTACTTACCTATAATCCGTTGTACAGTATAAGTAGCGTACTAGTCAATCATAATATGGCGTTAGCGTAGATAGACACACAAACACACCCGTTTGTTGTCACGGCACAATGAAGTCCCGCGCCGTTGCAGAAAACTAAATAAGAACTCCCGTTTAACCCTTTCATCATCCATCATCATTGAGCGACGTCTCCGTATCGGAGGTAGGCGAGACTACTTACCTATACGTATATCCGTTGTACAGTATAAGTAGCGTACTAGTCAATCATAATATGGCGTTAGCGTAGATAGACACACAAACACACCCGTTTGTTGTCACGGCACAATGAAGTCCCGCGCCGTTGCAGAAAACTAAATAAGAACTCCCGTTTAACCCTTTCATCATCCATCATCATTGAGCGACGTCTCCGTATCGGAGGTAGGCGAGACTACTTACCTATACGTATATCCGTTGTACAGTATAAGTAGCGTACTAGTCAATCATAATATGGCGTTAGCGTAGATAGACACACAAACACACCCGTTTGTTGTCACGGCACAATGAAGTCCCGCGCCGTTGCAGTCGTACATTTTATAAAAAATTTGAAAACAAAATTACAAATTTCATACGCAGATATTTATTGTACAATACCGTTTCTTAGATGAACTGTAGACAATTTTTAACGTATTAAATTAAGACATTTCGCATCAACTGGAATGTAAACGAATTTTTTAACAATAACATTTCACGTACCACATCATCGTGACTAGGGATAATGTATGACGCATTTTATAATATACTATTTAGAACTAATTCTTCGTCAAAATTTATCGTCGAATTTAATAATTTATCTAATTTTTTTGTTATTATTATTTCGATTTTTGTAGTTTTTTTTTTTTTAAGCAATATTTTTCTTTTCTTCCTACTAATATTTAAAAAATTGCTGAGGTTACTACTGACATAACCAAACAGGTAACTTCACAAATTACCAACATAAGTCCGTCAGTCGACTTAGTAATTTAAGTAAAATTACTGAAAACGATTTTTGCTTATCAGATTTTAAGGCGTACGCCGATACGAATAATATCTTATTCCTAACTTTCAGTTTGGATTCCGTTCTGAATACAAACAAGTATGCGGAATAGCTGAATTTATTACACGCAATTTCAACATAAACAAGCGCACGAGTATGGCACTACTATTTGATATTGCTAATGCGTTCGATACATATCGGTATTGTAATAAAATGATAAATTTCCTCCGCATATTTAATTCGACTAATCCGTAATTATTTATGGGATAGATCTTTTTACGATACGAAATCACCTTCTACAACCTGTTTAGCGGGGTGTACCGCAAGTGGGCTTGATTCATTTTTATTTTCGTTGAATTTACACGACTTGTTTTACACCTAATATACACACGTCGCACTTACTGCGGACGATGCTGCAACATATTGCAGCTCATATAGACCGAACACTAGTCGCAGTAGATTAAATAGCGTTAATAAAAATCCGACGAAAACTGCGACCACTTTTTTCACCCGTAGAAGACCCCAACCGTCTACTTGTTCAAAATGCTCAAACAGATCGGAGTGAACAACGTACGACACATATGGGTGTCGCTTTACACGGCAGATTAACGTTCATTAAATACGTACAAAATATTATACTTTTGATAAAACAAATAAAGCTATCCGTTCCATATACCGGCTATTTAATCGTAAATCTTACCTTAATATTAACAACAAGATAAAAATGTACCAGTCATTAATAATAACCTAGATCTGCCCAGCACAGAGTTCGCTATCTAAAGCTACTTTTAATAGACCGCAAATCGTTCAAAATACCTATTTAAAATGTATTTTAAACGTGCCCCGTTACACGAAAGACGATAACGCGCTAATTTAAAATTACCACCCTATACTATATTCGGAATTTCATATCAAACGAGTGATTTTTTTCGATAAATGTTCGGTTCACGATAAAGTGCTTGTTTCGTCGATCGGTAGTTACGACTCCAGGCAACTGCATAATTTGTTATAAGCTCGTTTAACCTTAATTATTAATCTATCAATTTTTAGTCTTTTCTATTTTGAAAGGAAACTTCTATTAGCGCGATTTTTCTGGGTAGTTAGCCTGCAAAACGAGCGAGCGAGCGGAAACAACAGATGGATATATATATATATATATATATATATATATATATATATATATATATATATATGTATATATATATATATATATATATATATATATATATATATATACCAACACCCAACCATCAAACCACGTTTTGTTACATTAGGTGTGTCAACAAAGTAACGAATGGATATATATATATATATATTATATATATATATATGTATATATCAATTTTGATGAAGAATTTTTCAAAATCTGTTTTATAAATAAAATTTATTGTAAATAAATTTAAAATTGAAATAACGTCTGGCTAGTGAAATATGTATATCAAATTTTGAGTTGTCGTTATATAAATATTTCTGGTAATTCATATATAAAAAAAGATGTAATAATTTTGGTGCGTGCTTGAAAATAACATAACTCTCGAAAAGCTTCGCGATTAAAAACTTTTAGTGATTGTGTTATATTTTATTTTGTTTAATAATATACTCATATATAAAATATATACGCATATATATATATATATATATATATATACGGTTCACATGTACCGCGCTACCAACACCCTTCATCAAACCACGTTTATACACATAGGTACACTTATTCTTATATATATATATATGATGTGTGTATGTGTGTGTGTGTGTGGTGTTTATATATTATATAAATATATACCCGTCTAAAAATTGTAAAAAAAGACTCTGTATCCAATTTAGTTAAAACGTCTTTAACTTTAACTTCTTCTCTGCGCACCGAGGCACAGATGTTTTTTTTTTTTAAGTAGCAGGTTTTGTATATAATTTCTTTCCTGCGCTTGTATATATATATATATATATATATATATATATATATATATATATATATATATATATATATATATATATATATATATATACTTATTTCTTAATTAACTTTCAGTTATAATAAAATAATTTTGTTTATTGCGGTAATAACATCTTGTTAGCAGCGTAAGTTGTGTATAACTTTTTTTCAAATAAAATATTTGTTCATTGTTCTCATTAAGAAACGGTTGATGCTTTACAGGAAATAATAACCAGCCTTTTATTGTATAAAACGTGACACGAACATATTCTGCTAGAAAAATATAGGAATGTTGTGGAATACGTAATATGTAATAATTCGGTGAAATTCAAAAGATAAGATAATGGCTGAAAGAAATTATGATGTGTACACACACATATATATATGTATACATTCACCTACACGCGCATATATGTAATATATATATATATGAATATATTTGTACGCATCAGTAGGTCGGCGACGTATATAAATTTCAGATTTTTTCCACCCTTTAAACTGTTCCAAATGGATAATCATTGACCTGAAAAAAGGTCGTTCTTTCAACGCGCCACACTGACTAGTCTTTATTAAAATGTCGCAAAGTATAAAATGCCGCCTAGTCGTTACGTCGCTTGATCATCGATGCCCCGTAATTGAAACCTGAAAGATCTCCTATCAAGAAAATCCGAACGGCACTTGTTTAAGGTTATCCAATAATCTCCCTTTTTAGTTTATTTTTATATTTTTTTTTCTTTTTTGTAAATAAACGCTGTAAATTATATATTTGATAGATATAATTTATTTGAAACGTAATTTTTTTTTTTTATTAAGTTTTGTCAACTTTTTCACTCGCCGTGTCCACTATACCGTGCAGAAAATTTTAATACTTACGAAATTATGTATTCACGAAATGTCTCAATTCTAATATATATATATTAATGTTGATGTATAGGAGAGTAGTGATTTTATGAATTTATCAAAACAAAATAAAATCAAAAAATGACTTCATAGTCGAAAAGCTTCGTGTTTATGTAATAAAAAATTTTTTAGTGATTAACTTCGATTTTATTTTGTTTTTTCTAAATATATATTTATGTAAAAACATCGAAAATCGTTTATCTATAAACATCCTGCATAAAATTTATAATATTCTGTCAACGCATCATGCGTGACTGTTAATAAATGTGATTATTTTATTGCGGGTAAATCATTTCGAAAGTTATAACAGTTTAAATAGATTTTTAACAGTGTAACCATACAGGATTTGTTGAATTTCAGCATCTCGAAAACTGGTTTCACGAGGTCGAGCTCTTCTATATGCTATACGCGCCGGAAAAATAAAATATTCACCGTCATTATCGAGTCGTGCGCTCGATATCGAGCGTCATCACCCAATTTTTGATCTCGAAGAAAGTTTCCTTCGCATATTTCTGTTTTCGGTTTTGATTTTTTCGACCGTACGGATATATCTTCTTAATTCGATCGATAAAGCATATTGACGGTCCCTTATCTGTCGTTTAACTTCTATCTTTTCCTGAATGATCGCCTTTTCAATGGCGCGTCAGCTGGAATAATACGTTCGAAAAATTTCAAAAATTATCGGTAGCATCCTTCAGTGCGATTGGATGTTAAACTGTTGCAAAATTAAATCTACGACTGGTCCATGGATTCCTTTACGTTCTTCCGTACGGCCGTCATTTCCATCGTCTCGAGTCATCTTCGGGATGATTTATGTAACGTCCGCGATTCGCAGCCGTACAGAGCGACCGGTATATAACTTCGCTCGATTTCGTATAACCTCGTCTCTTCGTATTTTTATTAGTTTGTTTATCGTCGCTATTACTAGTCCTATCCGGCGGTTTACTTCTTCACGGTCGTCGTGTAAATAGACACAAAGGTATTATTTATTTTACGAATGGTGTCATCGAGGGACATCTCGGAAGCCGGGCGAGAAGAAAAATAACACGGAGAACTGATATGCGTCGGTGGTGCAACAATATATTTGGCGGAGGTGCCCAAGGGCAAAGAACAGTTGATCGCCGAACTTCGAACGAAGATGGCGTAAAAAGGAGCAGAAATAAAAGTAAGTTTACTGCTGGCGACGATGAAATATATTCCGTACTAAATAATTATGATTGAACGTACTCCAGAGTCGAAAACATGTAATATAACTAAAATGGTTAATCTTGAAAAATCGCTATTCAATAGATCGGGGTGCTGGTGGTGGAAGTATAACACAACATATAATTGTTTTCAATATTTCAATAGGTTCTAATACTTAGCCGTACCACCTCAATAATAATAATAATCACACACCTACACCGACTTGTATAAGTACCTATACACAAAGTAGAATGAGCATACATATATATATATACATACCCATAGTAGAACATTAATCCATTTTTCAAAATGGTATTCCGACTCAAAATTATTATTATATTTTTTTTTCTTTTATTTACAGACGCTCGATTACTAAGATCATTTGCGTCTAAGGGTAATATATGGAATTAATTAGTCCGGTTTCTGCTAGAAATTTTAATAACATGTCTATTTTTTGAGGGTCATCCTGTAGTATTTCTCCTAGTGAACTGGTTGATATATTGTGAAGGTTTCGATGGTTTGCATATTTTGCACATTCCAGTAGTATGTGGTGTACATTGGAGTATTACATGTTGGGCATTTTGGAGCGGGGGTACTGTTCAGTATGTATTGTGATGTAAATAGGGTGTGGCCTATTCGTAATCATAGCTACTTCGTTGCGCCTTTTATTTTGTTCTGTGGTTTTCCAGTGTCCTAAAATTGGTTTGATTGTGAGCGCACTGGGTCTCCCAGTATTCCTGATATAAAGCGTTGATTTTTTGTGTTATGTTTGAGTAGAGATCGTTTGTGAGTACAGATGTAATAATTTTTATGTTTTTCGATTTTGTTCCGGTGGCTTTATCAGCTATTTAATTTCCTGTAATTCCCGACTGCGCTGGAGTCCAAAGGAACACTATTTGATTTTTTTTCTGTACGAGTTTATGGATGATGAATTTAAAATATCTAAGTTAGTATTTTTAATCTGTTTCCGAATCTGTTGTAGAGCGGATATTGAATCTGAGCATATTATAAAGTTATTTTTGTGTTTTTCTTTGACTATATTTTTTAACGCTTTATATATAGCTATTAATTCACCTACAGATGTCTCAATCGGTAAAAGGTATGTTTGTGTTCTGCCCTTTATAAGGTAAGCAGAAGTGGTTTGGTTTAGCGTCTTAGAGGCGTCGGTGTATATTTGGGTGTAGGTTCCGTAGTTTCGGCAGACAAGTTCATTAAATTTAGTTTTCAGGATGTGCGGTGATGTTGAATTTTTACTATATTTACTTAGGTCCGTATTTATCGTTGCAGTAACTTTGGTCCATGGGGGTAATTTAGGTATGTAACTTTTTCTAATTTTGGGTAAGGTGTATTGAAGTCTATCTAAGAGGTTATGAATTCGGACGGTTGTAGATTTAGAAGCATTAGGTTTATTTTGATATAGGCGGTGTAATTTATTTTCTGTTATGTTATTGTAAACTGGGTGGGATGGAGTGGACAGTAGTCTGCTATAATATTTTAGCATGAGTGTTTGTCTTCTATATTTTAGTGATAGAATATTGGCTTCCACATGTAGAGCTGATGTAATGCTTTTAATGCTATTCTTAAAGATGCATTTTGTATTACATTTATATTTTTCAGTGTGTATTGATTCGCACTATCATACAGTATACTACCATAATCAAGTCTGCTTAGGATATATGTTTTGTAGAGTTGGATTAGTGTCTTTCTATCGGATCACCAGGATGAATGATTTAGCTTTGGCAGCCATCATTTTCCGCAATATATAGAAATAGATATTCCAAAAAAGACATCAAATAACTACATCTCTCGATCGTAGAATTTCGCAAAAACCGACTGGATATACTTTCATAGTCAATGTAGACATGAGTGTGATCACGCTAAACATCGATGAATCATATAACTATATATTACCACAAATAAAAGAAGCTGCTAAAAATGCTATATCTTTAAAACGCGTTCAAAAAATAAACAGTACGTACACCATCTGATATAATGTGGCAATAAATCCGGAAAATTATAAACAAACGTTCAAGCCAGACTATAGAGAAACTATTGACGAATCATAGATGATAAATAGAAAGTTGCAAATATCCGAGCCGACTTTTTTTACGAAGTATCGTCTGACAATTGTCTATTCGAGGACATTAAAAAAATTAAAACCCTTAGAAGAGTCAAACTACTTTCTCGATTTTAACTCAAGCACTCGTCGAAACTATATAGTGTTGCCATAACTAATTTAATCATGCCCTAAAAGAAATTCGCCCAACCGCCACCGGGCATGATGACATTCACATATATGTGAGATTAAACGCCTGAATGCTAAATCGAAAAATGCAATTGTACACTTTTTCAATACCTTCTGGGAAAATCACTACTTCCCGGAAATGTGGAGAGAAGCTCTTTGATCCCTATTCTAAAACCACATAAAACTGCTTTACACCCTGGCTAGCTATAGACCCATTTCGCTCACAAATTCTCTTTGCAAACTAGTAGAAAGAATAATAAACAGTAGACTACTCTGACAGCTAGAATGTTTAATCTTATATTCATGTTCGGATTTAGAAAACAAGAGGTACTCGGGATTTATTAATTCAGTTAGCATCCGAAATATAGGATAATTTAATTCTAAATAAAATTAAGTCAGCTTCGACTTAGAGAAAATTTTCGATAAGCCGTGTAAACATCACATTCTGTTAACACTCCGTGAATGCGGATTTACTGAAAATTTACCCGTCTTTATTAAAAACTTTTTAAACGACGAAAAATTACGTGTAAAATTAAACGAACACATTTCATACAGGAAAATACAAGAAAATGACACTAAATAAGGTTCCATAATTAGTCCACACACTATTCGTAATAGCTATGACAAGTATTAAACATCACATTTATTCTCCAATAAATTACTGCATTTATGCCGATGACCTTATAATTTACTATTCATACCGTGACGTAAAATACGTGGAGCAACTGCTCTAAAATTCCATAAATGACATAAACAAATGGACTACAGGGCTTTACTTGACGTCGAAAGCCAAACATATCTCTTTCCACAAAAAATATAAATCGCTCACTCCTCGTTTACAAATAGGCTGGACAAAGATTGAAAACACAGACACCCTGTACATACTGGGACTAATTTTAGACAGGAAGCTGAACTGGAAAAAACAGATAAAAAAATGCTTAAGCACACCTCAAGCGGAGCCGAAAGAAAAACATTTACTCTTTTATATTAAGCAGATTGCATTATGCTAGTGTAATATATGATAGCGCAGACTATTACAAAACTGGATACCGTTACCGCCCTTAGAATAGCATTAAAAGCTTTTCATACAAGCGCCATCCCATCATTGCATGTCTCGACTCCAACATACTGCCACTCAAATATATTATACTCGTTCTAAAATACTGCAGTAAACTTCTTTCAACCACTCCAGCCGAGCTTATCGAAATTTACAAATAAGTAAGTTCCAACATTTACTTCGAAACAAACCTCGTGCATCTAAACCTATATCAGAGCGTGCAAGAGTACAAAATCTTCGATATACGTTAACAAGTATTAAAATAAAAAACCCTCCCTAAAACTTGCACCTTAGATAAACTTCTCAATAGCGATAAACACCGAATTAAATAATTATACTAAAAACACTACCCTCGCCCGTGTTTTAAAATCTAAATTCTATAAAATAAATTAAATTCGAACCACGTACAAATATATATATATATATATATATATATATATATATATATATATATATATATATATATATATATATATATACGGATGCGTCTAAATCTTTAAACCGAACTACCTCCGCTTTCCTTGTAAACAATGAAACTCACGTATAGCAACTATCTGCAGTAACTTCCGTCTATACAGCCGAGCTTATTGCAATTTATAAAAGTCTAAAATACGTTCTAAAACAAACGATTCCTATTTAAATATGTTTTATATTCAATCAGTGCATTGCGGTATGTCCGAAATCTGATTAAGAATTCAAACACCGACGCTAACAACTTAAATTATATTACAAATTAACTTCACCAAATAATAACTTGGGTTTCCGTTGGCCACCAGCAGCTCACACGGGAATGGTAATTAGATAAAGCAACTAAAATGGTACACTGAAAATAATTAAAGCCACCCGCTTAACTGATTTAACCATTAAACGGAAAGTCACAGAACTGTATCAGAACTAACTGGGAAACACACTTCGCACATATACATCTCTATCAAATAAAACCAAAATTAGGATATTGGATGATAGCGCACAAAAAAAAAAAAAAAAAACAGGGTCAGGAAGCCGCTTTAACTAGACTACGCCTGTTGTGGCGTACATCGCTCACGTCTCGACATTTATTACACGGAGATTCTCAACCTGTCTGCTCAATAACGAACAAATAAATTTACAGCACATATTACTATAGTGCCAAAATCACGAGAAAAATAAAGGTTAACCTATAAACTAACGGATTATAAAATAGACACCCTACTACTACTACTACTACTACTACTACAGGATAATATATCGAATACTTGTTAAAGTTTATTTTTCCTAAATCGTGGAAATATATAGTTTTTTCATCATTCGCTGTTCTTGATCTAACCTCCCGAAATTGTAATACACTTCCTATTCTTACGAACGAAATTTAAAACTTGTACTTTATACAAATGGACAAAAATGAGTCTTCGACCTATCTATCCTCACCAGTTATAATTCCCTTTAGTAATTCACTTTGTAATGTTTGTAACGGTTCGGATCCCCCCCCCCAGTGAATGATATACGACACGATGATAAAATGCAAAATATAACCCAAGAAGATGAATAAAAAAAATACAAAAAAATAAACATACCCGAGCTGTGTATGGATAATCTTTTTCGTACATTAGTCCACCGACTTGTTGTATATAACGAAAAGTATTTCTTAAAGAACCGCCGGAACAACCTAAATTACCGGTTACTACAGAACAATCGATCAATTGTTGAACGCTGAAAAATCAAATAAATCATAATTATTGTTTCATAAAGTACCGTGTAAGATAAGCGATCTCTAGTTTATCGATCAGCTGTAGGGATGACGTGTTTGTGTTCGCAGACAATCTTTGGAGTGTTACATTTTTCGTTTCACTCCGATAATACCGTCCGAATGTAATAATTAATAAAACAAAATAAAAACAAAGTTTAATCGCTATAAAAATTTTTATCGACAGCATTTCGAAGATTACGTCATTATCGAGCGTAAACAAATGTTACAGGTAAATTAACCGTAATATTTATATAACCAACGAACAATAACTTATATATTTCATATACATTTAACCGGCCGGAGGTAATTTGCAATTAAATTTATTTTTACAGTAACATTCACTTATAAAATCGATGTTTTAAATTTATATTCTACGTGTAAAATTCTTGATATTGTCTGTTAATGTTTTCTATAAAATGTTTTTCTCCTCTACAGCGTTTTCCATAAAGTGACTTATCATCATTTTCATTTTTATACGAATTAAAGTGTTAGTCTATTATTTATTTGACGTCCTGTTTCATCTATGTGTAAAACTTATTACATTTTGCGCAGTTTGTTCTGTATACCCCAGATTTTTGTAATACCCTATTATTTTCTATTTTATTGTTGCAAATTGATTTAGATAATGTTTTATTATTATTTATCGCTATTGTGTTCAAATTCATAATTAGTATGTAATTTTTTTTTTAATTATTTTAGAAACTTTATAAAATGAAGCGTTAACGCGTAATAAATTAACGGCCTAATTGTATTGTTAACCTTATGTAGTTTAATTAACCCCGATAAGTTGGATTCATTTCTATGCGCAATTGATATTCTTGAAATAACCGATGAACGAAGATCATTTATTGTATTACTTTCTTCTGTAGTACTTCCATTTATTGTTTTCATTATTTCTTTTCTGATACATTCGTGAAATCTATTGGTTGGAGAATATATTAATATATTTCTCTGTATAATGTGATTTTTTGTTTAATATTTGGTCTGTAGAAGCTAGCCTTCTTTAAAACATGTTTATTCGACATTTCGACCGTCTACGGAATTCTAAACATTATCATACTTCGTGTTGTTCGAAGGCTGCCCGCGCATAATTTTGCTTCAACCTCGATATCCACACATATCGATGATAAACCGAGATATTTGAATTTATCGACATTTGCATCGTTTACACTTAGAACGAGATCGCGAAATTATTGCTTCGCTAATTATCGCCCGTTTAATTTTCTTCAGGTTCACGTGCAGGCTAAATCAGTCTTATCAAATTTTCGCAACGACCTCTATAGATCTGGACGGTTATATCTGCTAATACGACTGCGCTAGGTAAAAAATATTATTTGACGACTTTACCGTTTAATCCATAGAGTCTACCCATTGAGGTTTGCTTTACGACTTGTTCAACGTGTATATAAGTTATACAAGAGTGAGTGGACAATACGCAACCTCGTCGTACGCCACACGTTTAACGTCAAAATTGAAACTGTTCCGCCGCGCTCCGATTGGTTAAACCGAGACACGTATAAACTAAACGTTGCTCTTGCCACGAGGATAATACACGTCGCGTAATACTGGAGCAGAACATAATAACATCGAAAATGAACGATTAGCGACGGAATCCTATCCAGTCGGTTTTAGAAATGGAGTTATTATCTCGTATCGAGGCGTAGCGTAAATATGAAGAACGATAGAGTTAGCAGCCTGCTCACACGGTGAACACCGACAAACGCTCGCAAATGTTTTAGAAGACCGTCGTTCAATCTACCCTGTCGGATTGGAATTTTTTTAAATTGAGTTGCCTTTACAGCTTATCTAACGTGATACTGTGGGGATTGTCTACATCTTAATCAAGGATGCTGACGTCTCTAGAAACTTCGCTATATGGGGGATATAATTGTAGATTATCTAGATGGAGAAGGGACGATATATTATACGGAGGTGTAAATACCCGAAGAATGTAGTAAGACAGGGTAAAGCTGAGAACGCAATGGCGCCACAGCAGAGCATTAAAAAAAACCTGATTTTCGGATTGAAAATTGAAAACATTCATAGACACATGAAGCCGTCCAATGTCTGGCGAAGTTGAAATTAGATATTTGACGCCAACGATAAGAGTACAAATAAAGCCGGTATTGATTTATAATATCGCCCTGGTGTAACGATAATATTCTAGCACCATGGAGTTCGTCTAATTTAATTTCGAATCTCACCGAAGACGATTAAAAGGTGAAAAAAATACCTCTAGCTAAGCTATTCGTTTCGTCGGTCAATAAAGAAGGTAAACCAATTAGTATAGACTTGTTTCTACCCCGGCCTTCGGTATAGCGAAAATTTCAACTAGGCGACGTCCACTACAAACTTTCGAGTTTAGAGGGCTTTATTTACGAATATATATATATATATATATATATATATATATATATATATATATATGAGTGTGTGTATTTGTGTTATATAAATTGTGTAAGTCTTGGAAAAAATTTGGGCTTCTTCCTAGAATACTTGTACACCTCAGAATTGATCAGTACTTGGATAAGTCAATGTATCTCGCTTATCTAAATAGGATAAAAAATAAAAAAATGAGAAAAAAAATTTCGTATTGATTACATCCTTTGAAATGTTAACAAAACGTGAAATAGGTCGAAGTTTCTCCGTTATAGCGGTAGTGTCGATTGGGTTATTATAGTTATTGTTTTATTTTAACAATTATTTCAATACAATAATGAACAAAATCTCGTAAAAAGTCCCGCTCGTCGTTTCGGCTTCGTTAGGTTAAGTTACAACTTAGAAATATTATTAACATTTTGAGTCCCAAACCACATTTTGAACTTTGGTGGTGGTAACAAACACGTGTCAGTCAATTATTGCCGACGAGCGCGGTTGTGATAAAAGATTCGATGTCAGTCATTTCTGGCTGACACTTTTAACTTTGTAACTCTTTCGATTAAAAGTTAAATTTTTGTTTAATAACGTGATGTAAAAAAAAAAAAGCATATATCATTTTTACGTATTAATATAAATTAATTTCGAGTACATGGGGATGGTTAATATAATGGTCGAATAATGAAAGTTTCCAATGAAAACTTTATACTTTCGATATAAACATACGCGTGATAACGGACAATATATCAGTCATAGATGACTGACACTTTTTTTTTTAAAAAAAAGAAATAAAATAATTTTAAGTTAACCACAGTGTGATTACGAAAGTGATATTTCTTAATACGGAGTAAAAAATCAATAATTAACACGTTATCACGCTTATACAAAAATATCATTATGATTGCCGGTAATGGACAACGTCCGTCATATATGACTGAGGCGGGGCTCAATGTGTTAATGAAATAAGGACAACAGCGTACCATGCGACTATGTTAAAAATCGATAAAAATCACATTTGGATAAAAATATAATTTCTGTTGTGGACGTATGGTCGAATAGAATACTCCGTTCAGAAATGACTCTCCCTTCGCCCTTGTACACGGATTATGGGGTAGGGGTACCAGTGATGCTTGCATCGATAGCGGAGGCAAATAATAAGCATTACGTATTCAATATTATCAATACGTGTACTTATCCACACCTGATCCGTGTATGTGGGCTAGGGAGATGGTATCAACTGAGCATACAATAAGTTGGCTAAACGAGTAGGGATCATATATACATAGACTCTTTTCCCCCGTTGGGAAATAAGTTAATAAAAATACGACAGTATGTCATCAATGTCAATTTGGTGCCAAAAGACCGGTGTAAAACTATATATATATATATATATATATATATATATATATATATATATATATATATATAATATCAGTTAACCCGGGATACCCTTCTCCTGTTAAGGATAATAAAATTCCTCAATTACATCTGGCGGAAAACCATTTCTTTATAAGTGTAATTTTATAATTCCTCTTAAAAGTGGCTAATGTTTACCTATACGGAATATAAAATACATCGTAACGTGTTTTTAGCTTATTAATTATTATTAGCGCGATGTTACATATTAATTATTTTCATATATATTGCGCTTGCTTCATTTGTTTGGAGTTTTTTTTCTCCTGCGTTGTGATATTTGTACATTTTTGATTCGTTATATACTTGAATTAATCAATCTTATAAGCTATCGTGGTGGATTCAGGGAGACACGACGTATTTATAAATTACGTTTATCGACTGTATTTTAATTATTTAAACGAAAGATTTATTTATTCTGTTTCATCACGATCCGTTCTTTCGTATAACAAAGTGATCGCTATATAAACGTCGCGACGAAGTTCATTTACAACGTTTAAAAGGTTTCGAAAAATTAAATAAAATCGAATTAAATAATAAACGAACCTGAAGTATTCTAGTTTGTCCTTATTTTTAAACACTTGTCCCTGTATACAGGACGATACGCTAAATGCATAACACGAGCCGCATTCTTCTTGATTGTAAGGTGTCGTTTCGAAACCCTGTTCACGCCAATCCAACTTACGAACGCAACAAAAGGAAAAAAAAACGAAAATTATAGTGAACTTTAAAAAAAAACAAGAATATTAGTGGAAACTTTTAAAAAATATATATATTAGAGCGAACTTTAAAAGAAAATGAATATTAGAGCAAACTTAAAAAAAGAAAAGAAAATTGTAGCGAATTTGAAAAAAAACAATATTACAGCTAAATTTAAAAACAATATTAGGGTGAACTTTTTTTTTTAAAAAAAAACACGAAAATTATAGTGAACTTTAAAAAAAAAGTAATATTAGAGGAAACTTATATATATATATATATATATATATATATATATATATATATATATATATATATATATATATATATATATATATATATATAAGAGCGAACTTTAAAAGAAAATGAATATTACAGCAAACTTAAAAAAAGAAAAGAAAATTGTAGCGAATTTGAAAAAAACGAATATTAGAGCTAAATTTAGAAATAATATTACGGTGAACATTTAAAAAAAAAAAAAACACGAAAATTATAGTGAATTTAAAAAAAAAGTAATATTAGAGGAAACTTTTATATATATATATATTAGAGCGAACTTTAAAAGAAAATGAATATTAGAGGAGACTTAAAAAAAGAAAAGAAAATTGTAGCGAATTTGAAAAAACCAATATTAGAGATAAATTTAAAAACAATATTAGGGTGAACTTTTTTAAAAAAAAAACACGAAAATTATAGTGAACTTTAAAAAAAAAAGGAATATTAGAGGAAACTTTAAAAAATATATATATATTAGAGCGAGCTTTAAAAGAAAATGAATATTAAAGCGAATGTTTAAAAAAATGAATATTAGAGCAAACTTAAAAAAGAAAAAAGAAAATTGTAGCCAACTTGAAAAAAACGAATATTAGAGCTAAATTTAAAAACAATATTAGAGTGAACTTTTAAAAAAAAAAATATTAGAGCGCGCTTTTTTTCAAATAATCGAATATTGGAACGAACCATTTGTTCTCTTTAAAAAAAACAAAACAATATTATATCTAACCTCTTAAAAAATATATTAGAGCAAACTTTAAAAAAAAAAACGAATATTAGAATGAACTTTAAAAATTAGAGCGAACTTTAAAAAAATGAATACTGGATCGAACTTTTAAAAAAGGAATATTAGAAATAATTATACTTTTTTCGTTATTTAACGGCAAAAAATATGAAGCATTATTCGATCGAAATGTTTCCTTCGTGAAAACAGAAAATAATATTAATTGATCATTAAATGCAACCGAAATTTTTAGTGACGGAAATTTTTTATTTATACATGCATAATTATCTGGGGGGGAGAAAAAACTTCGTACAAGCGCTTGTGGCTTTTAATTTAAAGTACATCGTTACAATATCGTGCTTTTAATTTTTTTTTTTTTTTAATAACAATCATATATTTTGGTAAAATCGTATGTATAAAGGTGCAAAGGACCGGAGGAGAATTATATATCAATTAAACTACACATATATCGACTGTATATTCGTAAATAAATAAATAAGTATTTCAAACTTGTGTGTGAGGTCCTTTGCAAGTGTACTTATATTTATTGGCAACAGTTAGGATGACATAACATAGTCCCAACAATTACCATGCAGTATATCATATGTACAAACTTAAGACTAAAGAATATTATAAATTATTTTATATTAAAAAATGGGGAAAAAATCTTTATATAAATAATTACAATTGTTGCAAACATTTATTGTTATATTTACAAACTTAATTTTTAAACATGTAATGAGTGCAGTATCAGAAGATTGATCAGTTGCTCCAGATATTGATTTCACGGTTGAATTAGTTTTATTAATTTTTTTTTTATTTATTTTTTTATTTTTTACTTTTGTAAGATAAGAGCTAGCTCATGATATTAAATTTATGTCGCATTGCACTTTCAGAGAACTTGAGGAATGCTGCTTGTAGCATGTTATTATCCACAAATTTAAGGGTTGTTAACAAATTCAAGTCACCCAGTATACGAAATTCACTTGTGACTGCTCTGCCTGCAATATATAGATCTAATGGGAGGACACCACTAACGACACAAGCAGCTGAGGTGGGAGCAGTTCGATACAAAAATGACATACTAAGAAGAAATTTTCTCTGTTGTTTATTCACATTTTTTAAAACATTCGGTGTGATATATGTAGCAGCCCCATAACCATAGAGAGACTGAATTAATCCCTTATATAAAATAAGTCTCTGTGTATAATGGAGACCCCAAGTATTATATTGCAATCGACTCATGTTTGTAAAAAGTACATCACATCTTGAATGAATATGGTTGAGATGAGGCATAAATATGAGCTTATCATCAATCAGAATTCCTAGATATTTTAAGATGCTGTGTGCTCAATAGCGTGGCCAGAAATAAGCTTCAATTTTTTAATTATGTCTGTAATCATTTTGTTGCCAAAAACAGTAAATCTGCATTTTGGTGCAGAAAATGTCAGTCCAAAATTTGTGATGGTAGCTTCAAGAAATTCAATTATCATTCTTATTTTTTCAAAATCATAATACTTAGTAACCTTAAAAATGAGACAGAGGTCATCAGCATACGAGATTAACTCACAATTGTTATTTAGGAGTTTACAGAAATCCTCTACCTTATAATGAACATCGGAATATAGTAAATTCCATAGTGTAGGTCCCAGTACAGAACCTTGTGGAACTCCACAACTAGCTTTCCTTGAGCTACTTGCATCTCCAATGCTGAGGTGAGCAACCCTATCTTGAAAATAGCTTACTAGCACATTAATTAAGTATGGATTGAATTTGTAATTTTTAATTATATCAAAAATTGCAGACCACTTACAGTTATCAAATGCACCTGCAATATCGAATGAGAAAACAACTGCAGTCATCCCTGCATTCAGTGTATTTCTGACTGCGTGTACTAATTTATAAACAGCAGTTTCAGCAGAGTGCCCTGCACGAAACCCAAATTGATTGCCATGTAATAAACACTGTTCATTTATTTTGGATAGCACTAGATGGTTAACAACTTTCTCAAACATCTTACCAATGCAGTTGAGTAAAGAGATTGGGCGATAAGCAGTGATATCAGAAGATATCTTTCCAGGTTTAGGGAGTAATTTCAATTCAGCTGTTTTCCAGCATTGGGGAAAGACTTGAAGATCTATGCATTTTCTGATAAGTGATGGGAAAAGTTCCTTAAATTTCAGGTTGAGTTGTTTAATTACCTTATTGTTTATTTTATCAGAAGAGGTTGCCTTTTTGTTTTTAAGCCTTTTAATTATGTCATTAACAACTTGACTACCGACCTCTGGAGGATGCATCCCAGATGTCGGTACAGATATAGGCGGTGTATCAAGTTTATTAGGCAGAAAATGTTTTAAGAAAGCATTACATTTTTTATAATCATCACTAATTGTTTGCTGAGTAGAGACTATGTTGGGGATACTAACTTTTGGATTTTTTTTATTAATTATTTTATATAGTTTACCTTCGCTCACAAAGGTCTTCCATTGTTGTAATTTTTCCCTAACTATTTCATGTTTATACTCAACATTCAATTGCTTAAGTGTATTGTTAATATAGAAAAGTTTAACTGAATTTCTACATTTAGTCTTCTTTTTGCGAACTGGATTAATTTTATTTTTAATTAGCTCCAACTTATTAGTCCACCAATCACAGGTTGATATTAATGCTGGACTCTGACATCTATGAATAGTCCTACTGAGGTATGCATTCAGTTTACTGATGTGTTTCTCTATCATTAGACTAGAATTACATTTATTGATATTTTCTTGCAGTGTTGTAATATAGTTTTTATCCAGAATTTTGTTAAATTTAGAAATATCTAGTTTAGTGAAGCTCGTACCTGGTGCCTTTTCAAAATTATAGGACACTGAGAATAAAATATTTTTATGAAAAGCAAGGTCAAATTGTTTTATTTGGAAGCTTACTAATTGTGTAATGCCAGCAGACAACAGCAGATAATCTATGATGCTCTTTCCATTATGATTGCTAAAAGTTGGTGACTTATCATTTTTAATAACAAGATTATTGCTATACATCAGATCCTGTAACAACAGTGAATTTTGACTTGGTCTGACTTGAGGCTCCAATTGAGGTAGTCTAATATTTAAATCACCAACTAATATTACAGCAAAATTTGGAAAAAGTTTTATAATGTGATCAATATTATTTATTATAGTGTTCCTAGGTTTATTTGGGGATAAGTAACAGGATATTAGAATAAATCTGCCAATATTAAGAGCTATAGTATTGTGTTTAGTTATTAATAACTTGAAGAATACAATCCTTAATAATAATAGCTGTCCTATCATCGATATATGTTACATAGCCATGATTTATGGAAATAGAGTTGTTAACTAAATGTGGTTCTGATAGGACACAGATGTCTATATTTTCATTATAAAATGTCCGTAAGAAAATTAATTGAGTTGCTTTGCAATTATCAACATTAATATATGAGAACCTAAGGGGACCCAAAATTTATATTAGATTTTATATTCTCATAGCTCCTGACATACATAGGACAATTTTTACTACTTGCAACATGATCAATCTCTGCAGCATACTTGTCTAATATACTTAAATTAGTTAACTTATCATCTAAATTACCTTTATCAGAATTTCTAATTTTATGGCATGCACAATTGGAACATATTTTTAAATTATTACAATGTTTTACAAAATTTATATAAATATTACTAGACTTACAATATTTTTCAGCATGACCAAACTTTTGACATTTTGAGCACCTGCGTGGATTTATTGCATCAACAAATGACAATGACTCCCACTTGATATGAAGCTTCCCAAGTTTAATTACTTTTTGGTATTGTTCAGGATGAAGTTGTATATATGTCCTGGAAGCGCGATCTGTAGTTATTTTAGATACCATAATAGGTTCTTGATCTGTTATATCTTTTATATATTCAGTTACTTCTTCTTCAGAAATATTTCGTGTTCTAAATAATAGGATTGTAGGATTAAGCAGTTTCTGTTCAGTGACTTTGCAACCAGGAATATTTTTTTTAATTTCCTCATGCAACTTCTTGCTGTCTTCTTTTGTTGCGGAGTTAATTATGGCTGTATTATTATTGATTTTTTTATAAAAAGTTACATTAATTTTATTTTTTGTTAATGACATTTTCTCTTTCAAGTTTTTGTCAAATTTATTAATATCCTCGCATTTTATAATGAGTTTATTTTTAGGTATAGTTACCTTATTCGCAGTAGCATCACGGTAAGATATTCTTTGATCAATCATTGTTCTAGAAGCTGGTTTGTGTATCACATCTTTCACTGCAGAGTGCACTTCTGTCGCCTTTTTATTTAGGATAGACTCAATGTTGTTACAGCTACTAAACGCTTTACCAATACACGTATCGATTTTAGTTGCCGCTTCCATAACATTGTTCTTGTTTTCTCTCGTTACCCCCTTCACACCCGTAGGAAACAGCAAACGAATAGCAGAGGTAAGCGCGAGAACGTCTTTTAGGCTATGCGCGCACGGACGGTTTTTTCGCCGCCAAACATTGCGGTTGTTTAGCCGCTTTTTATAGAACATATTGTTTTGAATGAATGTGCGCGCACGAAGCGGTTGATTATCCGCCGCGGTTTTAAAATCGCTACATGCTCTATTTTCTAGGCGGCGCGACTGCCGCTTTTAGGAATGAAACACACATCGTCTTACCTGGTAGCGCGCACGACCGGTTAAACAACCGGTTTTTCGACCATGTTGCCCATGCAAATTGAAATTCCTGTCATTCCTTGGATCAAAATGAGCGTATAACAAAAGGTACATATGTATTTTAAAAGTATGTATTTTAAAATTAATATATTATTTATATGTATTTTTTAAATTTTATTATATTGTCAAGATAAACTTCCTTGAGGAGAGATAAAATATTTCGTTAGATAATTGTGTACAGCTGTTCCCCTAGCGACGCTTCTAATTCCAACAGCCTGTAATCTTTGAAGAGAACAATCGTGTAAAGTATCTTCAAATCGTACTCCATCTTTTTTTCGGACAAAATTATGTAATACACAGCATGCTTTTACAATGGTATCAAGAAAATCGGGACAACGTCAATAGGTCGATTAAAAATTCGCTATTTACTGCATAGAATACCAAAACTGGATTCCACAATTCTTCTTGCTCTCGTTAATCTGTAATTAAATATTCGTTGGGATGTAGTCAAACCGCGGCGGGGATATGGCCGTTGTATATTTTCTGATAACGCAAATGCTTCGTTGCCCACGATAACAAATGGCATGGCTTCTTCTTGTTCATCGCTAGGTAGTGTCCTCGGGCTTGGTATATTTAATTGACCGGCCTCTAATCTTCTGAAGAAGTTGGTCTGTTTAAATACATTCGAATCACTTGCAGCCCCATAGGCACTTACATCAATACTAATGAAACAATAGTCTGTATCAACAACGGCCATTAGAACGGTAGAAAAATATGATTTGTAGTTAAAAATAATGAACTGCTTCCATCAGGCTTGTACATTTGTATATGTTTACCGTCAACAGCTCAAATACAATTAAGGAAATTAGTTCTTTCGTAAAATTCGCTAGCTATCTGTAACCAATCTTCTTCAGTTTTTTCGGACATGTACAAAGGTTGAAGACATATCCATATGATTTTACAAGTACTTCGTACAATTTCACGAATGGTAGTTGCTCCCCCAAATATTAAAATAAAAGTATAAGCCTGTCGTATTATTTATTTTTATATAGCGCAAAATGTCGGAATAAGTACACAAATCATTAAATAATTTATGAAATTGTCCTTTTACTAATCTTTTACTAACTAATGGATGCACCCATATTTTCTTTTTTTTTTGTTTTTCCTAATGCGTATTAATAACGCAACCGCTGCAACTTTTTTAACAAACTTCATAACTGAAACTAAACTAAAATGAAGGACTCTATTTCGGATGGCGATTATTAAACCGCTCGTGCGCGCACACCATTTTTCAAAGCGGTTAAATATCCGCCACGGCTAACCAACCGCGCGGTTGAAAAACCTCTCGTGCGCGCCTAGCCTTAAACAGGTTTTTAATGCCTGTAGGTCGGCCATCTCCTCGATTGCCTCGACGCCTACAAGGTGCCGAGAAAACGACGACACGATAGAACTACTTGTGACCGTACGAACCGAATAACATATATTTAAACATGTACATATATATCATATACAATAAATTAAACGCCAGTATTAAGTACCGAAATATTCATATAAAATTATCACTTTATTTATGAAAGAGTTAAACCACCAAAAAAAGGAATACACCAAAATAATGCTAATTAAAAGTAGTTTATTATTTTCCAAAAAAGCAATAAAAACGAACAAATAACACCCAGATAATCGAAATAAATAACGGAGCTAAGCACGGACCGACCATGCACAATGGCGACGCGGCTGTATATGTGCTTTTAATTTACGCTACTTTTTAAGGTCATCTTCCTGTTTAGCCTTTTAATTTCGTTTTAATTTTCACATTTTTCTTCGTAATCTATACGCCAGCTATTTTCTTACAATTTCGATTATGAGCTAAATTTTATATACCCACGCCGTATGACGCTGTTCGTACGTACTCAAATTTAAATATAGAGTTTTAAGATATCTAGCAACAGTGACCAGTCGATGTTGGTAGCCGACGGTGATCGCATTATTGTTTTGACGGCGTGTGTTCAATTTGTTGTTTATTACTACTCCGTTACGAACACCAAATCACCGTGTCTTGATAGCGCTACACGTCACGCAACGGACTATACGATGAATATTCTGCGTAAGCGATTGGTATCCGTGGTAGTAAATTGGCCACCGAGATATCGTGCTATTTGTCCTCTCGCCAGAATATTTCTTACGAGATTTCCCCTGAATTCGCCCGTCTTTATGCTGATATGACTCAGTCGATCAACGTCCTTAAAGTCAACATTACGAACGCTAACGCTCATATTTCGTCAAATCTATGAGTCCTTGAAATTTGTAACACCGCTCGGATTCGCGCGTACGTGAAATTTCCCGATGGACATTCCAACGATGTTATGTTACCTACATGCTGGCACAGCAGCGTCCTTGAAATAATCATAATAATAATAATAACAATAATAATAAAAGATTTAATACCGCATACCTATTTTGTTTTATTCCAAATTTTCTCGCGTTATCATGCGTCAATAGTCTTTATTCTTCGGGGGGTCTTTTTTTTTCTCCTGAAAAGTCCAACCTAGGACCACGGTGTTTAAACTGTTTAATTCTGTTTTCGAATTCGTCTGTATCCAGAATTACCGCTTTCGCTGTCGGTATTGCCCTTTCCTTTCTGCAGTCCACTTTTTGTCTGCGCGCAATTCTGAATTGTCTTTAAATTCACCTTATTCCGCGCGAGTTTTCTTCTCAATAGATAACGTTCATCGACGTCACTCGGTTCAATGTCAACTTTGTTTAAATCGCCTTCTATTTCCCCGAACCCTTTTCCATTTAATCTTCAAATTCAGCATCTAAGTGAATATTCGGTTAATTAACCGCGTTGTGTTCGACCGTTTTATGTGAACATAAAACTAAATTCGCCTACTTTTCATCGCGTCAGTTAGCCTTCCGGCATACTTGTATATTTCTTCATTAGATCTTGGCCTATATTTCTCTTTTACTCTAGTTGGTCCTAAGATTCTTCGTACGCGTATATTAGATAACCATTTCGATTTCCTCATGGCACTGCTGATAACATTTTGAAACAATACAAACTTTTAAACAAATAATGAAAGTAAAACTTAATTTTTCCCATATGTATAATCTTCTTCTTTAAGCTTTCTGACGCCAATATTTGATGTACACCTCTCCCAAATTCTTCTACCATTTTCTGTTTTGAGCCTTGCGCATCCATGTATGACCTACCTCTTCTATTAGGCCATCTGTCCATCTTTTTGGGGTCTTTCTATTTTCCGCCCTCCAGTGTATGGTCTCCGGTTCAGTATTATCTTCGCCCATCTTCCGTCTGTTAGTCGGGCTACATGCCCTGTCCAATTTCATCTGTTCATTGCTACCCTGGATACAATGTTCTGCATTTTTTCGTATTTTATCGGAGTTACGGATTTTGTATTTTACTCTTATTTACAATAACGCCCGTTCCATTCGTCTTTCTGTCTTTCCAATATTATCCATTAGTTCTTTTTTTAAAGGCTAGGTTTTTCGCTCCATAGCTCAGCACCGGTATAATACACTGATTAAATAGTTTGGATATATATATATATATATATATATATATATATATATATATATATATATATATATGGGAAAAGCAATTGCAAACCACTCCATATTGCGCTTTGTCCGGGATATGTTATTTGACAGGTTCACTATTAACTATTAATCTTCAGATTGATGATCATCGTCAAACGACGCCCTCTCCTAGTTTTCAGTTAGCAGGGATTCCATATATATAAAACGAGGCCCAAGATCGCTACAGGTGGAAACAAAAGAGGAACGCTTACATCCAGCAGTGGATTGATATAAGCGCATCGTGATCGATATATATATATATATAATAAAACAAGGAACTACATTCATAATGGTGACCCTGAGAAAAGCTATTGACGTAGTTCACCATGTTTTATGTTATGGCTAACGTAAAAAGAAAATTATATATATGTATGAATGTGTATGTGTATGCTTACATACGCGTACATGTATCTGAGTGTGTGATATAATTATATAAATGTAAATGTATATTTGGACATACATTCCGTTTAAAAACCGGTCTCAAACTTTTGTTTACATAGTTTTAGTTTAAAAGTTAAAAAATTCTTTATTTTACCTACCTCCTCCGGAATTTCAGCTAAATTATGATGAGGAATTCCGATTATTTCATCACTACCCGGAATACGTGTATGTTTAATCAATTTTACCATGTCCCTTATATAGTGGCTTCGCGACTAAAGCAAAAATTGTATATGCGTTATATATATGTGTGAGTAATAATAAAGCTTTTATTTCATTTAAATACACCAAAAAATACACGCATAAAATAATTAAAATTAATGATAATAATGAAAGCCCAAATTGAGCAAAGGCCTTCCTTTGTTTTTTTTTTCCAACACCTATTTTCCTCCAAATCGTTCTATCTCTTGCTTTCCGAATCCAATTGATTCCAACATATTTAACAATGTCGTCTTTCCACCGTCTTTTTGGTCTTTGAATTTTCCTCTTCCTATCCAATAGAATCCATTCTATACATTTTTTGGTCCAGCTATCTGCTTGTTTCCGCATGACACGACCACACCGTGTCCATTTGAGTTTTCTCGCTATCACTATTAGATCTTCTGTCCTTGACTGTGCTGTTAATGCCTTGTTGTTTATTCTATCAAATTTTGTGACACCCTAACATTTTCCTTGCCATCGCTCGCTGCCCAATTTGTAACTTTCTTATTCGCTTAATATTATACGACCATGTCTGTGATTCATAAGTAATCGCCGGTATGATACATATATTAAATACTTGAGCTTTTAATGATGGACTCATTTTCTTATTAAAAATTTCCTTCAAAGCGTAATATGTTTTCCATCCGATTGCTATTCTTCTATATATTTCCTTGTCTGTTTTGTCTTTAAATGAAATTAGTTGTCCAAGATATATATTTATTTATTTATATATATATATATATATATATATATATATATATATATATTATCGAAACGTATATTCCTGGGGTCAAACAGGTTCGGTATCTAGGAGTTATCTTAGATAGCAGATTAACTTTCAATAACCATATTACTTTCGCTATAGATAAAGCGCATAAATCTATGCATACACTTTTTCCATTATTTAACAGAAAATCGGGTCTTAGTTACGTAAACATAAAATTAATCTATACGGCTGTTATACGCCCTAGATTAACCTACGCTTGCCCTGTATGGTCATCAGTGTCTGATAGTACATACAGGAAACTACAAGTAGTTCAAAATCATTGCTGCAGAATTTCGTTGAATGCAACGCGATATAATAAAATTTCTAATCTACACGATCATTTAAATATCCCTTACATACATTCGTTTATTAGTAAAATCTCAAAAAAATTTTACGAAAACTGTAAAACTCATCAAAATAAACTAATACGTGTAATAGGAAATTACAATATGGAACATCTACGCATACGTTATACTAAGTATAAGCATCGTAGATTAAAACATAGATTTTTGTAATTATTAACCTATTGTTAAGTACAGATATTTTAAGCTAAATTATGTCTAAAAACACTGCTTTTAGTTTTGTTGATTTATTAACTTTTTTAAAATTTTTGTTACCTTCAGGGTGTGTCTTTTTTGTAGGCTTTTTTCATTTTTTCCTGCACTATTTCTAAAGTAATTTCAAAGTGTACTATACGTTTTGTAATTATACATATTTAGAATTGCTAAGGTTTATGTATAGGTACTTAGCTTTAAGTTATGAAAGAAAATTGTTTTCGGTTTATGTTTAAAAATATAATAAAAATTTCTTCATTTCATTTCACGTATCTTTATAACAAAAATAAAATGTGTTTAGTACATCGCATTTACCATTATGATAGAGACATATTTAGACAGAAAGAATTTTGTTTAAATTTAAAAAACATTTTTAACTAGCCTTAGTAAGCGATACTCTAGTAAAAATATTGTTTTAAAATAGACTATTACGTAGAGAATCGACTAACGGCATCACATACGTACCATATCGGCGAGATGATTGACGGTTAAAGTGAAATTCTTCAAACCTTTTTTGGCTTCATCGTTGTGTTTCATAATTCGGTGATAATTTTTCTCCCAAGCGATTCGTCTTTTCAATTCTAAACCTCCGTCGTAAGTTTTATTGTATTTATTCTATAACGAAAACGATTTAAACTTTATAACAATAAGCAGCAGCGAACACACGTGTTATTATGAAAACTCGGAAGGAGGATAGCCTCCCAAAATGGATGCCGACCTTACTTAATGGCGATTACTTTTACACGTTAAATTAATCTACAGTTATATATGATTTTCGAGTAATCAGGATCGATGTTGAAGCTGAACAGGATCGAATTATACAGCCTATCAGCAGGTTCTTTGCTAATATATTTAAATCGAGTTTTTTATTTATATCTTGCACTTGAGCTGCGTTCTTTAACAGAACTTATCTTCAAGTCCTTCGAGATGTCGTCATTTCGTATAAACCACGTGCGTTAATTATCCTACGTAAAATTTTAGCTTGCGTCCTTTAAGAGCTATACTGAGGAGTCAGTATAGCTCAATGCCGTATGTCCAAATTGGTTTTATTGTTGATTTATCGAGTAAACATTTTTCTTTTCTAGTCAAAGAACTGAATTTCTTCCAACCATCCAGTCTATATGTCTCAGTTTCAATCTGATCTTTGTAGGTTTGGAGGTTATGCGTTTATTCTAAGTCAAACATTTGTCGAGATGTAGACCACGGTATTTCGCTGTCGTACAGAATAACGATGTAATAACGTGTATCGTCTGGCCGTTTTTTTTTTTTTTTCAAACTATTAATTAAATATTTTTCAAAATATCACAAAAGTTGTAGTTTAATCAGCTTCGTTTTCTGAAAGAAAATATACTAGCATCTTCCTTCAAATAACCCGTATATACAAATTGTGATCGAATGAGAGAATATTACTATTTAGCAATTATCCGCAAAAATGATTTCCTAATACAGTTGGAAATTTTGAAAACTCTTGAGGTTGTCACTAGTGATCGTCGCTGTTTTAATATAAAATATTCATTTACGGTTGTCTTTCTCTTTTTAGTACAATATTTCACCGGTAGCGTGACCTTAATCTGATACTATCTTTCTCCACCTATTCCTATTTCGGCTATTGTGTATAGCTCGAGTACTTGTTAGCCCCCAGTGAGAGACGTAACATAAAGGCGGACTTTTTTTTTTTTTTAATAGCGCCGTTGATATTGCTACAAGGTAAACCGTGTGTTAACGAGAGATTGGTTTTTTGGCATCCTACAACGAGAAAGAGCCGTTATTGTCGGCGTGAAAAAGAGTTTCGAAAAGAATACAAAATAACCCGTTTTTTTTTTTTTTGTGGGGATATGTTTTAGGAAACAGGTCCACGAGAGCTGGAAGACCTGAAAAGTCGGATTTCTGAAGGAATTTCAAAAATTCAGCGACACATGCTCGAAAAAGTGTTCGAAAATGTTGCAGAATGAATGAATGTATTGTTACAAATGGCGGTCATCTGAACGATATCGTGTTCCACAAATAATTCTCACCGATATACCCTGTTTCAGAGTGCAAGTTATTTTTAAAAGATTTTCTATAGTTTTACACAGTAGCTCTAATATTCAAATCTATAATTCCTGTTCAACATTTTCAGCTGAAACTACACGATAAACGAGTAATTCAGTAATAATTTATGTTATAATAAGAAAGCAAGCAAAACATCGTTTTGCGTACACACACACATATACTATATATATTTATATGTATATATATGTGTGTGTGTGTTTATACATAAGTATACAGTCCAAATACATAGGAATTATTAAAAAAATATACGACAATGTGTGTGTGTGTGTGTGTGTGTGTGTGTGTGTGTAGAAAAAGTATGTTGGATAAAAAAGGAGAAAATTTGCACTTAAGGAGATACGGCAAGAAGACCTATTGGCACAAGAGAAATATTTGCAAATTTAAATTGGATACAGAATAGTGTAAATATTAACGGAACATATATATATATATATATATATATATATCAAAGTTTCGCATATGACGTACCTCAGTCTGCAAAACAATTAAAAACCTTTTAACGGAACTAGAAGAAAATTCAAAAACAAAGGGTTTGAACATATAGAACAGAAAACGAAGCAAAAGGCAGAGTAGTATTCGGATGGATAAAATTATGGTCGTTAAAAGAAATATTCGGACGAAATATCAGTCTAACGAAAAAGACACAGATTTATATGTATCCTTGCTACCATAACGTATGGCGCACAAATATTGACGATCGAACATAGTAAAAAAATTTGTTTCCATTAGCGATTACCAATTTTTTGTTCATAATAGCGAGTTGAATGTTTTTTATAGAAAAAATGTTCAATTCGATTTTATATTCTATAGGCACTAAATTAACTACTTTTTGTTTGCTTATTAAAAAGGAAAAAATCGCTACATTCCAAACTTTTCCAAGTGATACTAATTCGATCGTGGAAAGTTGCACATTTCCGTTTAAAGCCGATCTGCGAGTAATTTTAATTAAATACCAACATTATTTTTCACGAGGTAAATTTTTTCCTTAGGGGGGGAAAGAATTTAGAATGTCTCTTTTGTCGTTCGACCAAAATTTAATAACCGCGTGATACACTAAATTTTAACTGCCGAGAAAATAGTCGAATCTCCCCCTCCACAAAAAAAAAAAAGAAGACAAAATCCGTTCGAGAAATTAAATTCCGAGAAATCTAATTTACGCGGGCTATCGTCGCGATATGAAAATCGGTTGGGAGAACGGAAATTCAACTAGAAGATCAGAGATAGTAGAGACGGTAAGGAAAAGCACCGAGAACGCATCGTTATTAGAAAAGGAAATATATCTACAAAGTCGGGAATTTTCCGTGGAATTTTATTTTAATAAAAAATAAGGTAAGAAATGGACGAGAGTATATAAGCTGGTGCGCTAAATATGCACGCGTATACACGAGCTCTTCGTGCGAGTAAGCGTATACGCGGAAAACAGATGGTAACGAATTTTCCAGATATTGCTCGGTCGCATGGCATTTTATTTAGGAGATGTATTTTATTCTTTCTTATTCGAATTAAATGACAACATGAAAACAAGAATGATAAAATAAAATACCTAAATCGGTTTCGCACGTACACAATATGATACGTCTTTACACCGCTGTCTGTGTTGTGTGTGTGTTTGGGAAAATATGATAACGATGCTACCGTTGAATTTTCCAACATATTACTCTATACAGTTATACAACAGCACTTTGTTCATTCCGTTCGACTGTACCAAATAAAGTCGAAAAAAAAAAACAAAAAAAGACAAAATGTATATAACGTTTCGAAAAAAGAAAATCTAGTTACCAACGTTTTTATAAAATTCTCATCATCATCATCAGTCACCCGTTCGAATTCTAGAATTAACGTACTTCTCTCTTTACAACAGCGTAATGAAATGAAAAAAAAATCGAACCACAAAATGATCGTATTATCTATACTAACATATAAAAAATTGTAGCGTCTGTGATTTGCGAATATTTTCATTTTAATCACTGCATCGGGCTAATTTTATAAACAGATAATCTATTTTTTGATAAATTTTTATCTGTTTGTCTGTCGACCAGTCTTTCCGTCTGTCTGTCTTTATGTATATCTGTTCCGATTTAACTCAAAAACTATTAATGCGATAATGATGAAATTCGCATAGCTTATATATTAATTGTGTTCTAAGCTTTGTTTCACGTTGATATTATTAATAGGACAGAAATTACAACAATTTACAGTTTTTAACGGACGTATATATATATATATATATACATATACATA
Source organism: Coronaproctus castanopsis (assembly GCA_032883995.1). Classification (NCBI taxonomy): domain Eukaryota; kingdom Metazoa; phylum Arthropoda; class Insecta; order Hemiptera; family Monophlebidae; genus Coronaproctus; species Coronaproctus castanopsis. Next base: position 12,772,014 of record CM065054.1, read on the forward strand.
TATATATATACATATATATAATATATTTACATATATATATATACATATATATATATATATACATATATATATATATATATATATATATATATATATATATATATATATATATATATATATATACATATAAATATATATATATATATCCTTTCACAGAGAGCGCATTAAATTATTACATTACTGGGCGCGTTGTGGATTTTGTCCACAAGCTATAAAATAACGCAATAACTCTTCAAAATAAATAATTATTTTTGTTTTTTAAGATATTTTTTTATAAAACATTATTTTTCATTACTTATAAGTTATGAGCATTATAATAATAATAGTCTTTACATAGACATAATACGTAAGTACTATGTACATAAAAATATAATCACTTAATAATTTTTTCTATTTTACTCATATATATCTTCAGGATTTTCACAATCGGCACATATAACTTCTTTTCTCGAATGTGTTGCGCGGACAAATGATTTACATTCTGTACAACGAATATTTGTGTTTTTTCAACGCGCATTTTAAACACTTTCTCTTTTTTTTAGGGCAGGTTTATCCTGCTGTTGCGTTTCGTCCTCTACCTGATATCGTTTTAGAAAAGAGTGACCGATGGTAAACAGCGTAATTTCGCTCTTTCCTGTAAATGGATTTTCATGAGTTGCAAAGCCAACGTCTTCAGAAAAATTCTTCTCGGATATACTCGATTATATTCATTGTTCTTGTATAACACTCTTGCATTTATTCCGCCAATATTTCGAAGAGCATAAAACAACGCCATTGTCCATCTCCTTGTATTTCGAGTGACCGAATATTTAGCGTAATGCTGATCTACTACATCAACACCGCATTTTGTTCTATTATAATCCAGTATAATATCTGGTTCTTGTGTTTGCTAATCCACTACACCATCATCGTGTATGGTTGAAATCAATAAAACTGCTTTATTTTTTTGGGGGGATGTGAAAGAAATACGGTTATATCCTTTTGATATCCGAACATACAATGAATTTACAGGTTTAGTTCGTGATGGCAGAAATTCTTTTGGTATACACGTTTTATTAATAAAAATATATAAACAATTACTAAACGGCACGGAAAAAAGACTAAAATAAAACTATACTATTACAACAGTAAACAAAAAGAAACGATAATGAGAAAAACTGAAAACAAAAATCACATTTACACGGCGCATTGTGTGGTTTTTATCCACAACGTAGCCCAGTCACAGCAAACACTCACAAATAGGAACGCTGTACTGACCAGTTGTTGAAATATGCATGGGGGTTGTAAGAAAATACTTCGAGGAACACATATATAAATACATGAGCTCCAAGGTCAAGTATCTACCAAGTAATTTAAAAAAATAGTACGCACGTGGATAAAATCCACGAATGCGCTCAGTGAAGGCATATATATATATATATGTACGTATGCTATATTGCGTTAGGTACGTGGCCGAAATAACGGATATATATATAAATATATATACGTTATAGATATACTATATTGCTTTAGGGGCGTGGCCGAAATAACGAACGGATATATATATATATATATATATATACACGTATACTATACTAATATATAAATCCGTTAAAAGAAAGAGAGAGCGATATGGTATTAAAAAACAAAATAATTATTTAGGCGAAGCCGTGGGTAACTTCTAGTGAAATAAAAACTAAGTTTCTTTTTTATTTTTATTTTTTTTACATTATACCGGTACCAATTACCATAAATAATGGCGATCACAATAAAATACGCATTAATTTAATGTCTCCAACAAGACATTAGATTGCGATAAGAAGATAATGAGTAGGTGTGGATAGAAAATTAAAATTAAAGTGGATAGAAAATTAAAAAATTAAAATATTACGATACGAACAATAAAACAGATAATATAAGTAATAAATCAATTGAAAATTAGTTAAATCACTAATATTTATTTTCTTAAGGAAAACACAAAGCTTTTCGGCATTTACGCCATTATCAAGTGAAAAATTTAAAAAATCATAATTTTAAAAATATAAATTAAATATAATTACTTAAAAATATGTGATGGTAATTGTGAAAATAAGTGATTTAAATAATTTTCAATTGATTTTTTATAAAAAATCACTACATTCCACATTATATAAAAAATTAAAATATAAGTAATGATTTAAGAATGTGATTTAAAAGTATAAAGTTATGTATGACTGATAAAGAATATATCGTGCGAGATAGTTCCCGGTTACGGTAACCAGGAGAGCGTCTCGACACCATTTTCGTCTGAGTCTTTTAGCTGGATTGCCCGGAAGTCCTGATGAGTGCATTCTGGCGATATTGGGATTACTGCTATGTTTGAAGTTGTTAAACAGTTTTTCATACTGGCCAATGTAAATATCCCGAACAAATGGAATGTACAAATCGTTGTGCAGAGTTAAGTTGGAGACATAGAATAGCGCGGACGTGATTACGCGAAGTATCTTCGACTGCTGTTGCAAGTTACACGTGGGAAATAACCGGTGACTCGGAAAGAGTAATATCGTTTTTTATTCAAGTAACGAGTATCGGTTAATAATAAGGAATAGTTTCGGTTTATATATGTGTACATATATATACATATATATATATATATATATATATATATATATATATATGTATATATATATATATATATTTCGATTCGCTAGAAGAAAATGAAATTAACGAGAAGATGGATTCGCTTTAATTGTTTGTTGTACATCAGTCTAAACTTCGACCGAATCTACTACTACCATCGCAAAAAAAGGCTCATCATCTTCTTCTTCTCACGCCATCTCGAACGAAAATGAACGATCCGTATGGATATGTATAGTTTTGACGCAACTGCCGTAAAAATCAATCCACGAATTTCGTCTCCTACCTGGGGACTGCTCTTAACGAATCGTATCTGCGGTCGCTGTTACGTTATGTCTCAGGTAGATCATTTTGCACTCCTCGATTGTCGTTATCAGCATCTTTATAATTCGCCGCATCTGCCAATTGATTGCTTTCTGTGTCCGAGATATGTTTATGATATTACAAGCTGGGTAAGAAGGAAAGAAAAAAAATACACGATTCATTTCCTCCTCCTGTCGCAACCCAGAGAAGACGGACGATTTTCTATCTTTTAAATAGCGCAGTTGGTAAAACTGCTACAAAGCAAACCGCGTGCTCCACGTTTAGTGTACACAGAAGCTGGTTTTTTGGTATCCTACAACGAAAAGGAGCGAATGTTCCTCGTGTAACGTTATTTTCAGCGTGCATCGATCGCGACAGTGCAAAGAGAGAGTTTCGAAAAGAATTCGGAGTTACGCGATTTTTTTTCCGGGGATACCTTAAGAGCCGCTTTTTTGAGAAACACATCTACGAGAGCTGGAAGACCAGAAAAGTCGGATTTCTGAAGAAATTTCAAAAGTTCAACGACCTCTAGTCGAAATTTTGCAAAGATCGAATGAATGTATCGATAATCTGAGGATATTGTATTCCGTAAATAATCGTCAGCTAATCTCTCGTTTTCCTGTTTTTCAATAAAATGTTATTCAAAAATTTTGGTCGGGTAGTTTTCGAGTTATTAAAAAAACAACCAAATCGTCAGTGTTCTCTGCGCCACCCTATATATATATATATATATATATATATATATATAACCCTATATATATATATATAAATCTCCTTATCCTTCAGTTTTTAGTCAGCAAACCCAAGTGCAAACGCATTGTTTATATACTATTCTATTTTAACTTAGTTGCCTAATATTACTCGAATTTACTAGTTGCGCGGCTTGTTCTTTTGTGATTTATAGTCATCTAGTGTTCGGACGTCTTATTCGTCACAATCCTGTGATTGTGCGTTTCTAAAATGTCGTTTATCGTCGAAGAAACGTAAAATTGAAGAAGGACGGTATTTTCAAGATAAGTTAGTTCAATATCAACGTGATAAGGCACGTTTTTCTAATTTACCATGAAAGTATTAGCGTTGTCGAAGATTATAATTTTAAACGTCACTACAAATCGTAAGATTTGACTATTTCGCAACGGGACATTTGAGAAAAGATGAAGTAAACGACTTGAAGGAAAAAAAACAAAGTAACGAATTGACGAAGCTCGTTTAAAACGTCAGTAAAATATTCGGAATCAATAAGCGAGTTCTGAGATCTAAAAAATATTAACGATATAAAACCGTTTTCGGAGATGGGGAATTAGTTAAGGAGCAGTAGGTGATATTTGATTTCCATATGGGAAGCAGTTAGTTAACAATAATTTTCAATTCGACCACAAGTGAGTACGATAATTGTTGAGTGTTCGGTATTTTATTCTTGCGATTCGGGCTGAAAATCGTTAATTTATAACCCCGCTGTTACAAAAAAAAAAATTGTTAATGAGCTATGTTAAATTCGCTCCTTTGATTCGCGCAATTATAGTTAACGACCGGGATGATTTTTCTTCCAATTACGTTTCCTTATCTTATCGATTAAGCTTAATTTCTCCAACGTAAACTTCAGTCTCTGCCGATTACCACAGTAGTCGAGTTTTATCTTCTTCGAACACGTGGACGGCTTTTTCTTCTTTTTACAAGCGTCGATTAGTTTCGAATAATTTCTTATATCCTTCCGTCTGATATCGATCGATATCCGTTTCGAAGATGTATGTATCAAGGTTTTCGAAGTATAAACTCACCTTTGGCCATTGGACAAAATTTTAGAATATATATATATATATATAATTTATTTTCAATAATACTGAAACCAAACGACAATATAACTCGAGTATTGTTAACCCGTTAACCCTGCGAGTGACGCAAACAATACCAAAGTTCTTTTAAAATCAAATTTCAATTTTTTTTTTAAATACGAAAAATAAATTAGTATGTGTCTTGTCCTTTAACTTTGAAATTTTTCCTCAGATCTTGGAAAGTATTTCGTACAGGTAAACTCAATTGTATATGGAAAAATCATAAGACCTCAAAAACAACATAACTGTTACTCCTTAAAGCGTTAATTTTCTCCATAGCGACATACAGCTTAGAAACCTGGACGATTAAAAAATCGATGAGGAAGAAGCTGGAAGCTTTTGAAATGAAGTGATACAGAAAAATTTTAAGGATCCCATGGATGGCGCACATAACAAATGATTCGAATTTAAAAGAACGGAAAATAGAACCCATTGAGCAATTAGATCCATTGAAAGACACATGCTAGGCTACTTTGGTCATGTAATACGAGCAAATGGGCTGGAAAAAACAATTTTGCAAGGAAAGGTTAATGGAGAAATGAGATAAGATAGACCGATGAGCCTTTATATTGATTAGACCACAAGGTTATGTAGATCAGACATACAGCAAATCATGAATCTAGCGCGGAATCGATATAAATGGCGACGTATTGCAACTTGCATCAAATAAGGTCACAACATCCGGATTGGATAACGAAACGAGAAGATATGTATATATACACACACACACACATATATATATATATATCATCATCATCATCATTATCGGTGGCTCGTTTCGAGCATCGTGACCCTGTGAATCCTGATAAACGAACGTTTTTAGCCGCCATGTAGTTCGATCTGCTGCCCGGTCCATCATTTCTCGTATTGATGCGGTGCCTGCGATTCTTTTAATTCTGTCTATATATCTTGTTGGTGGCCTGCCACTTTTCCTACGACCTTCTACCATATCCGTCATAATCATTTTTTCCAATCCATTCTGTCGTATGATATGTCCTGCGTATGATGTTATTCGTTTCTGTACCACGGTTTGTAATCTCTGATCCACCTTAATTTCTTGAAGTATTGACAAATTAGTTTTTTTCGCAGTCCATGGTATCCTTAGCATTCGCCTCCAGCAGTGCATTTCAAACGCATTAATGCGTTGTGTATCGCTCTTTTTCATTGTCCAGCATTCTGATGCATATAGGAATACAGAGAACACCAGCGAGTTCATAAGACGCATTTTTGTGTGTATTGTTATCTCATGGCTCTTCCATATTTTCGTTAATTGTAATAGCGCTATTTTTGCTATCTTTATTCTCCGTTTAATTTCCTCTGTTGAGCTTCCGTCCTTTGTGATTAGCGTTCCTAAGTATACAAATCTATCAACCACTTGTAAGCCATCTCTATACTTTGTGGATCCTGTGATTGACTGTTGCCATCTATAATCATTATCTTTGTCTTTTTCCTGTTTATGTATAATCCATGTTCTTTACTTATACTTTCCAATTTTTCAAGGAGGCTGACCATTTTTTGTTCTGATGAGGCGATTATTACAATATCGTCCTCCGCGTATCGCAGATTATTGATTGCTTTTCCTGCAATTTTTACACCATCTTCCCATTCTTGTAGGACACTTCTCATTATCCACTCACTATAAATGTTGAACAATATCGGGCTTAGTATGCAGCCCTGTCGTACACCTTTTCCTGCTTTGAATTCATCCGACAATTTATCACCTACTTTAACTCTACCTTTGCTAGATGTATATAACGATTTAATGAGACCAATTAGATGACGGGGGACTCCGAGGTTGTTTAATATTTGCCATAGGTGTTCCCATTGGATGTGGTCGAATGCTTTACTATAATCAATGAAGCAGAAGTATGCTGTGACATTGAATTCTCTACATTTTTCGATTATTTGTTTTAAGTTCATTATTTGTATTCGTGTGCCTTTGCCAGGAATGAACCCCGCCTGCTCTGAAGATATTTGCGGCAATACGAATGATTTTAATCTTTCATGAATTATGTGAAGCATTACTTTACTGGCATGCGATATTAATGCTATTGTTCTATAATTTTCACATATATTTCGTTCTCCTTTTTGATGGATTGGTATATATATAGATTTTGTCCAGTCATTTGGCCACATATTTGTGTCTCATATTTTCTGGCAAATTCCGTATAGGACCTCCACTGCTACATTGTCTAGTTTTATGAACATCTCTGCAACAATTTGATCTTCTCCTGCTGCCTTTTGGGTTCTTAGCATCTGCAGGGCTAGGCTGATTTCATCTTTAAGCAGTGGTGGTTCTTTTTCAGTTATTGCAGTTTTCGTTTCCATTGTGTTATTTTGTTCACGTTCCCCTTTCATCAGTTCTTCACAGTATTCCCGCCATCTGGATATTATTTTTTTCCCATCTATCAGTAGTTTTCCTTCTTTGTTTTTTATTATCGGATACTGCGGTGTAAAATGTCTTGTTATTTGTCTTATTTTCCGAAACATGTCTCTGGTCTGGTTATTGTTCTTATGGTCTTCGATGTCCTTACATATGTTGTTTATAAAATTGTTTTTATCACCTCTGCACATTTGTTTAATTTGCTTATCTACCTCGCGATACTTCCTGAGATCTTCTTCACATTTCCAGCCATTAATCTTGATTTGTTTCCTTTTATTTATTATCCTCCATGTTTCATTACTGATCCATGATTTCCTTTTATGGTACGATGCACTGTATCCTTTTGCTACCTGTTCCAGAACGTTCTTTGTAGCTTCCCACATGGTGTTGGCATCTCTCCATCGGTCTGATGATTGTACAATGTCTGCCAATTTTTGTGTTGCTTGTTGTTCGTACTCTGTGCGGGTGCTTAGGTACCATCTGTTCCGTATAGGTTTCGACGTTTGACATTTTCGTAACTTAATTTTTAATTCTGCTGCTAGTAGCTGGTGATCACTTCCACAATCTTTGCCCGGGTAAGTCTTAGTATCTTTGACTGTTGTTCTCCATCTTTTATTAATTAGGATATAATCTATTTGATTTCGGTATCTGTTATCAGGTGAGCTCCATGTGTATAACCGCCTATGATGGTGCTGGAATCCAGAATTACATATAAACATCCCTGTGCTGGCGCAAAACTGTAGCAAGCGTTCGCCTCTATCATTTCTTTTCCCTAGGCCAAACTTCCCTACTATGTTTCGTAAATCATCGTCCTGAGTAGTATCGCCAATTTTTGCATTAAAGTCACCAGCAATTATGGTAATTTCGCGGGACGGTATCCTCGTCGTTGTTTCTTCTAAGGCTGCATAGAAATCGTCTGTACATTCCTGATCAGCTTCGCTTGTCGGAGCATAGATCTGTAATATATTCAGGTTGACAGGACATGCTTTTATCTTTACTTTAATTATCCGATCATTAACTGGCTCGTAACCAATTGCATTGTTGCGAGAGCTTTTATTTATAATAATCGCTACGCCATTGATAGATTGATGATCCTAACCAGAGTAGTAAACTGCATTACCATTGTTGCTAATGAAATGCCCTTTACCTCGCCAGTGCGTTTCAGATATGTCAACCGCTGTGTATTTAGTTACCTCTTTTTCGACTACAGTCAACTTGCCTGCTTCATTTAATCCGCGTACGTTCCAGGTTCCAATGTTGTTGATAGTTTTCCACATATTCATTCCAGTCATATATTTTCCATGAGTTGCCTGGTTTCCTACAACCACATGGCCAGTCGCATATTTTACACTCTCGAGCCCGGTACTCGAGTAGCGCCGAGTGCCAGTCGGTTCACATGGCATAACACTTTCTTTTTCTGAGTAATCCATAGGTTTTCGTGAGGCATATAAAAACGCAGTGGGGCCTCGCTTCCTTCTGCGCATGAAAATAGGCCGCCCTTAACATAGGGAACAGACGCCTTTGGTAGCCGCTCCTTTGGAGTACAGACGCTACCTAGTTTGTTTTCTGTCAGGGTTGTCTCCCTTAGCCTTTAGATAAACATCCTAACCGCAAGGCAGCGTGTTGTTACTGAGGAGGTAACGATTTAAGGATTTTACGGCGACCTAAACCCGCCGAGGGGGAGACAGTCATTGAATTTTTGCAGACTTTTAGTAGACAGTATCTCAAGCTGTCCATCTGCATCCTCGTGTCTCCTTGCCCTGTCACATACACATATATATATATATATATATATATATATACACATATATATACATAATATATATATATATATATATATATATACAGTGATAATGACTGTGAAATATTATTCAGTATAAAAGAAGTTCTACTAAAAGTGATGAGCAATTAACTCAGAGCATTATAATTTTTTTTTTAACACGAAGGAGTTTAGAAAACTTATTTATATTTTTGAGCTTTACAATTTAAACTTTTTAAAAATTAAACTTTATTTTGAGAATCTGTTCGATTTTGAATACTCCTGAGAATTGAATTCAAAATGTCTCATTTTCGAAAAGGACCTCTGCAGGATAAACGTCTCAAAACGATTTATTCACGATGAAATTTTTATGGAAGTGAATAAAATTTAATAGTCTCAATGAGTGATATGTGAATATATAGTCGTATTACTAACATGCACAAAGAAACATATATAATATATATACAGTGTGTACATATTATTCATTTGTAGTGCCTTCAAATTTCACCTTCCGACACCTGCACATCGCTAGAGTAATCTGAAGTAAGTTTAAAATTTGCAGGCTTTTATTTTAACACATATAACGCCTGTGAATAACCCCTTCTAACACCTGCACTTCATCCAAAGTAATATTCAAAAAATGTATACTTAATATTATTCTAATGTAACGCCTGTAAACTTCAACTTCCGACACCTGCACATCACTAAAGTAATCTCAAGTAAGTTTATAATTTGTGGGTTTTTATTTTAACACATCTAACGCCTGCAAACAATCCCTTCCAACACCTGCATATCTTCCAAAGTAATATTCAAGTAGCCTGTACATATGTAACGCCTGCTAATTTCACCTTTCGACACCTGTACATCACTAAAGTAATCCCAAGTATGTTTATAATTTGTGAATTTTTATTTTAACATATTTAACGCCTGCAAATAATACAATCCGACACCTGCATATCTTCCAAAGTAATATCGAGTATTCTTAAAATTTGCAGGCGTTTAAAAATGAATATGTTTAACATTCAAATGTTGAACTGATTTCATCCGTTATAGTATAATACCGAGAAGTGTATGTTACCCGTCAACTTCTTACAGACCTCTGACTATATACAAGCAGTATAATTATGACTATATGATTACTATATGTAATCTGATTGCTGCATTGTAATCGATGACAAAAAGTTGATTTTACATGGTGCATCGTTGCTGTCAACATTAAAATATTAAATCGCTCTTTATAGCATGGAAAACGATTAAAGGTTTGATTCCATGCGAAAAATCTTTGTAAAAACAGCAGAAAAAAAGCAAATCACAAAACCCAAATTTAAGTTCTTTCACCTTAAGAAATGCAGCTTCATCTAAGACATTACGAGACTAAAATCGCTAATTAGCACATATACATGACGATAAAATCGCTCGTCATTTAGACATAACAAGACGTTAAAATCGCTCTTAGACATAACAAGACTTGCTTTGCTTCGACATACCTTATAAATACAATACTTAAAAACGCTTGAATAATCGCTATAAAACTACTATGAATTTTCACAAGGAAACAATTAATCATCTTGTATATATTTCCATTCTATAGGACCGATTTAAATCATTATGGTATTTTTACATTGATAGCAAAAAGCTGTACCATGTGAAATCGACTTTTTGTCATCGATTGTTTTACAATGCGGCAATCAAATTACATAATAGTAATCCTATATACAAAATTATACTAATTATATATAGTCGGAGGCCTGTAAGATGTTGACAGGTAATATACACTTCTCAGTATTATACTATTATGGGAGAAATCAGTTCATCTTTTAAATGTTAAAAATATTCATTTTTAAATGCCTGCAAATTGTGAGAATACTCGATATTACGTTAGAAGATGTGCAGGTGTCGGAATGGATAATTTGCAGGCGTTACATATGTACACGCTTTTTGAATATTTCTTTGGAAGATATGCAGGTGTCGGAATGGGTTGTTTGCAAGCGTTAGATGTTTAAAATAAAAACCCGCAAATGATTAACTTACTCGAGATTACTTCAGTGATGTGCAGGTTTGGAAGATGAAGTTTGCAGGCGTTACATTAGAATAATATAAAGTATACGTTTTTTGAAAATTACTTAGGAAGAATTGCAGGTGTTGGAATGGATTATTTGCAGGCATTAGGAGATGAGTTAAAATAAAAGTCTGCAAATTTTAAACTTACTTCGGATTACTCTAGCGATTTGCAGGTGTTGGAAGGTGAAATTTGAAGGCATTACAAATTAATAATATGTACACAATGTATATGTGTGTGCACGTTTGTAATACAACTATATATTCGCATATCACTCATTGAGACTATTCAATTTTATTCATTTCCCTAAACATTTCGTCATCAATAAATCATTTTCGGTCGTTTATCCTGCAGAGGTCCTTTCGAAAATAAGTCTTTTGAATTCAATTCTCAGGAGTATTTGAAATCGAACAGATTTTCCTAAAAAAGTTTAATTTTGAAAAGGTTAAATTGCAAAGCTCAAAAATGTAAATAAGTTTTCTAGGCTCCTTCGTGTTAAAAAAAGTATATATAATGCTCTGAATTCATTACTTGTTATTTTTAGTAGAACTTCTTTTATATAGAATAATATTTCACAATCATAATCACTGTGTATATATATATATATATATATCTTCTTGTTTCATTATTATTTGATACAAGTTACAAGACGTCGCCATTTATATCGATTCTGCGCTAGATTCATGATTTGCTGTATGTCTGATCTACATAACCTTGTGATCTGATCAATGTAAAGGCTCATCGGTCTATCTTATCTCTTTTCTCCATTAACCTTTCCTTGCAGAATTGTTTTTTCCAGCCCATTTGCTCGTATTACATGACCAAAGCAGCCTAGCATGTGTCTTTCAATGTATCTAATTGCTCAGTGGCTTCATCTTCAGTTCTTTTAAATCAGAATCATTTGTTCTGTGCGCCATCCATGGGATCCTTGAAATTTTTCTGTATCACTTCATTTCAAAAGCTTCCAGCTTCTTCCTTATTGATTTTTTAATTGTCCCAGTTTCTAAGCCATATGTCACTATGGAGAAAATTAACGCTTTAAGGAGTAACAGTTTTGTTGTTTTAGGGATCTTATGATTTTTCCATATACAATTGTGTTTACTAATCCTGACATTTGCAAGAGCTAACCGTTTCCGTATTTCTTCTTCTGATCCACCATTTTCAGATATGCACGCACCCCAAAAAATTAATTTACCTTTAATTTCAATATCTCGCAGCAGAGTCAGTGTTTTTGTTGTATTCTGTTTTCTTTGTCAATGATAAGCATTGAATATTTATATTTATTCAGTATTAAGCCTACCTGTTTACTGACTAGATCTATTCTTGATAGTAATTCAAACATTTCTTGCTTTGTGCTGGCCAGTAATACAGTGTCGTCTGTAAATCTAATATTTGTAATTTTTTTCTCTCCGATAGATATTCCTCCTTGCTATCCTTCCATTGTTTTTCTTACAATCCGTTCCCCATAGATGTTGAATAGAATCGGTGAAATACAGCAGATTTTTCGTTATCCAGTTTAATAAAACCTTTATTATTTAAGTACAATTATTGAATTAAATAAATTAGATGCTTCGGTGTTCCCATTTCTAGTAATATTTGCCAAATTTTCGTCCACTTGATGTTGTCAAAAGCTTTCTGGTTATCTAAAAAACAAAGCAGTCCCGGAATGTTATATTCGTTGCTTTTTTCTATTATTTTTCTTATATTTAATAGCTGTTCACGTGTGCCTCTACCTGGTAAAAAACCCAGCTTGTTCTTCCAAAATTTGTGGTAGGTGATAGTATTTAAGCCGGTTTTGTAATACATATAGTAGTATTTTACTTGCTTGAATAATCAATGATATTGTGCGGTAGTTTCCATAATCTTCTGTAGAGCCCTTTTTGTTTAGTTGTACGTATAATAATTTTGTTCACTCTTCTGGGCAGCTGCCAGTTTCCCAATTTTTTGACAGATCATAAGCAATACCTTTATTCCTGATTCTTCCGTAGCATTTCTTCAGCTCTACCGTCTACTTCTATCGCCTTTCGATCTTTTAGTTTCTTTAATGCGACTTCTATTTCAACATTCATAATTGGCTGTTCAAGCTCAAAGTCCTGCATTAACACTGATATTTCATTGTCATACATAAGGTTTTGACAATACTGGCGCCATCTTTCTTCTATTTCTGACTTTACAGTTAATTTCGTTCCATTTTGATCTGTTATTGTCAATGTTCGTGTTTTGAAAGTATTACTTAACCATTTAATTTTCTTATATAGATCATAAGGTTCATTTTTTTGTGAGTGTTGTTCTATTTCTTCACAAATTCCTATTATGTAATCGTTCCTATCACTTTGTATTTCTTTATTTACTAGTTTATTAAGATCCTCATAATCATTTGAATCTGTTATGTTATTAGTTTGCCCGTTTTTTATTTGATTTCTCTCATTAATTAGTTTGAATGTTGCCTCAGTGATCCACGCATTCTTTTTTGTTTGTACTTCACTGTGAATCTTCTTCACAGTTTCATGAATCACTGATATTCTCTTCATAATTCATCGGCCGTTATATTAGTATTTTCGTACATGCGAGGAGTTTCGTTTAGTTTAGCCTTTAATTAGCGGCTGTTTTTTATTTTGTTGAAGCCTGAGACATACCTCAATTACTAAAGCCTTCTGGTCACTCCCACAATCTAATGCTGGGTATGTCTTCACATCTTTTATCGAAGATCTCCACCTTGTTCGCATAAGTACATAATCTATTTGGTTTCTGGTTTGTCCATTTGGTGAAATCCATGTGTAAAGTCGTCGCTTGTGATGGTTGCAATTCGAATTCATTACAAATAGGTTGTTTTCTGAACAAAAATCGATTAGCATTTCCTCCTTTTGTTCCTATCTCCTAAGCCATATTTTCCAACAGTAGATCTTAGGTGATTATAATTTTTGGTGGTTCCTATTTTTCCGTTAAAGTCACCTATTACTAGTAATATTTCTCTGTTAAGAACTTTTTTACCGCCGTGCGGAGCTCATCATAAAACTCTTCCATTTCTTCATTTAACCCTTGAGTTGTTGGTGCGTATATTTGAATAATATTTATATTTACTGGTTTCCCTTTTATTTTCACAGATATAATACGATCACTTATTGTTTCATATCCTAGTAACCCCGATGATATCGCTGAATTTATGCTACTCCGTAATTCGTTTTCATTGCTTGAACGTTATCGCTGGTTGATACAAAATGTCCACTCTCTTTCCAGTGCGTCTCGGCTACCCAGTACCCAGCTGTCGCTATTTTTTTAGTAACATTCTCTACTATACCAAGTTTGCCTTGATGATTAAGTCCTCTTATATTTCATGTTGCTATTTTTGTTATTATGATTTTACATTTATACTTCAATTTTCATAGAGAACACGGTTCTTAAATTCCCTATGGCCGACCGCCCATTTCATACATACGGTCCCGGTACGGTAGCGCCGATCGCCAACCGGTTCGCTATCGCAAAACACTTACTACTACAACAAAATCGTATATGATCACTTTATTAGGAGCCATTTTCTCGATCAATAATCGTTATTTATATCGTAAATAGTCGTTTAAAAACGCCCGAAACAATTGGATAGTTTAAAATAGTCGTTTAAAAACGGCCGAAAAATTGATGGTTATGCAAAAGTAATTACCGTAATATCGATAAAGCGTTTAATTCTTCTATCGCTCGACCTATATATACTATTCCTTAATGTTACTCGTATCGTATAAACATTTTAAACACAGATGACTGCATATGACTTGATCCATATTTTGATTTACTTCGTAATTCTAAAATCTCGCGCAAATTAGGGCCCCAATACCTTAGTAATTCGTACGGTGGCATTAACCCGAAAGAATCGTAATAATTTACATTTCCTATTTTTCTGTAACATATCAAGCGAGTTCCCGGACCATCGTAATTATCTAAATTAATTATGGCCGTCTCTACGTCTAACGGGTTTTTCGGTAATTTATCTCTTATAAAAGTACCTCTAAAGTGCGAAATATGTTGGGCGTATTTCGTCAATTCTACATTACTCGACAGTTTAATCGGGATGTTTTTTATATATACTCTTAGTAAAGTCCGTTACCTTCTTTAAGTTTTTTTCGTAAAGGTGTAGTTGCTCTCACAGTGTTATTTAATTCCTGCATTCGTTTGTGCTACTACCCTCTGTCGTGGAGACTGTCCTTAATTGTACCTCTTCCTAAACCTGGCAAGGATGCTTCCTTGATGAAAAATATACGACTTGTTAGCCTGCTCAGTAACATTAGCAAAATTTTTGAGAAAATATTACTCATTAGATTTAGAAAACATAGCGATTTAAATGGTATTCTTAATAAGTTCCAATTCGGCTTTCGACCGAATTTAAACACCACCACGCAGCTAGTAAAAATTTGTGATCTAATTACTGATAATTTTAATAAAAATAAGCACACTCGGCTTAGACATTGAAAAAGCTTTCGACACTACTCGGCACGATGGAATTCTGTATTAATAAAATATGGTTTTCCATATCAACTAGTTTCCATGACTAAAGCATATTTTTGCATAACAGGAAATTTTATGTGAAAATTAAAAATCAGAATTCTAAAGTCACATATGCATCGGCAGAAGTACATCAGGGCAGCATCCTTGGTCCATTCTTGTTTATTATTTTCATAAATGATATTAGTACAATTAAAAAAGTTGATGTTAATTATGCTGATGATACTGCTCTGCTGACGTCATCATACCGTATTGATACGATTAGCAACAGATTAACCGCTGCAATTAACAAAATGTCCAAATACTTTCATAAGTGGAAAATTAAAATTAACGATAGTAAAACAGAGACTATTATTTTCACAAAGCGTAAACCCGCTATAAATGACTTCGAATTCATAATGAGTACTTAGACTGGAAATCTAAAGTAAATTATCTCGGTGTAACACTAGATAGTAAGCTAACTTTTACTAAACATATTAACGAGTGTATCTACAGAGGACATAAAAAAATGAGTGTACTGTTTCCAATATTTAACAGGAAATCTACGCTATCACCGGTGAACAAGCTTTTGATTTATAATCATTTAACCTAAAATTCTTTACGCTAGTCCTGTGTGGTCGAACACCTGCCTAAGTAATATAAACAAATTACAACGATTACAAAATCATTGTCTAAGAATAGTGTTGAACAAATATACACGCCCATTAAAACGATGCACGACATTTTAAACTATCCCTATATACGAGAAATAATAAAAAACAGGACCTTAAAATTTTTTAATGCATAATGTCTGCTGACCGAAATGTCAATGGAATTGGAAACTACGATTATCAGTCTCTACGACACAGGTATAAAAAATATAAGACGAATTAAACATATCTTACTAGGGTAGCATTAGGTTTAAAATTCGATAATATTATAGATAAATTTTATTTGATATATTTTTGTATTTTTCGTTTTTCTCTTTAAATTTTATAAATTATTTTAACCGTTGTGTTTAAAATTTACTTATGAATTACACGTTGCAGGTTTAATTTTTCCTGTAAATTTCATTAAGGGATGAATGTTTATAACTACCACTCGTGTATATTTTTAAAAATTATTATTATGTTTATTAAAGAATTATTTATATTTCGGAACGATAGAACGCTATATATTATAAGTTATTATTTTCTTGTAAAATTTAATCAATCAAAATATACTTTTCTTCTTCTTCTTCTTCTTCTTCTTAAGTTTTTTATTTACGTATATTCCTTTACCGTCTTTAGGTTTTTTGTTGACGTATAGCCCTTCACCTTCTATCGCTTTATTATGACGTATTCGTTCTTCTATTAACTTATCATTTGCTTTCTGATTATTATACGTGTTTACAGCGTTGGTTATTAACGACCCTACAGCAGCTACAGCCGGTGAGCGGCGAGCAAAGCTGGTAAGAAACCACCTACTTTTATATGTTTAAGTTGTTTAACCGATAATTTTATAGGTAAATCATTTTTAATCCATTTAATTTTATATTCGTTTAGCGGTAAATACGTTTCGTTCATTACGGAATCTTTATTTCTCGTTTTATTATGTTTTAATATCACGGGTTTATTGGTTTTCGCAATAAGTTTCCCTTGTTTCGTGCTTTGTTAACCGGATGTTTGATGTAACCAGCACCGACAACTCTTTTGGCTTTCAGAGCGTTTGTTAAAAACCAAGCATTAGGTTTTTCTGCTAAATTAGAATTTTTAGCGAGTACACGTTTTCACGCTTCATTTTCCAGTTGTAAATCCGCTTTATGTCTGTCGTCCAAATTTTTAGACTTGCGATACGCTATACCGTGATACATGGTCGTTTCGTTTTTAGGTTTGGCTTTTTTTTCTAATTTTAAATCAAGATTAGTACCAGGACCAGCGTATTGATAACTGCCCGATAAATGAGCCTCGAATGGTAATTTGTCGATTATATCGCTAATCAGTCCGCTACCTTTTTTTACGGGTAGCATTTGCACGATTTTTTCTCGTATTTTTTTTTTTTGTAATTTAAATTCTTGTAAAATGTTTATAATTTCGTTAATTAGTAAAAAGTTATTATTACCGGCTTTTACTTCGCCATATAATATACACAATCTGTATAACAACTCGTCGATATTGTTCCAGTATATTCTACAGGGTTATTTATATAGATTTTTTGTAATCGTGCACCAGTTTTTTCGACGTTTTTTTTTTTAAATATTATGTTTAATTAACCTATACTACTTTTCAAGCGCGGATTATTCGGGTCGTTTTTTTGTTTATACGAACTAGTTTTTAACAAAAGTTCTTCGTATGCTTTCAAGTCTTTTTCGTTGTAATTTTTAGGTTTTTCCAACGTTAATAACTCCCATAATCCTCGTGAACCTTCGTACCAGTAGTCGGTATTTACTAACTTTATATTATTGTTCTCTATAATTATCGTTGAATTACCCATGTACATAGTTTGATCCTCGATACGTATACCAAAAGTGGAATCTGTCTTTACATTTTGCGACAAATAGTTTTTCATGTATTTGGAGGCTACCGGACCAAATGTTTGTACAAATTCCTGCGGTATTTCGATAGAGGGTTCTATAGCTGACACTGCTGTTGCGTATATTTTTGATATTTCACGAGGTTCTATACTTTTTTCGAACGAACCAACAGCTAATGGAGCGATAGATTTATCTCGGGTTATTATGGATTAATGTATTGACTAGTTGAGTATCCGTAGCTGTCTAGTCTTGTAACAAAATTTTGTTTTAAAGAATTTTTTTTTCTCGCTACGAATGTTATTTTTGAATTTTATTTTCATATTATTTCGAATAATATTTACAATTATATACATTTGAAATATGTAAATATGGAAAGTTAGGTTTACAACCGAAACAGCCTGAGAGACCGATTATAAATATTTTGTTTTTATAATATGGAATAACTTGCGAAATTAATCGCCATTTGTTAAGAATTTTCGTTAACCCGTTGTATATAGATAAAGCGTTCAATCTATATGGATACAGCGTCTTCTTACATCGTTAATGTATTACCGTCACACGTACGATATAAAACACTGCAGAAATGAAAAAGTAATTAAAATTAAAATGTCGTCCTACCTTAAAATCTTCCCAATGTATCTTCAACGCCCGCTTTTTCGTCGCATTACATTCGACCGAATGTACGCCCAGAAGAACGATTAAAATTAGCATCGACCATCGGACGATCAAGCGGTACGCTATTCTGAAAAGTGAAAAATTCGTTGCTTAATTCGCAGTCACGTGTCTATTTACGTAATTTATTAATTTATTTGTAGGTCGAAATGACTAGTCAAATTATAAAACCGCTTTTGGAAGATTTGGCGAAACGCTAATCGCCCGGATAGACTTTACAACAACGACAAACGTATATTTACAAAGTAAAACGTAATTATTTGAAGAATGTTGTAGTGATTTTTTTTCTATAACAAAAAATCAAATTAAAATCGCTAAAAAATAATTATCCGATATAAATAAACAAAAACCAATAAGCCTGTAAATTTTAATGCTTTTAATATTTTTTTTTTTTTTTTATATATAAAAAAAAACATTATATTCCGCATTCTTGAAATTATGAAACCGTATTATTCGGGTAAGAAATTATATAATTAAATGTTGAATATATTGGAGAGTAATGATTTTTTACAATGATACCTCCTCTCGGAAACAAAAATATAGATTTATGTCTCACACAGCAAAATAAATCTACACACCCTAGAAATATAAAAGAAATTGTATTAAGCACTCTTCAAAAATACAATGACTACACGCGCATACACAGACAGAGCAAAATCTACAGCAGGCGGCGAGAATTCACCGGCAGCTTGCTCTTACCAAATTGATAATATACTACACTCAATCCGACTGAGCGACGGCTGCACTTCTCTGGATGCAGAGTTGTATGGAATTATGTACTGTACTCGGTACATCAGATTAGCTGTACTTCCATGTCGAAAAGCATTGGTTATAACAGACTCCCTCTCCTCTCTACATATGCCGTCAAGATAATAAAAATACCATAATATTAGAAATCCAACACAATCTACACACACTACATAAGGAAGGAAGCGAAATCCGCCTTTCTGTGGATCCCAAGTCACATTGGGATGCGCGGTAGTGATAAAGTAGACCTTGAAGCTCGGTCTATAGTGCTTTCACCAGTACCAGAACACTCACCACCTTCATACACACGTCTTCTTATGATGTAATAACCCTGGTAATTACAAACGGCATATGGAGATTTACATAATATTTAAAAAATAATAATAATTAATCATTAATCAAACATTTAGTGATTAAACGGTGTTATATTTTGTTTGGTATATGAAATTAAATACTATCTTAAGAATAAAACATTCACTTTACGATAGTGATATCTGTACAATATTTAAATATTTAAAAACTATGATTAACACTTTTTTTTAAAAAAAAACACGAGAACCAGAGTACGCTTTCACCATAATAGTATACATTATAATAATTTTTTTTATTTAATACACGACCGCGAAGCCAATTTGGCTTAGTCTATTCGTGGAGTACAATCTTAAATTTAGATTATATATATATAATATATATATATATATACTATAATACGCTTTCTCATAGCACAATTAACGTAGTTAACGAACGAACAACAGTTTGATTAAACCTTTTCCATCATTAATAATTATTTCATTAATAATTATAACCATTTAAATTATATTTTAAACGTACGTCGCTAGTATAAGTACATTCAAACAAGAAATGACCAACGGTAAACATCTAGTGCACAGAATTCACAAATATTAGAGGATATAATTTTAAAACGCTCCACATATGTTCCAAAGGTACCAGTAAGAACTTGACTTATATAAAAATTTAACTTCGATAATTTCTTTAATTTAATTCTTTCTCTAATATCTTTTAAAAATTTATACGTTAATCTACCGTTACTATGATCTGTCTTGCCATATATTTAAAATTACCGTTCGTAATAAGCCTTTTGAAATTCGTAATATTAGTCGTATTAATCATAATGTAAATTTACGTTAAATTTTTTATTAAATTCATCTAATATGTAATAGCGAGTTATAAATGAAGATTTAAACATTTTAAATTCACAACGCAGCTTGATACGTACTCTAATCAGCCGGTAATATTCCAGTAGCAACCGGAGCTGCCGCTGTCGACACGGTTCTATATAAAGAACCAACGCTCAACAGCAATTTTCTCGTGAGATTTTAAAATTTTATTCATAGCGGAAACGCTAATATGTT
Source organism: Coronaproctus castanopsis (assembly GCA_032883995.1). Classification (NCBI taxonomy): domain Eukaryota; kingdom Metazoa; phylum Arthropoda; class Insecta; order Hemiptera; family Monophlebidae; genus Coronaproctus; species Coronaproctus castanopsis. Next base: position 12,792,722 of record CM065054.1, read on the forward strand.
TAATATATATAATGGAACAATAATTAATGATATATAGCACCGTTATAAACTATAACTCTATTATTATAATTAACACCACCGATATTAGGTTGAATCGATAACAACATGTAAAATATTTTATTAACTTTATCGATTACGTCCTCTATATGCTTATTAAATTTAAGTTTGTAGTCTATGATTACTCCTAAGTATTTAACAATAGGGATAGATTTACTACAAAGTAATTTACTTGAACTGAGCTTATAATAATAATACCTAATTATGCTAAAGTCGCTACTAATAATAAATGCAGAATAGCGGAAATTGTTGGAAATAAAGCAGAAATAACACGGATTAAGTCAGAAATAGGCCATTTATACGGCGAACTAAAAATATGAATAAACCGAAAAACATTTCGTAATTCACATTGTAAAAAAATAATTATGTAGAAGAAATATATCGATTAATTATATCAGAATTAGGAAATAAATAAATAAATAAATATATATATATATATGTATATATATAAAAGAAGAAATAAAAAAAACAACATCACGATTCCATAAATAAGAAACTAAATAAATTATTAGAACAACAGAATCCCGGAATAAGAAATATTTATCACACGTTGATGATAGAGTAGTTAATTTATCAAATGTAAGTTTAGAAAAAAACAATAAAAAATTACTTAACAAACGATCGAAATATATAAATAATAGTAATCATTTAAATTTAAAAAGTATCGAGAAATTAGTTATATATATATATATATATATATATATATATATATATATATATATATATATATATATAGTGAAAATATAATCCAAAGTAGTACAAAGTAATTTAAGACTGAAAACAAGTAATACGTTAACAAAGTTAGAAATAAACAAATGTTAAAAATGAAACGAATATAAAGAACCAAAATTAAAAAAGATATTTAGACGCGTTAATAATCGCAAGATGGATTTACCTACTCATCGGTCATCACCGCCCCCATCCTTCTCAAACCGCCGCAGCAACTAAAGCAGCCGTGCGTAAATCGTATAATACAAATTTAATTAATAGACAAATAAATAAATGAAAAAATTCTAATTAAATTTTTCAATAAATTCGGTAAATTCGGCACTTAATAGGAACTAACAAATGTAAGTGTATCAATTAGAAATTATATACATAATTCGATAACAAATTCAATAATCTCAATAATATCATTATATTGTATTTGTTTCGTATGAAGTATTAATATTCTAATTTAATCATCTACTTAACGAAATCTCGAATGCTAAAGATATTCCGTTTATTTATTAAATATTTGCAGCTTAATTTAACCTGGGCCGGGATTAACGCATGGGTCCGACCGAGCCCTGGCCCAGGGCTTGACGGTTCATGAGAGGTGGTCTCGTTAACTAAGTGAAAAACTTTGACGATATAATAGACGAATTTGTAACGCAAAAAAGTAAGGCGAAAATGTACGCGATATTTGATTTTAATAAAGTATAAACGTTTAATAACTATTATTATTTTATTATTTAATTACGATTTCTTTAAATGCGGGAAAATATTAAAATCTAAAAATGTACAATCAATTCTACTTTTTTTACGCGAAGCGATATTTATATTTACATTCAATTTTACAGCAATATATTTATATTTACGTTCAATTTTATAGCAATATTTATATTTACGTTCAATTTTGTAGCAATATTTATATTTACGTATTATTTTACCATTGTATGAAAAAACGTTCTTATTTAAAAACGTTAAAAAATCTATCCTTACGAGAGGAGACCTCCAACACAATCACGGGGCCCAGGGCCCCGGCCCGAATACGTAATCTGGCCTTGAATTTAACTAATTACAAATATAAGTAAACGAGAATTGTACATACTTATTACGCCTATTCATTTTCTACATCGATCCGTATTCGTAATGATAAAATTCCGAATTAAGAAAAAAAAAAATAAAATCATCTAAATAATAACGAAATAAAGATTTAAATAGAAAAGACGGAAACCCGAAAAAAAAAAAATAAAAGTTAACCTGAAATTTACTTTTAATTTTTATTTTACATAGCGTTCAAAATCGACGATTCGAATATTTTAATAGTGACAATTTGAATAATAACTGCAAACTTCACACTGACCTAATTTAATTCAGGTGGTATAAAAAAGCGTGTAATCTTTCTGCGTATTTATCAATTTAGATACGAATATATATATATATATATATATATATATATATATATATATGTATATATATATATATGTATATATATATATATGTATATAAATGTGCACTGTTTGTTTTGATATGAGCAAATTTTACGATAATTATTGTTATGCCGTTCGCGCTGACTTGACGAAATTGTAACGAAATAATGGATAACGGTAAATACTTAAAATAATAATGGTCGTTATTTTTTTAAATTTATTTCGTTATTAACTTCGCGTAAATAGCGAGAATATAGCGCGGTCGTAAACATCCGAGTAACGATATAGATACAAATTTCATATTTGTATTCGCATTTCTGGCTTCCTGTTTGTTTGGGCTCTCCCTGTTAGAATTTCACCCGTTTTATAAAAATTTAACTTCACAGTTACGTATTTCCACGTTTTATTCTCTTTTATTCTTTTTTTATTTTATTTTTTTTATTAAAAAATTACTTTAATTAAACACGGCCGGACATTCAAATAACGCAATCGTAACAATCTAATATACTTAGGATTTTCCGGAAATTGCGCTATAACCCAGAAAATATGGATATAGTTATGTTTTTTGAATAGCGCCGTTGGTAAGGCATAACGCAAACCGCGTGCTGCACATTAAGTGTATACACGAGAGATTCGTTTTTAGTTTCACTTATCACGATATAACGAGAAGTAGTTTGCGTTTCGAGTGGAACGTTATTTTCGGAGAGACTTTTGAAAAGAATTCAAAGTTACGCGATGCTTTTTCGTTTTCGCGTGCATACGTTAAGAACCGCGTTTACGAAACGCTAAGATCTGGAAGACTTGAAAATTCGGATTTACGAAGAAATTTCGGAAATTCAGCGTCGTATGCTCGAAAAAAATGTTATAAAAAATACTGAATGAATGTATTGAATGGTGGTCATCTGAACGATAGTGTGTTCCACAAATGATTGTAAGCTAATCTCTCGTCTTCGTACTTTTAAATAAAATTCCATTCAAAAATTTTTGTCCAGCAGTTTTCGAGTAATTAAAAAAAAACAACAAAACCTTCAGTCTTCTCTGGGTAACCCTATATATATATATATATATATATATATATATATATATATATGTGTGTGTGTAAATCTACTTATACTTAGGCTTTTAGTCAAGTGCAAACGCATTGTTTATCTACTCTTCTATAATTTTATTATTATTTTAAACATTTATGCGTTACATTCATGAATCCCGCTAAGCTCTTTGTATTCGTGTTAAAAAATGCAATAATACAAAATCCAGACACATCTAGTTAACGTGAATCTCACAAATAACAATGTAAACTGTACATGTATAAACTTGAAGCATATTGAGTAATCTTTCACATACATCACGATAATTAAAAAAAAAAAAAAAATTGAAAAACGGCGAAAAAACGATAATATAAATCACGTGGCAAAAAAGAAACAAACACTGGTGAAAACAAACCGCATCGTACACTTTCCCTACTGCTTATCATATTTAAATGATAAACGTAACAATTTTAATTAATTACGGTATATTTAAATAGATCGGAAGCTCTATTGTGTACGGCCTGCAACATTGCACTATCTGTCCAACATATACTGACAGTGACCTCAATCATAACTACGGTCTTTCATCTTCATTACAGCTACCGTTCGATGAGAACGTTTCTACGCTATATCTAGACTCACATCATCTTCCTTGCACTATCTGTCCAACATAAACTGACAGATGGTCCTCAATAGCCTACAGAGATCGTACTAAGGTCTTTCATCTTCATTACAGCTATCTCACGATGGCAACGTTTCTACGCTATCCAGACTCATCCTTTTCCTACATGATACTGGATTGTATCATTTAATTTTGATACTTTTAATTTCCTCTGTGCCTTTAGCCGTTAGTTGCTGTATACGGCATATTAATTTAAATCACAATAATAATAATATTTAAAATTTCATTTTTCTCGTATTTCGCTTGAAGAAATTTTTCCATAAATTAGATTAAATAATTTCAACGTTGAAATTTTAAACGTCGATTGTAATTCTTTCATCGGGTTGTGTTTTATCGATATCTTGAAGACAGTGACGTAATTAAAGGCTGCACGGATTCAGAGTGATTATCTCTGATAATTTAGTGAAATTATTTAAAACTAATATAGGCATAAGAAGACGAATCGCCAATTTTATACTGCTAACTCATCGGTATCACGTAAAGGACTATCGATAGCTGTAGAAAATATTTTTAATAAGAATACCTGTTCGAGTTAATTTTATAATCGGTCCACTTCATGCCACACTTGCCATAAATTTCAGTTTTTTCTTTTTATTTGGTATAAATTAAGTCTAAAATCTACAATCTAATTTTTTATTTATTTTTTTAATTTATAATTATCATTATTATAAAATTATAGATATACTGGTTTAGCGGATCTTAACAAATACTGAATATATTTCTAGTAAAATATTTTTCCCAATTTCAAGGGGCCCCCAAAACATATTTTTGTTTCAGGTCCGAATTACGGGCAAACGAATATATATATATATATATATATATATATATATATATATATATATATTATAAGTCGAATATCTGGAAGACACTCCGACGTTTCTATATAAACTCTCGATTGGACTGATGCGAAATATCTCTCAAATATCGCTCCTGTGCGCATATTCCGTCTATTCGAACTATACCTTAACCCTTTCAGTGAATCTGTCCGAAATAACTTTAATGTTAATAAATATAATATGTTCGAGTTTTTTTAACATAAAATGATTTTGTACGATATTTTGCATATTTTACAAATACACATAGACCATAAATTATGTGTTACATACTATACAAAGCTAAAAAAATTCTTGTAAACATTATGAAATATCAAATTAACCTACCAGTTCAATAAGTAAAGACGAAGACCTAATTTCACAAATATCGTTTCGGTATTATTACTGACGGGTCTAATTAATCAATTATATAAGTCATTGTATAAACGTTCGATATATATTCTTGGTTAATAATAAATCATTATTAACGAAACGTAAATAAATTTTATAACGTAGTGTGAACAAAGTTATTACATTAAATATTTTACAACTGAAGTAAGGCTACGAGTTCGCAGTTGTGAAATCTATAGTTCATTCCGAATATAATTTTATTTTAAATGTATTCCGATTTAACTTAATGAGTATTTCCGCGTTCCTAAGTTCTTCGTTTTGTTGAATAAATTCTACTATATCGTTCAATTCGTACGTATCCGTAGGTATAGTAATGTTACGATGTTCGTTAGTTTTCGGTTCAATTACTACTAACTCGTTATTTTTACAATTTTCCGAAATATTTGGAATGCTGTTGTACGTTACAAAACTTTATAAAGCAACTTCGTACCGAAAATCTAATTTGATCTCTTGCTGATATTCACGACGAGATGTAACGTGATTTAACAATATTTGAAAACTCAATTTTTAAAAAATTATTTACCTGTTTTTATACGTCAACGTACAATATATACCCCTATCTCTGGCTTGATCCAGTTTTATAAAAACAACGGTTACAGCGATTTATAGAGTAACCTACCCAATCTTTAGTCTTTGGACATCCTAATGGATCCAATTCGAAAACAACAATTTTATTTCCCAACAACTCTCTTATATAGTTTACTCTATCTGTTCCTTTGATGTATACTATGTATGCGTTTGCGAAAGTATCGTGTAATAAGTCGAATATAGGATTCATCTCGTATTCGTGTTTGTCGTAATAATTAAACATTTGATACAGATTAGCGCATTTATTTTCGCTATATTTCAAATTCAATCTTTCTCTCGGATAATAAACGTTATTATTCAATAAAATTTGAACGTTTTCTAAATTTAATAAATTGTAAGTCGAAATATTTTTTTCTTTCTGGAAACCTATTAGTACATACTTGGTTTTCGAATACCGATACCGGAATACCCCAATTAAATTCAGTCCCATGCGATCGAACAAATGTAACATTCCGTCATTGATTACATTCACTTTTTTGTTGACCCCCGTTATTTACACATCTATTTCGTCTTTTAAAGTTATTCTTCCAGTTAACGTTAAGATCAAACTTTTTAAACGGTTCAGTTACAATCTCTTCGTTGTATACGTTTATAGAAAACTTCGTCACCAACTGGTTTATGTTTTCCGTTATAGACGGTCTATGATTGAAATATTCGAAACTATCTATTATGTCGCTCGTACTGTACTACGAGTATGTAACAAATTATATCTTTTACAACTTTAACCGGAGAGGGATTTAGGTACTTATATTTTTTAAACTATAACTCTATTTATAATTTTTTTAAATTTTTCTTTACTTATAATTCATTCATTACCATTTTTGCTACAAAACGTAAATACGGGGTATTCGTATTCTCTGTTATAACTTACTTCATTACCCATATATATAAAATAATGTTTATCTTCGAACCAGATTTCCTTTTCCTGATGTACTTCTTTCACTATTTGTGGTAGCATATAGATTCATACATTGCCTAAAACACAAACCGCAATCGTCATTTCGCCATTTTTAATTTTATAATAATACCAACTTTCTATCGTGTATAGGTAATTTACGCTTAATGTATTTAGTTTACCAACAGTTTTATTACACATGTAGTGAAAAAATCCCAGTAGTGAGAACACATTGACCTACTCTCTGACCTTCAGGAAACACAATATATGTATATATATATATATATATATATATACATATATATATATATATACATATATATATAATGATTATTTTCTTCATAACAGTTTTTCGAGTAGCTGTGCATGATGGAAATTTCGAAAATTTGCAAGGGAGTGCCTAGAGTGAATGTCAAAAATTAATGGAAAGTATTATTAATAAAAAAGTGGATAAGATAAAGAAAAGTTTAATTATAAAATGATTATTTTCTTCATAATGGGTTTTCTTGTCACATTCATTGATGGAAGTTACAAATATTTACAAGGAACAGAAAACAGAATAACTAGAAAATTCTAGTTCAATAATATAACGATAGAGAGCGCTGCAATTCCCTGTAACGGTTATTTGTGTCGACAGCAAGATGGAAAGTTTGTAAATTCCCAACAGGGTGGTTCAAGTGAAAGACATAGAATATCAAAAAGGAATGGAAGGTAAAATTTAATTATAAAATGATTCTTTTCTTTGTAACAATTTTTCTTGTCACCAGAATGAAAGAAATATCATCAATTTGAAAGAAGCTGAACGAGGCATCTCTTGGGAAAAATAGAAACTTATAGTTCAACCATATAAAGCTAGAATGCGCAGTCGTTAACTTCATAAATACATAAGGGTGTGGCCAGAGTGAATGTCAAGGTTATTCGAATCATGCGGCTCCTGTGATTGGGTGATCATTTGCTGATAATAAAGAGACTTTAAGTGTTGCGCAATCTCAGTAGTCCTGTAGGGTTAACATTATCAAGTGGTTCATCAGTCTGTTGGAAGTCGTCGAGCAGTTAACGTTATAGTAGCGACTGGTTGATTATTTATTCATATGAAGTGATGTTTTTCATTTAATTTAATGTAATTATTGTAATTCTTCTGCATTTTCTTAATAAACCAGAAAAATTCTTAATATCGTGCAGCAGCGTCAGTGTTTGTTGTATTCTGTTTCCTTTGTCAATGATAAGCATTGAACATTTATATTTATTCAGTATTAAGCCTGCCTGTTTACTGACCACATCTATTCTTGATAGTAATTCAAACATTTTTTGCTTTGTGCTGGCCTAATACAGTGTCGTCTGCAAATCTAATATTTGTAATTTTTTCTCTCCGATAGATATTCCTCCTTGCTATCTTTCCATTGTTTTTCTTACAATCCGTTCCCCATAGATGTTGAATAGAATCGGTGAAATACAGCAATTTTGTTGTACTCTCCCTTTCTTGCTGAAAACTCTCGAATTTTCATTCTCCAGTTTAATAAAACCTTTATTATTTGAATATAATTATTGAATTAAATAAATTAGATGCTTCGGTGTTCCCATTTCTAGTAATATTTGTCACATTTTCGTCCACTTGATGTTGTCAAAAGCTTTCTGGTTATCTAAAAAACAAAGCAGTCCCGGAATGTTATATTCGTTGCATTTTTCTATTATCTTTTTTATATTTAATAGCTGTTCACGTGTTACCTGGTACAAACTCAGCTTGTTCTTTCGAAATTTGTGGTAGGAGATAGTATTTAAGCCGGTTTTGTAATACATATAGTAGTATTTTACTGGCATGAATAATCAATAATATTGTGTGGTAGTGTCCACAAATTTTTGTAGAGCCCTTTTTGTGTAGTGGTACGTATAATAATTTTGTCCACTCTTCTGGGCAGCTGCCAGTTTCCCATATTTTTTGAAAAATCATATGCAATACCGTTATTCCTGATTCTTCCGTTGCTTTCAGCATTTCTTCAGATCTACTGTCTACTCCTACCGCCTTTCGATCTTTTAGTTTCTTTAATGCGACTTCTATTTCAGCTTTCATAATTGGCGGTTCAAGTTCAAAGTCCTGCATTAACACTGATATTTCATTGTCGTACATAAGGTTTTGACAATACTGGCGCCATCTTTCTGCTATTTCTGACTTTACAGTTAATTTCGTTCCATTTTGATCTGTTATTGTCAATGTTCGTGTTTTGAAAGTATTACTTAACCATTTAATTTTCTTATATAGATCATAAGGTTCATTTTTTTGTGAGTGTTGTTCTATTTCTTCACAAATTCCTATTATGTAATTGTTCCTATCACTTTGTATTTCTTTATTTATTAGTTTATTAAGATCCTCATAATCATTTGAATCTGTTATGTTATTAGTTTGCCCGTTTTTTATTTGATTCCTCTCATTAATTAGTTTGAATGTTGCCTCGGTGATCCACGCATTCTTTTTTGTTTGTACTTCACTGTGAATCTTCTTCACAGTTTCATGAATCACTGATATTCTCTTCATAATTCATCGGCCGTTATATTAGTATTTTCGTACATGCGATGAGTTTCGTTTAGTTTAGCCTTTAATTGGCGGCTGTTTTTTATTTTGTTGAAGCCTGAGACATACCTCAATTACTAAAGCCTTGTGGTCACTCCCACAATCTAATGCTGGGTATGTCTTCACATCTTTTATCGAAGATCTCCACCTTGTTCGCATAAGTACATAATCTATTTGGTTTCTGGTTTGTCCATTTGGTGAAATCCATGTGTAAAGTCGTCGCTTGTGATGGTTGAAATTTGAATTCATTACAAATAGGTTGTTTTCTGAACAAAAATCGATTAGCATTTCCCCTTTTTATTCCTATCTCCTAAGCCATATTTTCCAACAGTAGATCTTAGGTGATTATCGTTTTTGGTGATTATTTTTGCGTTAAAGTCACCTATTACTAGTAATATTTCTCTGTTAGGAACTTTTTTTACCGCCGTGCGTAGCTCATCATAAAACTCTTCCATTTCTTCATCTGACCCTTGGGTTGTTTGTGCGTATATTTGAATAATATTTATATTTACTGACTTCACTTTTATTTTCACTGATATAATACGATCACTTATTGTTTCATATCCTAGTAATCCCGATGATATCGCTGAATTTATTATTATCGCTACTCCATTTACTGAATTCATTTTCATTGCTTGAACCCAACTTAGAACATATATTCAATTGTAATGAAAGCCCATTTGGAATCAGATTGGACTGTTTTCCATATCAATAAAGTCAGCGGTTTTTATAAAAGCGTTAAACCAGTTCCTTCCAAAGAAGCGTGGTATTTTCCCAAAAAGTTTAGCGGACCAATTTCTCGTCACATAATTACAACATTAACTCGGCTTCGTATAAATCATTGTTGCCTACCTGTTCATTTGCACAGAATTGGAATGGCCGAAACCAGCACCTGCTCTCACCCGGATGATACCGATATGATTCTGGATTCGAATCATTTGTTTTTCAACTGTTCCTCCTATTCGGCAGAACAATTGCGTTTATTTTCTAAGTTTATATCTTTAGGCCATCGGCCTCCGTATATCTTAAGTTCATTACTTTCCTCACATGATGCTTGTATATATTATTCTTTATTTCAATTTATTTTAGAATGTAAAGTTACTTTATAATGTTAATTTTTTTTTGTTATGTTTTATGTTTTTCATGGACAGATTGGTTAATTCCAGAGTCCAATTTATAATAAATAATAATAATAATAATAATACTATCAAGTTACCACAGGTTGATACAAAATGTTCACTCTGTTTCCAGTTCGTTTCGGCTACACCAACTATCGCTATTTCTTTAGTAATATTCTCTACTATACCAAGTTTGCCTTGATGGTTAAGTCCATTTCATGTTGCTGTTTTTGTTATTATGATTTTACATTTATTCTTCAATTTTCATAGAGATCATGGTTCTTAAATTCCCTATGGCCGGCCGTCCATTTCATACATACGGTCCCGGTACTGTAGCGCCGATGCCAACCGGCTCACTATCGCAAAACACTTACTACTACAACAAAATCGTATATTATCACTTTGTTTATTATTGGGAGCCATTTTCCCGATCAATAATCGTTATTTATATCGTAAATAGTCGTTTAAAAACACCCGAAATAAATTGAGTCGTTTAAAATCGCCCGAATAAAATTAAGTCGTTTAAAAAATAGTCCTTTAAAAACGGCCGAAAAATTGATTGTTACGCAAAAGTAATTACTGTAATATCGATAAAGCGTTTAATTCTTTTATCGCTCGATCTATATATACTATTCCTTAATGTTACTTGTATCGTATAAATATTTTAAACATAGATGACCGCATATAACTTGATCCATATTTTGATTTACTTCGTAATTGTAAAATACCGCGCAATTAGAACCCCAATACCTTTCGTAATTCGTACAGTGGCGTTACCCTGAAAGAATCGTAATAATTTACAACATTTCCTATTTTTCTATAACATACCCAGTGAGTTCCCGGACCATCGTTGTTATCTAAATTAGTTATAGCCGTCTCTATGTCTAACGGGTTTTTCGGTAATTTATCTCTCATAAAAGTACCTCTAAAGTGAGGAATATGCTGGGCATATTTCGTCAATTCTACATTACTCAACGGTTTAATCTGAATATATATTTTTTTATATACCCTTAGTAAAGTCCGTTATCTTCTTTAGGTTTTTTATTTATGTATATTCCTTTACCGTCTTTAGGTTTGTTTTTTGACGTATAGTCTTTCACCTTCCATCGCTTTATTATGACATATTCGTTCTTCTATTAACTTATCATTTGCTTTCTTATTATTATACGTGTTTATAGCGTTGGTTATTAACGACCCTACAGCAGGTACAGCCGGTGCAGCGGTGAGCAAAACCGGTAAGAAACCACCTACTTTTATTTGTTTAAGTTGTTTAACCGATAATTTTATAGGTAAATCTTTTTTAATCCTTTTAATTTGATATTCGTTTAGCGGTAAATACGTTTCGTTCATTACGGAATCTTTACTTCTCGTTGTATTTATTTTTAAAGTCACGGGTTTATTGGCTTTCGCAATAAGTTTCCCTTGTTCCGTGCTTATGTTAACCGGATGTTTGATGTAACCAGCACCGATAACTCTTTTGTCTTTTATAGCGTTTATTTCAAGCTACGCATTAGCTTTTTAGGCTAAATTGGAATCTTTAGCGAGTACACGTTTCTACACTTCATTTTCCAGTTGTCGCTTTATGTCTGTCGTCCAAATTATTAGACCTGGAATACGCTATAATATATGACCGTTTCGTCTAACATATTTTTAGGTTTGACTTTTTTTTCTAATTTCAAATCAAGATTAGTCCTAGAACCGGCGTTTTGATAACTTCCCGATAAATGAGCCTCGAAAGGAAATTTGTGCCTCGAAAGGAAATTTGTCTATTATATCGTTAATCATACCGTTTTACCTTTTTATACGGGTAGCATTTGCACGATTTTTTTTCACTTTTTTTTTTGCAATCCATCCTCTTCTTTACATTCTTGTAAAATGTTTATTAATTATTAAACGGTTATTATTAACGGCTTTTACTTCACCGTTTAATATACACAATCTGTTTAACAATTCGTCGATATTGTTCCAGTATATTCTACAGGGTTATTTATATAAATTTTTTGTAATACTGTAGCAGGTTTTTCGACGTTTTTCAGAATATTATGTTTAATTAATATCAGCTTAATTACGACGTTATATTTATTTCTTCTACTACTTTTCAATCGCGGATTATTCGGGTCATTTTTTTGTTTATACGAATTAGTTTTTGACAAAAGTTCATCGTATACTTTCAAGTCTTTTTCATTGTAAGTTCTAGATTTTCCCAATGTTAATAACTCCCATAATCCTCGCGAACCTTCGTACCAGTAGTCGGTACTTAGTAGTTTTATGTTATCATTCTCTATAATTATCTGTGAATTACCCATATACATAATCTCATCTTCGATACGTATACCAAAAGTGGAATCTGTCTTCACGTTTTTTTTAATGTATTTGGAGGCTAATGTTTGTACAAATTCCTGCGGTATTTCCGACAGAGGGCTTTATAGCTGACGCGGCTGTTCCGTCTATTTTTGGAATTTCATAAGAGGTTCTATACATTTTTCGACCAAACCAACAGCTAAAGCAGCGATAGATTTATCACGGGTTTGTATGGATGGTAATGTATTGGCTAATTGTGTATGTATCGCTCTTAGAGGTTTAACAATGTTCTTGTACTCCTCCTCGAGTTTTATTTGTTTCATGATGTCTCCTGTACGGAGTTGTTAGCATTTTTCTTTCAACATTTTTCCAACGTTTACGTAATCGTCGATTTTAAACATTTATTTTTACACCTACTGAAGTCAATTTACACCATTATTAGTTGGTATTCGATAATATCAGTTAATAATATCAATGCCGTTTTTATTACTCGTTATAAATGTATGCTGTAGTTTTTGTATTTTTATTCGAGATTCGATTATCGATACTTTAACTTCGAGTTTCAAAAATATCTCGTTTTAAATCATGGACGGGCTCAAATAGTAGTATTATACTTATTTTTCATTTTGATCAACTATCGTAACGGATATATGTAACTTATTTCAAACGTATTTACACGAATGATAAATAATTAGGTCTTTCTATAATTTTTTCACTAACTTGAACGTTTAGCGGAAATTCTTACATGTTATCGTTTAAATTTACATAAGTTATATTATATTTTATTAAATTACATTGAATTTTTTTAAAATGTTATTTATAGAAAAGATATCTATATGGTCGTTCGAATAATGTGTTTGTCCCGTTATGAGTTTACGTTTACTAAAACCAAGTACACGTCCTTTCGAGTTCGCAGTTGTGAAATCTAGTTCATTCCGAATATAATTTCATTTTTAATGTATTCTGATTTAACTTAATGACTATTTCCGCGTTCCTAAGTTCTTCGTTTTGTTGAATAAATTCTACTGTATCGTACAATTCGTACGTATCCGTAGGTATAGTAATGTTACGATGTTCGTTAGTTTTCGGTTCAATTACTACTAAATTGCTATTTTTACAATTTTCCGAAATATTTGGAATGCTGTTGTACGTTACAAAACCTTTTAAAGCAACTTCGTACGGACAATCTAATTTGATCTCTTGCTGATATTCGCGACGAGATGTTGCATGATTTAACAATATTTGAAAACTCATTTTAAAAAAAATGATTTACCAGTCTTTATACGTCAACGTACAATATATACCCCTATCTCTGGCTTGATCCAGTTTTATAAAAACAACAGTTACAGCGATTTATAGAGTAACCTACCCAATCTTTAGTCTTTGGACATCCTAATGGATCCAAGTCGAAAACAACAATTTTATTTCCCAACAACTCTCTTATATAGTTTACTCTATCTGTTCCTTTGATGTATACTATGTATGCGTTTGCGAAAGTATCGTGTAATAAGTCGAATTATAGGATTCATCTCGTATTCGTGTTTGTCGTAATAATTAAACATTTGATACAGATTAGCGCATTTATTTTCGCTATATTTCAAATTCAATCTTTCTCTCGGATAATAAACGTTATTATTCAATAAAATTTGAACGTTTTCTAAATTTAATAAATCGTAAGTCGAAATATTTTTTTCTTTCAGGAAACCTATTAGTACATACTTGGTTTTCGAATACCGATACCGGAATACCCCAATTAAATTCAGTCCCATGCGATCGAATAAATGTAACATTCCATCATTGATTACATTCACTTTTTTGTTGACACCCGTTATTTCAACGTCTTTTTCGTCTTTTAACGTTATTTTCCCAGTTATTACAATCAAACTTTTAAACGGTTGAGTTACAATCTCTTCATTTTATATGTTTATAGAAAACTCTGTCCCCCCGACTCGTTTATGTTTTCCGTTATAGTACAACTATGTAACAAATTCTATGTTTTATAACTTGAACCCAAAACAGTTTTAAGTACTTCTTTTTTTAAAAACTATACCTCTATTTATACTTTCTAAAAAAATTGTCTTTACTTGTATCGTCATTTATTCATTACAATTTTTGCTACAAAACATAAATACGGTGTATTTGTATTCTCCGTTATAACTTACTTCATTACCCATATATATAAAATAATGTTTCTCTTCAAACCATATTTCTCTTTTCTTATTTACTTCTTTCACTATTCGTGGTGGCATATAGATTCTTACATCATCTAATACACAAACCACAACACTATTTTTACTTTTATAATAATACCACTTTTCTATCATATATAATTTATTCACACTTAATGTATTTATTTTAACAAAAGGTTTATTACAAACACGGTTTACATCCTGGACGCACGAAAATACAGGTTCTCTCATACATTCTTTCTCATTCCGATTAACAGTTTCCATTATTACCTATACGTTCAATTACACTTAATTTCTTGTATATTTGTATCTCTAAGTTGCCTCTAAACGAAAAAGAACGTGAGATACACGTGTATACTATGCTACGTCTAAATATTTACTAACTACAAACATGTTTAAAACTTATATTTATACTTTTTCACACACAATCCTCAAAAACACTAATTTTCATTGTCATCCGACCCATATAACGTGTCTAAAAAGTAACTTTCCATAACAAAAAATACGAAAATCATTTACTTGGAAACTATAATGTTCAAACATAGCACATAAATTCGAAATATGCTCAAGTGACGTCCTGAAGGAAAATTTCGCTTAATAAAATTTAAAAAAAATTAAAAAATCGCAATTTCATAGGCTAAAACTGAAAAAAACAGAAAAAAATATAAATGTAGTGAAAAAAATCCTAATAGTACGGGTGATCATTTTGAGAACACTTTGGCTTACACAGGCCTTCAACCAATACTGCAAGGTCAAAGTATGCTCATGTGACTCCCTTACAATATATATATACATGTATTCATACACTATATATATATATATATAATGTTAGGTTGTAAGGATTTATTTGTATTAAAATAATAAATATTATGATAAAAAGGAGTATATGTTAAAGACGAATGTTATGAAAAAAGGAATGTTACCTGCTATACAGAAATCTGATTCTATAAAATTGTAATTACCAAAACGATCGAACCATATAATAAACACATCGGAAAATAATTTTCCTGGTTTATTAATGAAATGCAGAAGAATTTCGATAATTACCTTAAATTAAACGAAAAACACCACTTCACATAAATAAATAATCAACCAGTCACTTCTGTAATGTTACCTGCATGACGACATCCAACAGACTGGTGAACTACTTCAAAATGTTAACCCTACAGGACTGAGATTTCGCAACAATTAATGTTTATCAGCAAATGAAATGATAAACAATCAGAGGAACCCCGTGATTCGAATAACCTTGACATTCACTCTGGCCACGCCCTTGTGTATTTATGAAATTTCAGTCATGCCAATGAATCGAAAAATCATTACAAAGAATGACTGCGCATTCTATCTTTATATAGTTGAACTATAAGTTTCTATTTTTCCCGAGAGATGTCTCGTTCAGTCCCCTCTCGAATTTATGATATTTCCTTCATTCTGGTGACAAGAAAAATCGTTACGAAGAAAAGAATCATTTTATAATTAAATTTTACTTTCCATTCCTTTTTGATATTCCGGAGGTTGACATGTCCACAGTGTATATGGAATATAATAATGGACCTAGCAAACTGCCTTGCCGTATCAAGGATAATATGTCCAACTTCACTCTTGACATTTGATAATTCTGAAATTCCACAAGTAGATTCCGTTCGCTATCCCGGGAATTCTTATGGATAAACGTTTAACGTGGCATGATCATGTGGAAATTATGATAAGATGTTTAATGGTTAAGGGTAGATAGCTATGATCATTGTTAGGAAGAAAATAATTTCTAAACCGTGCTGTAAAGTGGAATGTCCATTTATCTGTTATCGCTCCAGTATGGCGACATGGGTTAGAATTATATCGAACAACGAGTTGAAGTAACCCTCGTAGAATACAACAACAGCAGTCAATAATTCTACATATAATAGAATATTCGCCTTATTATATATCAAACGACACATTGCATGCCGAATTGAATGTTCATTATGTAAAGGATGTCTATATGGAACAATACCGAAGGTTCTATAAGAAACTTCAGTTGAACCAAAATCCACTGGTACACCGATTGTTTACTATCGATTTCCCAGACAGATCTAGTAGACGATTGAAAAGGAAGAATTGGTGCCGCTATGCACTTCCAATTAATCGAGTGGGCTGAGCTATTAAAAAAAATTAAAAGATAAATGAACAGTTTTCTTCTTGAAGACCCGAATTAGGAAAAATTCGTTGAAATTGTCTGATATTCCACTCCAATCATCTCTGCTCTTTCCCTCATTCTTTATTTTTATAATCGATATTGTTTACGACAAGGAGTTGTCAGTAAAATAAAAATAATAATAAAAAAAAAAAGAATTCAAAGGTGATGACAGACTGAAATATACATTCTGACCACATATGAATAAAAATAAATCTTCAAAAAAACGGAAATCACACCAAATACAGTTAAGTAATTATATCTCATTATAATGCGTGAAAATCAACTTTTTCATATTCATTCAACTTTTTCATCGCTTTCGTTTAGCTGTCCGCACCGGAATTTCGCAATAATGACTTTTGAATACATACGTGTATTAGTAAGATCTCATCAAATCTACGTAACGCTGACAAGATGATCCTCGTCAACCGAAAATTAACGCCAAATCACCTAATCGAACACAAAATACGAGTTCCTTACTCGGCGAGTAAATTGGTACTTATTTACCACCAGACCAATTTGAATGAACGAGTAATCTTGTAACGTTTTTAACATGAAAATTTCTCCTCGTATCTGATGGGTTTATTCAAAATAACTAAAAAGTTGACGCTACACCACGAGGCTATATATATATATATATATATATATATATGTATCAGCGGCGGCTCATGGTTAAAAATCGAGCGCTTGCAATTACACCTTCCACTTCACCATCAGAAAAACACAAAAAAGTAACTAGGCATTTCAATGCAAGTTTTTAAAGATTTTTTACTTTTTATAATATTTCTATGAAAAATATAATTTTTTTTTTTTTAATATTATATAAATCTTCATATGCCGTTTGTAACTACCAGGGTTATTACAGCATAAGGAGATGTGTGTCTAGTTTATATGTATGCTAGGAGTCCGCTTTCTCTTACAAAAGCCAGAACGCTAACTATTGATTGAGGGTTGTTTGAAAGTATTTTGTGTATTGGGTCCTGTATTTTGTGCTTTAACCTGTGTGGTGTGAGTGTTTGGCAGTTGTAGATTAAGTATGTGACTGTTGGTTCTGTTAAATGTCCGCATAAGGAGCAGTTTGTTGGTGGAGGGCTTTTGGTATAAAGGTAATTGTGTGATATTGCTGTGTGACCCACTCGTAGACTGTTTAGGGTACCATATTCTTTTCTACTTGTGCCATTTAGAGGCCACCAAGGTTCTATAGTTGATTTTATGCTCCTAAGGAAGGTTGTTTGTGAGGTCCAGTCGGTCGTCCATTCCTGCTTGCTGTTGTTCATGAGTATGGTGCTAATGTTGATGGAGGTGGTGAGTATTCTGGTGTTGGTGAAAGTACCATAGACCGAGCTTCAAGGTCTACTTTATCACTACCGTGCATCCCAATGTGACTTGGGATCCACAGAAAGCGTATTTCCCATCCTTCCTTATGTAGTGTGTTTAGATTGTGTTGAATTTCTAATATTAAGGTATTTTTTATTATCTTGACGGCATATTAGTTGTAGAGAGGAGAGGAAGTCTGTTATGACCAATGTTTTGCGATGTGGAAGTACAGCTGATCTGATGTACTCAATGCAGTACATAATTCCATACAACTCTGCATCCAGAGAAGTGCAGCCATCGCTTAGTCGGATAGAGTGTAGTATATTATCAATTTGGTAGGAGCAAGCTGCTGGTGAATTCTCGCCGCCTGCTGTGGATTTTGTTCCGTCTGCGTATGCGTGTGTGTGTAGTCATTGTATTTTTGAAGAGTGCTTAATACTATTTCTTTTTTTATATTTGTAGGGTGTAGGGTGTGTAGATTTATTGTACTGTGTGAGAGATAAATCTGTTTTTGTCTCGGAAGGGTCCCACGGAGGTATCATTATATTGTAATTCAATGTTAATTTTGGGATGGAGCTTATGTGATAAGTTGATAGTATTCTAAGAAGCTTTGGTATAGGGTCATTTGGAAAAAGGGTGTTAGGGGATGTACATCTTTTGGTGTATGCAAATGTTTTATTGTAGCTAAGCAGACGGCTTAAGTAGAGATAAGTGTGGCATTTTCTGTAGTATGTAAGTGGAAAGGATCCTGCTAATGCACACAAACTCTTTGATGGTGATGAGGGATGTACTGCAAGAATAGATCGAAGTCCAGCATGGTGTACTGTATCTAATGTTCTTAATATAGATTTACTGGCTGTTGAATATACCTGACATCCATAGTTGATTCGTGATAAGATTATTTAAAATTCACTTATTTTGTTTAATCTCCATAAAATAATTAGTACTTTTAACTATTTTTTTACATCATCAATTATTGTGCTGTTCTGAATATTTCTGGTGCTTGTGCAACCGTGTAAATTTTATGTATCAGCCGCCACTGATATATATATATATATATATGTCATAATCATCATAATTTCTCCTCAACCGCTAGGTTGGTGGGCAACATGACCTGCAGCTAAATAAATAATTTCTTTTATCTTCACATAATTCTGTTCTTTTATTATGGCGTCCATAAATCGGGTTCTTGATCTTCCCCTTATTGATGTTACTCGGAACATATGTTCGTATGCCTAAAACTCGCCGATTTTTTTACTTCAGTGAGAAAAGGTGACTCAGCTACAACGCGATTTATACTACCTAAGAATTTCTAAATTCCGTCCTCTGAGATACAGGCAATGTACTTAGCAGTACAGTATATTACGGATCAGGAGAATATCAACGAAGCATTGATTGGCTGAGATCCGGTATACTAAAAGGGAATTCCGATTGTCACAGTGAGAAGCAACACGCTATTACTAAGGAAATAGTCAAGCTTCGAGAGAACATTAACGCAAAAATGTTCCTTCAGATTCCCGATCTCTCAGAAATTTCTGGAAATGAACTGGCCGACAGGACAGCCATTATGGTCCGTCTTGTTCCTGACATTAAACACCTGCTACAGATTTTACCCGTTACTTGAAAAAATCCGCCACAACTTTAGGACTGATTGATATAACGCTAGATATAAATAAAGTAAATGTTCGGAAGAAAAATAATGTTTTAAATAATAAAATATATAGTTTAATTTCCTTAACTTTTTTTTGAAATGTACAATGAATGTCAATCTAGAATCCAATTTAATCCCCAAGATATTTAATCTCGTTTACCCTATGTACATCACGTTTCAATTTTACCTCTAACCTTTCCCAAATATTTAAATCTTAGACACCTTTAAATCATGTACTTAGTTTTCCCTTCATTTAGAATTAAACTGGTATTAGTTAACCGCATAACTAAACAAGCGTCCTCTTACATTTAAATTGCACAAATCATTTATATATAATAGAAAAATATAGCCTTATAGTATACCAGTACTCTGCACTACGTTCTCCCCCTACATTATTTATTTTTACTACATACCTTCTATATTTAAGATAAGTCTTAAACCAATTACATATGCTTCTCCTAAATCATCAACGAAATTGGATGGTTTACCGTATCAAAGGCTTTACGTATATCAAAATACACCGAAATAATCTACAAGATATGTGTTAGAATAAAGCATCATCAGTGCCTTTACCAGGAATAAATTCATATTGATTGGGACTAAAAATATCAAATTTTATCAAGTAATTTAATAATATATTTTTTTCATGCATTTTTCAAATATCACAAAAATACCCGTTAAAATAATTTAAAACGAATCTCTCCTTTCAATCTGTACTAACGGTTGGTTTTTATCCTCAGTTATAATTTTTTTAATCTTAAAACCTTCCTTTCCATTAACTCGCTTTATAAGCGTCCGACGATCATTTTATTTATTTTCATATTTATTTAACACGAACTTGTGGTGTGCATGTTTAGTTTTTGGAGCGGCATTCTGTACTTTTCATTTCGAACCTCAACATCTAATGGAAATATTTTACAAAGATTAAACAAAGTATTTTTCAGTGGTAGAATTTATACAATCACACACTTTACGACAAAAATCATTTACTTTATTTATACACATAGATTGTATTCACAAGTTCAGTTACATTTGCAATGAACCGTTCAAAACGTTTCATCTATAGATGCAGGACTATAATATAAATAATTTAAGTTTAACTTATACAATTTATTGCGAAATATCGTTTTATTAAAAATAATGTTCATACCTATAAGGTTTTGATCGAACCTTAGATGTCAAACCAAACGAGGCACTTAATCCACCATGACTAGAGAAAATAACTCCAACGATGTCATAATTTGCAAGCGTGTTTAATCAACCTCTTACAAAAATATGATTTAAACATGATATGTAATTTCCCTCATCTTGAAAAAAATAGCTTGATTTACTATACTACTGAAACCGTTAACATACATTAAATTTAGGTCATCGTTGTTTGTATCGTTTTTAAACAAATCGATATTTAAATCTCCAGTTACTATCGCTAAGTCAGCCACATCACACATAAAATTTTATCTAACTTTAAAAAAAAAAAATCTAATATAAACGATTCACAAAATCGATAAATGCCAACCAGGGATATTTCCCATTTTCTAATTTCAAATGCAAGTGAATTAAATTTCCTATAGATATCACACAATTCATATTACAATAAACTATTCCTTCTTTAATATAAATCACTATTCCTCCAGATCTCCAAGTATCTCTACACTGGGCGATCGTATCCAGGAATATTATAACGAAAAACTTCATCCGTATATATTCAGGTTTCACGTAAAATTATAAAGTCAAAACCTTCACTTAGTTGATTAAGATATAAGTTCATCATAATGTTTATGTATATTTAAGGTAAAAATGTTAATTTTTTGTGAGATAATGAAGGAGTGACAGAAAAATAAATAACTTGGTTAAAATAATAATCACAGTACCAGGAAAGAACATCTTTTCGATATTGAAACGAAAAAGTGTAAGACAATTAAAACAAGTTAAACCTGAGAAATAGTAGACCCACATATAAATACTGACAACCGAATAAATACTGAGCCCTATTGCATTCGTAACAATCAATAGTCGTAGAAAATTAAAATTGTGATGAAACCTACATCAGCGATAATATAATCAAAATAAATAAATAATTTACAACGAGAACATTTTCTACGCCTCAAACAATAATAACTAATAATAATTCGCAACACTTACCATATACAAAACACCATCCGGGTCTCGACACTCATAAAAAGAAGTCATGGTTTATTTTTCATTAAAATATCAGTATTGCATTACAGGAGAATTTAACAAAAAAGATGGTGCTGCTTTTCCTGCAAGATCTAACATAAAATTAATCGACCATTTTGTGTTCTTTTTATTCTCGATAACAGTTGTGGAAAAACACAATCAAATAAACGACAGTGTCAAAAATTCAGGAGTTATATCGTAAAAGCAATTATTTTACACAGGAACTCTGATAAAAATTCGTTTAAAAATAATCGTTTTCTTAACACGAAAGTTCGTTTAATACATTTTGTATTATACGAATTCTCATAACTGAACCACCTTATGTCAGATATAAAATTATCAATCACTATGTAATAGGCGACGATTCTGATTTAAAAACGATTTTTTTTATGCATATTATCAGTTTTATCATTACACAAGGACTTAATTTTATTTATTTCCTACTAAATCTGATTCAATTTATCCATTACCTTGCTGTCCACTTTCATGAAAAAATATTTTATCATTAACTACACAAACTGTATGGATGAATACGTTATCTGCATTACTGAAACTTCAAACAGAAGTATTTATTCACATTTATATTTTTGGTACTTACTATAAACTTATATTTTAATACGTATAAAGAGTTCGTTTACGTATGTATGTACCCGACAATGCATATGGATATATGTATGTATGTATTTATGTATGTATGTATATATATGTATGTATGTATGTACATATGATTTTATATGTACTGCCTAACATCCAAGACTAAAACATCGGAATATATATATATATATATATATATATATATATATATATATATATATATATATATATATATATGCACAAGCATGTATACCGTTTGTATTTGAATTATCGTAAATATTTTAAACTGATGGATATATAATAAATGATAATGATACTAATAAATGTTATGAAAAGTTTTATAAACGAAAATTCAAAAAGTATTATTTACTCTTATTAATGATTATTAATTTAAATTAAAAAGTATATGTGCAGTATACATTATATACATCACGATAAGCCTTTATCTATCCACTCCTGGATGAAGGCTTTACCCAACGTCTTCCAATCACTTCTGTCCTGTGCTTACCAATTTTTCCCAGCTATCTTTGCTATATCATTGTGCCACCGCGTCATTGGCCTTCCCTGTTTCCTTTTTCTGTCTATCGGCCTCCACTGTAAAATCCGCTTTGACCATCTATTATCTTCTCTTCGAGCAATGTGGCCAGCCCAATTCCATTTTGTTGTAGCCATTCGCTCGACTGCATCATCCAACCGTGTTTGTTCCCGTATCCATGCATTCTTTTTATTATATGATAATCACATATCCAGCATCATTCTCTCATGTGCTGTCTTTTCTTATCCTTTTTAAATTTATTTTTGTATACGGCCATGTTTCCAAACCATATACAAGAATCGGAAGTACACATTTGTTATATAATTTACGTTTCAGATTAATCGGTATTTGTTTCTTAGTAATAAATTTTAAAGACAAGAACTATAAGATTTTTTTGACGACGGATAGAAATATGACGTTTTTCGTGTAAGAAACCCGGTCAGAGCAAAAAAATGCCCGCTACAAGTCAAAGATACAAAGCAAATACTGATAAAGAATTACCAGACCACATAGATAACACGGAACGTATAGCAACATCTATGGCAGAAGAAGAGCGGAATATAAATCCCGAACTAGATTCATGGTTTCTTTACATTTAACCACAAGCACAAAAAAAAGTTATTACATCATATATATATATATATATATATATATATATATATATATATATATACATATTCTTTCTTGTTTCTAAATTACGAATTTACTTTATTACTAACGTATTAAATTACGAATATATTTCCATAATTCTGTTTACACAACATACGTGCGCACGCATATATACATATTAATTTTTAAATTATTTAGTTCGCTCATCTGAAATTTTATAATATATATCTGCTGTAATAGAGAGCATTTACGACATGTTAGGGCAGATATTTCATTAGGACTGTCGATATATCATCCGTATTGAGGGCAGACTTTTTATTACAGTGTTTCAGAGTTCCTATCATGGTGAAACGATCTCATTATATGAGTTTGGATCTTGCGACTTCCTTTCCTTCCTCCAGCTTGAAACTGTAAATATTTTGCATTAAAGGATTTTTCTGCAAACGACACCCGCGATCTTATTTCCGGATATTAAGACAGTGTCATTAAATGATAACCACGAAATTCAGGAGCGTGATTCACAAACGTTTAATGATTTTCATCTTAGTTTACAAGTAGTGATCCGAGATCTTCGACATAATGCCTGGAAGGAAGAATGAACAAAGAAAAATCCAGAACCAGACTGAATTTATGTTTATTTAATATAATTACGTAGTGCTATGTGCATTTTTTTTCTAGATTGTCGAATTTTATAATTACATATTCTTATTCTAAAAGAAGTTAACTTATACAGGGGTGTCAGACAAAAGAGATTCGATGTCACCTAAACTGTTCATTGCAGCCTTGCAATCAGTACTTGAGAAATTAAACAGGGATAGTAAGAGTTCAAAGGTTGGACAAACATATCTCAATCATCTTAGATATGCAAACGAAGATGTGGAAGAACTAAATGAAATGACACAAGAACTTAATATAAACAGCAAGGAAATAGGACTAGAAATCAACATAGCTAAAACAGTTTTGTTGCGAAACAAATTCACGCACATCAGTAATATTCAGATACATCACATAAAAATGTAAGAAGTAACATCGTTCAATTACTTGGGACGGATTATAAAAGGTGACAATAGAACTAACCTTTCACAATCATATCGATTGCACAATTAATAACGATCAACGCTGAACTCCAAAAATAAATTAATGGTCTATAAGACGTACATGTTGTCTATATTACTTTACTCCTGCCCCATTTGGAGCAATGTTAGTAACTCCATAATTAAAAAATTCTAAATACAGAATAAATATTTTCGTATCATACTTAACGCTCTATATTACACGAAAATCGTCAAAATGCACGAATTACTGAATTATCCTTATGTCTCCCGCAATTAGCCAACAATCAAGCTACTAGATTCTACTACTTAACCTATTACTCAACAAATTGGTAATTACACCATAGATTCTTTACAAAACATGCATAAAAAAAATTATAAACATAAAAGGATAAAATATTCGCTTCTTTAGACTTCAGGCTGCACGCTTACGATTTACTCTAGTCTAATATAAGTTAATTTGATTTCTCTCTTAATAAATTTATTAATTTTTTTATTTTTCCCCTTCGTGCCGTGCAAGATTATTATTTGTATTTCCCTATATATAGCCCCCTATAAATGACATATTGAAATATACTTATTTATGTATTTAATTCCTTCAGGTTAACTAAGGGTCTAACACGTGAGAAACCAGTGTTTGCATAACTTGAACCAGGGATATTTCCAGATATGCCTGTTATAAGCAAATCAAAATACCTATTATGATCGAGACGGTCGTTGTAAGCTTTATGAAATGTTTTACACTAATATATCGAAAGTGATTAATTCCGTTAAGGTTTGTAGCAACAAGGATTAATGCATCTCCTAATGCACAATCGGTGTTCCTAAATATCGTCTCTACGGAATGTATTTTTATGTTGTTTTCAATCTTGCTGAGTTGAAAATTTGCAACACATAGAGTACATCTGAAAATAATAGTGTATTTGATAAAAATTACGTCTACAATAAAGATGTCATCAAATTTAAAAATATATTATACAAAATAATTGGAACTTTCGAGGTTATCATCCATTTCTTGAATTTATAATTATACACATTTTTATTTATTTATTTAATTTCTTCATGTTAACTAAGGGTCCAACACGTAAGAAACCAGTGTTTGTAGAACTTGAACCAGGGGTATTTCCAGATACGCCTGTTATAGGCAAATCAATATACCCATCACGATCGACTGTCGCTGTAAGCTGTATGAAATGTCTTACACCAATAGATCGAAAACGATTAATCTCGTTAAGGTTTGTAGCAATGGGGATCAGTGCATTTCCCAAATCAGTGTTCCTAACATTAGTATCGTCTCTATGGAATGTATTTTTATGTTGATTTAAATCTTGTTGAGTTGAAAATTTGGCAGCGCACAAAGTACATCTGAAAATAATGATATATTTGATAAAAATTACGTTTACAATAAAGGTGTCATCAAATTTTACAATATATTTAATATATATATATATAACGGCAAAATTATGCACATTTTTATATAAAATAAATTCGTATTAAATAATAAATATTTTAACGTGCATATATGAAAGTATACTTTTACAACATGCTAATTTTCAACATTGAAAATAACAATCAGCATACCATGTTATCAAATCATTTATGATCCGTTTCATGCTGGTTTCAGTTTATTGTCACGGACTGGTACATGGTTTATATTTGCAACGACTAAATAGACGATCGCCAGAAGAAGATATGTAATAATGCAAAATACGCTGTCCACAGAATTACGAAAACATATGTTTTAAGTCGCGTGCACGGAACAAAATAGATAAATTAAGGCGCGCACATGCTGAAAATTGGGTTGATAAACTTTCAAATGAAGAAGTTTTTAAGTGGGTGCAAGTGAAAAGGTCACTCTTGAAAACAATAAGAACACCGAAAAAGTCGAAAAACATGAACAATTCAGGGTCTTGATATATATGAATGTACATATATATAAAATATATTATATATACCAAAATAATGGAGATTAAATAATTTCTATATTCGTTTGCATAATAAAGTCTCAAAGCATAAATAAAAGCAATTTCTGCTAGATTAAAAAAATAAAAATAAAAAACTTAATAAAGCAAAAAATTTATATATATATATATAAAATCAATGAGACAATACATAGAATATCTATAATCAATATTTGAACATGTCTTTGGACAAATTATTGACCAATGCGAAGACGAGATACAACTACTTGTTTCTCCCTCTTGTGTAAAAAAAAAAAACATCTCCAAGAAAAAGGACGACGAACGAATAGCTCTAAGGTAATTTGTTGTAAGAATAACATTCCACACATCACAAAAGGTTTTGTTTTGTGTTTGATCGAAGTGATTGAATCAGATTCGGATATAGGAGTTAATGGATAAAAATTCAGAATTTATTAATTTATTAACAAGCAATTTTAAAGTAATAAATTAATAATTAACGCGAACGATCGGCGTAAAATTTTTCGAGATAAAATACTGCCTCAAAGCAACTTTTAAAAGTCGATGATAAACACAAATTATAATCTTAAATTAATATTTTTTCATTTTATTTATTTGTTTTATCTTTTTAAATATTCAGTTGATAATGGCGTAACAGCCGAAGAAAAGCTTTTTGATTTTTCGTAAAGAAAAAACTTTTAGTGATTTTTTAAATTATTTTTGATTATTTACTTTATAAACAATGATGTCGATAAAATTGTAAATATTGTAATTGAACCATTAGAAACGTAACACAATTTCCATAAAATAATATCAGGAATTTCGTTAATAAAAAATTAATAATGTTATTTTTTTGATAGTTAATTATTAATCGTTTTTAATGTGTATTTAATTAAATTATAGTTTTCGTAAAATTCCTAAATACTGTACAATACGTCTAATTTTCAACGAACGAGTTTGATAATTGTAATAATTTTTCTCAAATCGAATCGTGACAGTGAATTATCTAACCGGAACAACAAAAACGTATTAGCATAATTCATTTTTAAAAGTGATACAGTTTCGCTCATACTGAACTGATCAGACTGGTAAACAATGAAACATGCAAAAATCAATCTTAATATGGCAAAACGAATTGAACAACGATCTAAATTGTAAATTATATTTCAAATACAAGCAGTTAATATTACGCGTATAGATTTATATAGTTCCGACAAGTCGAAAGCTTGTTAGGCGACGTCGTTTAAGCGATCCTCATCAATCCGAACATTAATGAGATGACCGGTTTTAAACGAGACATCCTGAGCAAGCCAACGTGGTGGTTTGCAATTTCCTGCTCCGATTTTAGTTCGTTTTTCTTCATTCGGCTAATATCACGTTATTGTTTATTTCGAGCATATTTTCATTATTTACGAAAAGGAATGAAATTATAACGCTGCCATCTCTTAATATTAGCAGGGCATACAAATTATCTGATCTCTGTTCCGCATTTACAGCTGAGTGTGTGGCAGTATTTCTTTCTTTGTCGTCCTTAATTGATGCGAACCTTCCAGGTAATTATCTCGTTGTTACCGACTCACAAAGTATTTTAAAGGCTATTGAAAGCAAAGGGAAGGTGTCAGATTCATTGATTTCAGCCATCATGTTGAAACTTAATCAGCTGGAAAACCTGAGGATATTTGTGTCATTCTTGTGGGTACCGGGACATCGAGGAGTCCCCGACAATGAAATGGCAGATGCAATAGCTAAAAGGGGTTCTTATAATGGTGTTTTATTCTCTTCAATTTCATCGCGTGATGTCATTCATTTTACACAGTCTGATCATAAAAAACTCTGGGAACAGACATATATGGAGTGCATACAGCGGTCGCCTCTTACTGCGTACTATCAGCTGCAGCCGTCTCTCCCTAGGTTCCCATGGTTCTACGTTTTCAAAAACATTAAGCGGAGAGGAATTGTGCTTATCAGCAGATTGTAGTTTAGGCATTGCTTGTTGCCGAACCGCCTGTTCATTATGCAGCTTAGAGAAAATCTGTATTGTCCTCTTCATGCTGGTCGTGTAGTCTGCAACCCAGATCACGTGTTCTTCGAATGTCCTTCATTAATACGCTCTGAACTGTATCTCAAATTACTGTACGCATCTCATGATGGTCCTCCTTATAACGTAATGTCCCTTCTGCATATTGAGAATCTAGGTTTGTTCCCGAACATAGCGACTTTTCTCGACAAGTTGTCCGAGTTCATAAAAATATGAGTTAGTGATTATTACGGCACCACGTTGGGTAAGCTGTAAAGGCATCCCCATAAAAAAACAAGAAAAAAAAAACGCTGTAAATAATTAAAGCTTTATACCTGAACGATGGTAACTGCCTAGGACAATTCCGATGAATAGCCATATGCTGATTTAAGGTATCTTGAGAGCTTAATACCTTCTTACACACACTGCAAGTAAATTTTCTAACTCTGGAAAATTTATCAGACGAATTTAAGTCGACGGTTGCTGTTTTATTATTCGAATCATAACTTGACGGTCTTCTAGCAGGTGTCGTCTAATAAAATGGATTTTCAAATAATTTTAATGCGACGATTTAACGTATTTCTTAAAATACACGCAAACTTAAAAATGATTATATTTCAAGATAAAAATAAACAGAATATAACAATTTATTTTCTATTTAAAATATGAATTTATCTGTAGACTTACGTGCCATGTACTGGACCTAGGCCAGAGGCACGGGAAAAGAGAGAACGTAAGGTTAGTGAGAATAAATTGGGAAGAATAAACGAGAAGGACAGATTGTTAAATTAGATTATATAAATTGGGTTTAATAAGTTATTGGAAGCATTGTGTGTGTAAGAATGTTTAGGAGGCTAGGCAGTTTGACGAAGATAGAACGTTTGGAATTGCACACATTCAAGGAGGATGTGGTATACGGTAATGAGGACATTACAGGTTCAACATAAAGGAGGAGGATTTTTTAGGATATAACTGTATGGAGATATTAGTGTGACCTAGGCGTAGACGAGCAAATACAACATCATCTCTTCGGTTTGTTGAGTGGAACGGAGACCGGAAGAATGTTGAATCTATCCGCTTGGTCATTACCTTGCATATCAACATGCGATGTACGAGAACTATATGATTATTAGATGTTATAATTCATTAGCCAGGGAGTGTAATTTAGGATCATAAAAATTACTAACGCACTGTAATGCTATAAGAGAATCCATGCATTGTAACGACTGATCAACGTTAATAAATATCCATAATCGCCATTTTGATGGCATATAATTCCGCCGACAGTATCGAGTAATGGGGGGTGGAATGGAGAAACGAACTATAGAGTCCTGGAAGGAACCGTAAGCGCAATCAATATTGAAAACTTATCTAATAACAGGAGAAAAGTAAGCATAATTTCGAATCCTTTTTTCACTTACATTTAAAATTGCTATCGCGAAATTTAATTGAGAAAAACATTTGCAAAAACAACACTTGAAAACAAAGTTCCGTATTTAGGATTGGCCAGATATATTTCGGTTCACAGGGGGCGCCCTGTTGCTTAAAATTTAAGTTCCGCTTTATATACGCAATCTTCGTGAAGGCTCCTTCGTACACTCCTGGATAATAAACGCCCACTATTTGGACATAATGTCCCCCCCAGTCGACTAAAATCCAGGAACAGTCTCCTCCTTAAGTCAAGTGAAATGCTATTGGCTCGCTCCACATCAGAAACAGCAAGCATGTGGAACGAAACTGCACCAAACATTTCAGCCAAGTTACAAAAAGTTTTGCCACCTGGCCATAACTTACCGTGGAAAGTCTGGCGATCAATCTACTGACTGAGAACTCGAACTACGCGATGTAAAATTAACCTCAGAAAACGGGACGTAGAAGAAAACGATAAGTGCAACTGCGGGTTAACACAAAACTTTGGATCACCTAACGTTCAATGATGGATCACAACTGTGATGCAGATGATCTAACTGCAGCAAACGATAAAGCCGTCTACGTCGCTATATATTGGGGCTGAAGCATTAAGTATCAGGACACGGTAAGTAAATAAAGTAAAACGTATTACCGTATTCACTTTTCTTTCAAAATTATATACACACAAATATATATGTATAATTTATAACATACTACTTTAATTTTTTTTTTTGTAAATTCAATATATTTTTTTTTAAATATTTTAGAAGTTCATAACGCATTAATTAATCAAAAGAAATTATTTCATCAATATAACTGAAAACATTGTTTAATACGAAACCATCAAATAACGTAGACTATAGAAATTTAAGATATTCGATATATGTATATATATTATACGCGAACCTGAATTCTCTAATCGCTAAAATATTCCTTTCCTTTTTACCTTGTATTTACTTAGTATCTGGATTTTAAATTGACATGGACGTTATTTATACACATTACAGACGGACTTTTAATAAAACAATCCGCTCGTCTCGTCAACATACAAATCTAAATATATCGTATGTTACTTCTAATGTATTCACATCATATAGGCATTATTACCTGTTTTTTTGTACCAGTAGGTATTAATGTAACAGCCGAGTTCAAAGCAATTGGCACACGATTAACTTCATCGGCTTTATATCTAACGGGATTAGATTTATTCGTCTAGAACAAACGTAAGTTTCATTTTAAATTTCATATGTTTAATTATTCAACGAATTACTGTCACGTCGTGCATTAATAAAAAAAATATATACTATTTAGTTAACCGGCAGATGTATATATGGCAAATAATACTAGTCGTCTGGAGTCAAATAAAGCCATCCGTTCCATATAGTCGCTTTTTAATCGTAAATCTTACCTTAATACTAATAACAAGATGATAATATACAAGTCAATAATCACCAATAATCTGGAGCTATGGATCTCAGTATCTAAGGCTACTTTTAATAAACAGAAAATTATTCAAAACATATGTTTAAGATGTGTTCTAAGTGTGCCCCGTTACATCGAACCTGATAAAATACACGATTGCTAATCTATATTAGAGAAATTAATTTTTAAAAAATGTTAATTTTTTTAAAATAAATGTTTGTATTACGAGAAACGTGGTTTACTTCCTACATCGGTAATTACGATTCTAGGAAATTAAAATTTATGTATACTATATATATATATATATTAACATAGACGAATTAAATTACTATATTCAGCTGGAGCATAAGGATCATTGAGAACTGATGTACACTGAGAGCATTACTCAATCACCTCTCGCTTATTACTATTAACTTCAACCGTCCCTCTCCAAACTTCCGTGCTTCTATTTATTTAAGAAGATTAATCGCATACGAATTGCACTCATCGGTAGATTACGATTTGGACATCATTCGTTACCGGACCGTCTTTATGCAGCTTAGAGAAAGTCTCTTCTGTCCCCTCCATTCCGAACAGGCAGTCTGCAAGATCATGTGTTTTTTTTTTCGAATGCTCTGCTTTAGCATTGTTACGTTCTGAGCTTTACCTTATCTTACCTACGTTCTCCATATAATGTATCCTACCTTCTCCATCTAGATAATCTACAATTATTCCCCCATATAGCAACATTTTTAGAGAAGTTAGCATGTTTCATTAAAGTGTAAATAGTCCCCAAAATATATCACGTTGGGTAGGCTATAAAAGCATCCCCACATTTAAAACAACAACAAAAAAAAAAAACATAATTTATTATTAGCTCGCTTCACATTTGTAAATTTTAACTTTTTCTCAACTGCAAGTTTTTTATATTAGTATTGTCTTTTTTCATCATTTTAATTACAATAAAATAATTTTCTTCATTGCTGTAAGGATATATATTCGGTACACAATTATCCATTTTCTAGCGACATCGTGCGCAACTTTTTCTAATAAAATACTTATTCGTTTTGTTAAAGGTCAGCCGACTAAAATCAATTGACGAGACTTGAAAAAGATTTCACGCAGTTTTAAATATATATATATATGTTGTGTACTATTTGTTTGTAACGTTCATATATATATATAGTATATGGATATAAATGTTTGTTACTAACTGTAGGTGTTATCGTAACAGCTGAATTCAAAGCCATTGGCATACGAGTAACTTCATCGGCTTTATATCTATCGAGATTAGGATTATTAGCCTAGAAAAAAACATAAGTTTATTTTTAAATTTCATATAATTATTTGATAAAAAAATTTAGTCAATCCACAACAAATTTATCATAATGTTAATGTTAACGATTTGTAAAAAAAAAAAAAATAACACAAACGAAAAAAACCGTTTGATTACAATAGAAATAAAATAATTTAAATTTATGGAATGTTATAAATTTAGAAAACATTTAATACCCTAAACTTCCTATTTTCCGGAATGCGGGCTTCTGTGTTTCTCTCAGTCGTTATTCTCTTATTCGGATATTGACGTGTTACATTACATATCGGACTATTTCCTCCTTTATAAAAATTTCGTTCTGTATTTTCAAGAACGCTGTGGAATATAAAAAATATAGTAATTAAGCCGGTTAAATCTAAACTAATTTAAAATCTAGTTTAACTAAATGAAATTTTTATTATATTAAAATTAATTTTAATAATTACGTGTAACGTACAATTAGGTTAATTTCCTTTTATTTTAAGTTTTTTTTTTTCGATAACTAAATTAAGATTCGAATAGCGGAAGTAATTTGGTCAAAATAAAATAATTTACGTTTTGTCGGCGAAAAAAATATTTTGATAATTTATGCATTTTTAATTAAACAATTTACAACGAATATCGTACGGATGACACGCAGGACTACTTGGATATATTTTATGCGAACCGAGTTGCTCGTAACAAGTAAATAAAACAGATTTAACTCGAATACTTTAATTATCGTTAAATTATATTTTCGATTTGTTCTTTTTAAATCTTGTACGTACATAATTATGTTGTTTGGTTTCTTTTTTTATCGCGTTTTTTACTATAATTAAAATATACGAATTAGAAAATAATATTTTCAGTTTCTACGAAATTTTCGAATTTTTAAAAATTCATTTTTCGCATAATTGCAATTTTCGTACAGATTATAGTTTTTACTATCTATTAGTTACTCTATTGTTCTAACTATTGTTGTGGTTTAATAACGTAAAACTAACTAAAACACTTCCTTATATTATCGTCATAAGATAGATAAAAAATATGATTTTATAACGTTGGTTTTTTTTCTTACTGTTGGAGGTGCTTCGTTTACCCATGAAATTAACATAATTTTAACAAGAAATAAAATTAACTTAATTTTAACACGTTACAATTAACAAGAAACTTGTATAAACAAATCCATATTATACTACGTATAGAGAGTAAGAAAGGCATATTAACAGGAAATGTTATTCTTTAAACGGGTAACATCTAAACATGTTCGTCTAAAAAATAAATATACCGTCGTTTTAAGGGCGGCGGTGCTGTTTTTGACAACGGCATTGATCGTTTAACTGACATGCGTCTTGGTACGCTACTTACATAAGGTTGATCATCTGAAAAATATACATAGTATTTCACAGTGCGTTATTATCATAATTATTATTGTTATAGCGATCAATTTTAATTATTGTCGCCGCCTCAAATCCGTATAATAAGATTGGATATATATGTAGCACTGCGCAATGTAATGACGCATATTTAAACGTAAGGATTTAGGAGACGCCGCATAGTGGTTTGCATCGCATTTATTTCTATACCTAGGTCTAGATTCAGCGTAATGTAAATGTCCAATTCAATTTCCCTATTATTAATTTTAATGTAGACTTCGTTAATGTTGATTATCATCCCTTTTTTTTTTACATTTACCTTTTTAAATTATACGATTTACCGAATGTGTTCAGTTTATTAAGATGTTGAAAGTCTTTTCATTATTATCTGCATAGCGCATATTAATAATTCTCCCATTTATCTGCACTTCTATCGGTACGTCAGCGATAGTTAATTTCAACATATTCTCGGCATACAGGTTAAATAATAAAAGCGAAAGAATGCAACGTTGGACATCGAAGTCATTCATCCTTTCCTAGAATGAGCTCAACTGTTTCGATTCCGATAGAGGTTTCTAATTATTCTAAGATCATTTTCATCAATAACAGTAGCTGGCAGAATGTCTATTAGTTTATTGTACTGAACAGTATCAAATGCTTTCTCATAGTGAACACGGCAAATTAATACACCTTTATTCGTTTCCCTATGTTTCTGAAGCAGGATGTTAACTGCCAGTAGAGTTTCTCTTATTCCAAAAACCTTTACTGAAACCGAATTGAATATCACTTAAATTATATTCATACTTATTCCGAATTCTATGATAAATAATTCTCAGGAAGATTTTCAAGAGGCGACTAATTAAACTAATTGTTTGTTTTTTTTATATGCACAAAAGAAGATTTCAGCAATTCAGATGGTATTTATCGGCGCGCATGTAGATTTTATTGAATAAATCTGTTGATTTTTTGATATTTTCTTCATCAAACAGCTCGATTATATCTTCAGGAATTCTGTCCCCTACCGGGGATTAGTTTACAATGTTGAATTTTTGACTTATACATCCTTTTTATTATATAGTCTTCTTATTGTGCTCCCGAATACAAGTGGTTTCTGTTGTACACATTTAAAACATATAGCATTATTATTTTTTCTTTAACGTTCATTCGCCGATGGAGAAATTGTAGCATATTAATTTGTAATATTCTAAACCAAATTTATTACTTCGAAATATAATTATTTTTTGCTAAAAAAAAAAAACAAGGAATAAAATTTTGCTTATAAAAGCAAAATCTTTATAAACAACACACGAATGATGGTCGAGTCTATTAAACAAATGTGTACGCCACATTTACCATTCTTACAATAATCATTTTGCGAAAGTGTCTAGCTAGCGAATGGATACTACTAAATCACGTGGATAGAAAACGAGTAATTTTATTTATATGAACTCGTAAGATAAAGTAAATATAGAACCGAATAATTCCTAAAACCGTACGAACAAATTTATCGCAATTTTTACCCGGCGGAGCAATCGAGCGCACATCGCTTATAATAAATGGGGGCTGCTCGGCCGATAGTAAGCTGAGATTTTCATTCCTGGAAGGCGTCAGGTTGCATGTCACTGGCATTAATTGAACCTACAATTTTAAACAATATAATTAACGATGAAATTCATTAAATACACCTTCAAACTATCATATGGTTGATATCCATACGTCTAAAATTTTTTCCGTCAAAAACCATGTTCGTATTTTTCCCTCGTAACGTGTCGAAAACAGTTGCAGTTAATTCATTTTTTTAAATTCAATTTACCAATAAACGTATATAGTTTGACAAATAAAATTCGTAGTTATGAAAAATTCTTAAAATACCTAATACGCATTACCGATCAACATAATGAAAATAATTTTCAATTATCACGAATAAACGTTCGCCAATTATTTTTAATCTTTTCAAACATTGAATTAAATTAATTTCCATCGTAACATTATTATAAACGATAATGTTAAAATCTACGTTCAAACTAGATTCTGTAAGCTACGATAAATTTTATTTCATTCATTTTTTTTTTCTAAACAAAATGCACATCGGGAATTTAAAGCAAAGAAATTAAAGCAACAAATAAAACGAATACTATTCATTTACAAAAACATTTTAAAAATTTATAAATTCACACTAGATAAATTTGTTTACGCGCCATTTTTTTTTATATTGTTTAAAAGGCAAAACGAAATACCTTTTGTTATTTTAATAAAGAAATATATTGCTGAAATTTCATACCTGTTGAGTCGATCGATGTTGTGTAGTGGCAGATAAGCGAGTTGCATGTGCCGCATTATGATGACTAGACAAACCTGCTCGGGAAGAAAATGTAGTCAATTCGTCGCAATAGCAACATTTAAAATGAGAATCATTTATTTTATGATGTTCCAATACTACTTCATCAACGTAATAACGATTGCAAACATCGCAAGGAACACCATTTTTTAACGCGTTTAAAGATTGAGTGACCGGGGAAGAAAGTTGAAACTTATTGTCGGCCATAACATTTTTTACTCTAATTTCAGATGGAGCTGTACCACTTTCAGGCACACCTAACTGTTTGTCATTTAACACTGATATTGTCCTTCCATTACTGACAGAAGAAGACTTAGCTTTTACAATGTTATCCTTAACATCCTTTTCTACTTCGTTACTGGCTACCACATTATCATCTTCCTCTACATCGCTGATTACAATAACATCACTATTTTCGGCGCATCTTTCTTCATTGTTTCTATCTGTGGCAATATCACAATTATCTTTGACTTTGTCACTTTTTTTATCTTCGTTTACTTCTCCATTATTATCTGTAAAAATATCATCATCATCATCATCATCGCCATTTTCCTCTTTATTATCGCAGTCTATAATAGAATTAGTTTCGAAGGTTTTTTCTTTATTATTACCGTTAGTGTCTTCTCCTTTATCACAACCGTCATTAGCGTTATTTTTTTTATTACAGTCTGTAATATCATTCTCGTTGTTATTTTCGGTGAATTCGTCATCATTATCGCTATTTGTAACGGAATCATTGACACTATCATTAGAAATGATACTCCTATTAGCATCGTTATCTTCAACGTCGGTGTTTGCGTTAAAATCATCATCGTCAACTTCGGCACTTTGTTCACCATCGCTGACCATAAAGTCTTCATAATTATCGCCATCCATGTCTTCGTCATTGTTCTCGGAATCTTCATTAGAATTGTCAATATCGTTATTATCTTCAACCTCTTCGCTTGAAGCATTATCGTTTACATTAAAAGAATCATATCTATTATCTTCTTTGTATTCTTTCCTGATGTTATTTATATCAACGTCCTCATCGCCAACGTCTTTTTGTTCATTACCGACTTTAATTTCGTGTATAGTATCATTATTACACTTATTTTCATTGACAAAGGCGGTTTCATCATCTTCAATGAAAATACATTCTGCTGAATTAGTATCAGAATCATTTGTATTGCCTGATTCATCCTTGTTTCCACTATGGTTGTCCATAGGGGCGCATCCCGATTCCTGTAAGCATATAAACAAACGAGTATTTTTGAATTTAGGAAATATCCGATAAGATAATTTCAGACACACGTTTTAAATGTTATATAGATAATAATTGAACGTGATTATTTAGATTTATATTTCTACATATATAATTAATCATTACACTTTCTTAAAAGGAAAAAAAAAGTTCAAATTAAACAAGAGAAGCATGTAAACCATGCAGTAACATACGCATTTAATTATACTTATTGAAAGATTCAAATAGAAAGTAAACATTTATTTGTGAATCTATTGTAAACTATTCTTAAAAATGTAATTCTGTTTTAAATGCAATTATATTTTTATTACTGTACAACAGTAAGAACTTTGGCATGATTATTAAAACATAACGTTAAATATATACATCGTATGTAACTGTCACTTTTACACATTCGCTTCTTTTTAGTTTTGCACTGGAACAAGGCTGACTTTAACATAACATCACTGCTATATTTCATATGTACATATAAATTTAAAATGATACATTACACGGTGTGCGCATGTTCACATCGGATGATGAGTATTCAAAACGTTAAGATTATATAACAAACGAAATGTGTGACTTTTCGTTGAAAATAAATTTTGTACGTAATTAATACTTTCATGAATCACATTCTAGTAGTTCACTGATACAAAGATACGCATTCTTTATATTGATTCATTGAAAAAACAGCCTGTAAAAATTATAACTAATTTAAAACACGTCGTGTAATAATGAAACAACTTATAGAGATTAATTTATCTGTTCTTCCTACTAATGTGAATATTTTTAAACCGACCCGATTGATTTTCTCAATGTTATCATTATATTTATCTTCATCGACAGAAACGGTTTTGACATCTTCAATGGAAATACATTCTGCTGAATTAGTATCAGAATCGTTCTTGTTTTCACTATGGTCGTCCATAGTGGAGCATCCTGAGTCCTGTAAGCATATAAACGAACGAGTATTTTTGAAATTATAAACTATGAGATAAATTAAATTAAGTAATACGTCCTCACTTTTCAGACACACATTCTAAATTTTATACGGATAGCAATTGATCGTATTTAGATTTATACTTCTACATATATATAATTAATCATTATACTTTCTTAAAAGGAGAAAAAAAGTCAAAATTAAACAAGAGAAGCATATAAACCATGCAGTAACATACGCATCTAATTATACTTATCGAAAGATTCAAATAGAAAATAAACATTTATTTGTGAATCTATTATAAACTATTCTTAGGAAGGAAATACAATTCTGTTTTAAATGCAATTATATTTTTATTACTGTACAACAGTAAGAACTTCGGCATGATTATTAAAACATAACGTTAAATATATACTTCGTATGTAATTGTCACTTTGACACGTTCGCTTCTTTTTATTAGTTTTGTACTGGAACAAGACTGACTTAAATATATCATCACTACTATATTTCATATGTAAGTATAAATTTAAACTGACACATATATATGGTGTTTGTATGTTCAGTTCGAATGATTAGTATTCAAAACGTTAAGATTATATAACAAACGAAATGCGACTTTTCGTTGAAAATAAATTTTATACGTAATTAATACTTTCATGAATCACATTCTAGTAGTTTACTGATACAAAGATACGCATTCTTTATATTGATTCATTGAAAAAACAGCCTGTAAAAATTATAACTAATTTAACACACGTCGTGTAATAATGAAACAATTTATTGAGATTAATTTATCTGTTCTTCCTACTAATGTGAATATTTTTAAACTGACCCGATTGATTTTCTCGATGTTATCATTATATTTATCTTCATCGATAGAAACGGTTTTGACATCTTCAATGGAAATACATTCTGCTGAATTAGTATCAGAATCATACTTGTTTTCACTATGGTCGTCCATAGTGGAGCATCCTGAGTCCTGTAAGCATATAAACGAACGAGTATTTTTGAAATTATAAACTATGAGATAAATTAAATTAAGTAATACGTCCTCACTTTTCAGACACACATTCTAAATTTTATACGGATAGCAATTGATCGTATTTAGATTTATACTTCTACATATATAATTAATAATTACACTTTCTTAAAAGGAGAAAAAAAGTCAAAATTAAACAAGAGAAGCATATAAACCATGCAGTAACATACGCATCTAATTATACTTATCGAAAGATTCAAATAGAAAATAAACATTTATTTGTGAATCTATTATAAACTATTCTTAGGAAGGAAATACAATTCTGTTTTAAATGCAATTATATTTTTATTACCGTACAACAGTAAGAACTTCGGCATGATTATTAAAACATAACGTTAAATATATTTCGTATGTAACTGTCACTTTAACATGTTCGCTTCTTTTTAGTTTTGTACTAGATCAAGGCTGACTTAAATATACCATCACTCTATGTACATATGAATTTAAACTAATACATATACATGGTGTGTGTGAATGTCCAGTTCGGATTATGAGTATTTAAAACGTTAAGATTATATAACAAACGAAATTTGGTTTTTCGCTGAAAACAGATTTTCTACGTAATGTAATAATACTTTCATAGATCACATTCTAGTAGTTCACTGTTACAAAAATACTCATTCTTTTGAAAAAACAGCTTGTAAAAATTATAACTAATTTATCACACGTCGTGTAATTAGGAAACAATTTATAGAGAAAAATTTATTTCCTCTTCATACTAATGTGAATATTTTATAACTGACCAGACTAACTTTCTCAATGTTATCATCATCATATTTATTTCCATCGAAAGAAACGTTTTCGGCATCGTCAATGGAAATACATTCTGCTGATTTAGTATCAGAATCATTTGTATTGTCTGAAACATTCTTATTTTCACTATGATCGTCCATAGGAGCGCACCCAGGTTCCTGTAAGCATATAAACAAACGAGTATTTTTGAAATTAGGAACTATCAGATAAGATAACAATAAGCAATACGTCCTCACGTTTTAGACACACATTCTAAATGTTATATGAATAACAATTGAACGTAATTATTTAGATTTATATCTACATATATAATTAATCATTACACTTCTTACGATGGAAAAAAAAAAAAAGAGTCCAAATTAAACCACAGAAGCATATAAACCATGCAATAACATACGCATCTAATTATACTTATCGAAAGATTCAAGTAGAATATAAACATTTCTTTGTGAATCTATTGTAAACTATTCTTAAGAAGGAAATGCAATTCCCTTGTGAATGCAATTATATTTTTATTACTGTACAGCAGTAAGAACTTCGGCATGATTATTAAAACATAACGTTAAATATATTTCGTATGTAACTGTCATTTTTACACGTTCGCTTCTTTTTAATTTTGTACTGGAACAAGACTGACTTAAATGTGTCATCACCACTATATAGGGATGGACAAAAAAAAAAATACATCGATGTTTATATCGATGTAATATATCGATTATTTTTTTATGCTATTATACATAATATTATAAAATGTTGGAAAATAAAAGGAAATAGATGTGTTACGTTAAAAATGTTTATTATTAATCAACAAAAATTTTTAAAAATTAAATACACAATAATACATTACGCAATACTTACTAAAAATAATGTTACAAAAACTTCAAAAATCCCAATATTTTTTGTCGATGCTTTGCAAAAATAAAATTTTGTTTAATTTCT
The DNA here is from genome assembly GCA_032883995.1 of Coronaproctus castanopsis. Classification (NCBI taxonomy): domain Eukaryota; kingdom Metazoa; phylum Arthropoda; class Insecta; order Hemiptera; family Monophlebidae; genus Coronaproctus; species Coronaproctus castanopsis. Next base: position 12,834,264 of record CM065054.1, read on the forward strand.
TGCCCTTCAATCGATTTCTTTGTTGATTGAATATTTGCGCTGCCTGTGAAAACAATCTATCTGATGGAATTTTATATAATTTAGGAAATTGCATTTTATAACATTTCCATATTTCCAATGGGTTTTTATTCAATCTCCCTACAGACGTTCTTAACCCTGCAGTAGTCGCGCTCGTTTTACGAACGTTAGTGGTCGCGTGGCGTCTATTAGGCGCCACATTGATAAACTGCTTATTTTAATTATTTTTCATAAGGAAATATTTTTTTTCCACAAAAAAATATAATTTTTAGTATTAAGGAAGGTTATTTATAAAAATAAAAATATATCTAAATCGAAATACCAAATAACAATTATAAAATTACTTACAAATCTTTTTAACGAATTATTACATACTTGAACTAAAAAAGTAAATTATTTTAAATTAATTTTCACAACAATTTTCACATACTAGTTTACCATGTTTCAAGCAAATAAAATTTTTACACTTTGTACAAAAATTTCGTGTCATTCTATTTTCTTTTCTTGAACACATATAACATCGTTTCCGTCCAACTGGATCTTCATTACTTACATTTGTTTTATCATCTGATTTTCTTTTCAAGTTTTTAGGCAGATAATTCGAAGCAGAACGCATTTTTACGTAATCTTCGGTCAATGATATACCTAAATTTCGTAAGAAAGTTCGGCGATTCATTGTATTTCCGCAGATGTTATTGGAATTATATATAATCTGGGCATTGATTCCTGCTATATTCAACAAGCTATAAAACACCACCATTGGCCATCTTCTTGTATTTCTTGCACAGCTATATAATGAACACATTTTGTCAATCATGTCTACTCCGATTGATGCACAGCAAAATGCCAACTAACACAACAACTGATCAGTGAAAAGTATACTGGCTTCATAACACGAACAGTCGCGTGGCGTCCAGTAGGCGCCAATTGCCTCCAACGCCTGTAGAATAAAAGTGTTATGTTTCATATTTTGTCAACTTATTTTTTATCATACTTTAGAAAGGTAAACAAAAAAAGAACAACAACCGTATTTCACTTCCGGAGTAAATATGCTTTAAAGATGTAGTGGCGCCTATTAGACGCCACGCGACTACTGCAGTGTTAAATAAATGGAAAGTTCACGAGACACACTTTCTTCTGATTTATTACTTTTCCAATTACGATGTACTAATTTGTAATGATCGCTCCATAGTGAAAAGGTTTCCTCACATTTTTCAGAGTTTGATTCAGTATCTTCATTCGGGCACAACTGAGTCTCCATTAAATTTTTTATTTTTTCTACAGCTTTTGCACACGCTAAGTGATCACCGAAATGATTTTCTTTGAATCGCGGATCAAGAATGCTTGAAATGGCTAAAGCGGATACATGTTCTATGATACCAAATCTTTTATTAATTTCATTAAGTACCAGTTTTTGTACATCTTTTTCCACGGACTCATTCACTAACATAGTTCTAGAGAAATATTGCAACTGAAGGGTGATAAAATGTGTAAAAACTGTAACTATAATAAAATACATTATCGCTAGTTATTATTATCATTATTATTATTATTAAATTAATTAGTTATTATTATTATAAATGTAACTAGTTTCTAAATATCGACCGAGATAAAATATTTAAAAATATAAAATCTAAATAAATAAATCACATCATAAAATCAGCTTTGTCGATTTAAAATATCAAATGAAAAACATCGATGTATCGAATATATCGAACCCTCAAGAATACATCGGTTTAATTCGATGCATCGATAACTTTACATCGAGTGTTTTCTATACATCGATGTATATCATCCATCCCTACTACTACATTCCATATGTAAGTATAAATTTAAACTGTATATGCTGTTTGTATGTTCAGTTCGAATGATTAATATTCAAAACGTTAAGATTATATAAACGAAATGTGGCTTTTCGTTGAAAATAAATTTTATACGTAATGTAATACTTTCATGATTCACATTCTAGTAGTTCACTGATACAAAGTTACGCATTCTTTATATTGATTCATTAAAAAAACAACTTGTAAAAATTATAACTAATTTAACACACGTCGTGTAATAATGAAACAACTTATAGAGATTAATTTATCTGTTCTTCCTACTAATGTGAATATTTTTAAACTAACCCGATTAATTTTCTCGATGTTATCATTACATTTATCTTCATTGATAGAAACGGTTTTGGCATCTTCAATGGAAATACATTCTGCTGAATTAGTATCAGAATCATTCTTGCATTCACTATGGTCGTCCATAGTGGAGCATCCTGAGTCCTGTAAGCATATAAACAAACGAGTATTTTTGAAATTATAAATTATGAGATAAATTAAATTAAGTAATACGTCCTCACTTTTCAGACACACGTTATAAATTTTATATGAATAGCAATTGAACGATTTATACTTCTAGACATATAATTAATCATTACACTTTTTTAAAAGGAAAAAAAAAGTCAAAATTAAACAAGAGAAGCATATAAACCATGCAGTAACATACGCATCTAATTATACTTACCGAAAGATTCAAATAGAAAATAAACATTTATTTGTGAATCTATTGTAAACTATTCTTAAGAAGAAAATGCAATTCTGTTTTAAATGCAATTATATTTTTATTACTGTACAACAGTAAGAACTTCGGCATTATTATTAAAACATAACCGTCAAATATATTTCGTATCTCACTGTCACTTTTACACATTCGCTGCTTTTTAGTTTTGCACTGGAACAAGGCTGACTTTAATATAACATCACTGCTATATTTCATATATACATATAAATTTAAAATGATACATATACACGGTGTGCGCATGTTCACATCGAATGATGAGTATTCAAAACATTAAGATTATATAGCAAACGAAATGTAGCTTTGTAGCTTTTCGTTGAAAATAAATTTTTACGTAATGTAATACTTTCATGAATCACATTCTAGTAGTTCACTGATACAAAGTTACGCATTCTTTATATTGATTCATTAAAAAAACAGCTTGTAAAAATTATAACTAATTTAACACACGTCGTGTAATTAGGAAACAATTTATAGAGAATAACTTATTTATTCTTCCTACGAAGGTATTTTTTAACTGAGCCACGTTCTGTTATCTAAATGATGCCACTGTCAACATGTGAAAAATTAACATCCACGCTAATCAACACGATTCTTTCATTTAACGAATAAATATGTAAAAAATAACATACGTGAAAATTCATTTGTTCATAGAATGTTAAAATACAACTTTTATTTAAAATTAAAACTATATTAACGAAAGTAAAAGAAACACATCAACTAAAGATTACAGTTCATAAAAATGACATGCAGTTAACCATATACACGTGAACATCTATATATATATATAATATTACAATGGTTGCATGGAATAACCTACGAAACCCACAAGAATCGATCGTGATTGGCTAATATTGAATATTGTGAGAAACAATTCTAAATGATTTTTAATTGAAATTTTAAAATCACCGTATACTTTAAATAATTAAATCATATTTTATTAATTTTTTATATATTTTTACATTGCTGACACTATTAAATAATTATATATATATATATATTTTAAAGCTGTAGACAAATTAAATGTTTGTTATTAATAAATAATCGACATCATAAAAAAGTATTTTTTTCTTTAATTCAAACAATTAACGGTTTATAATTATTGATATTTTAAAATAAAATAAATTTATTTTTTAATTTTGTCAAACTATACCTTAAATCATACAGTTTTTTCCATGTGGTCTACCGTCAACGCCAATGATGAATAAATTAAACTCGTGCAGTTTATGTTTCATTCTGTTATTGGTTCGTTTTTTTTTTTTTTTGACATAATGAAACTAAAGAAACTGAATATTAAGTTAAAAATAGTAATTTTGTGACAACTTTTTTATGAATTACGGGTATCTCATTGAAATTTAATTGTACATATTTGCGAATTTTTACAATTTATATTTTAAAAATAAAATTTGTCAACTCACTTACTAGGTTAATGTTAAACTTGAAGGAATCACCATTCCATGTGCATCGACGATACAATACCTTGGTCTGATATTAGACGTTGGAGCACCCACATAAATCATTTTAAACAGTCTTGAACAAAAAAATTAAACTTACTCAAAAAGAAAATTTCTGAGTTATTTGTAGATTGGAAATATTGGTAACGGAAACTTCGTCCTTCTGCTGATTATATTAATTACGGAGCGAACAGAAAATCCGATTTTTTTCATTCCTGAGAGATTTCTTTACAGTCAGTTGTATTAAAGGTTTTTTAAAACCACGCAAAATGCTCTATCTTGTGATAATTGGTATGTGTAGAATTTGTAATTGTTTTGTTGAAGTGCCTGGGAATACTTGATAACGGAGCTCTGTTTAACAGCAATACCGGTATTTGTGGATTTCAACGAACAACATCCTTCAGACTTGTTAAGAGTTTGAAGACTTCTGTGTAATTTTTAACGTCTTCAACTAAAATCGGTGGTCACAGATTTTGTTTATTATTAATGTTATTATCGTCAGGCTTGTTCGTCGACTGATTATCATGAGGTGAAGTTTTTTGAAACCTAGACCCTTTTTGAAAATTTCTGCTGGATATATATTCCCATCAGTTTTATTACTTGTAGATCGAACGTCTTCTCACAAGACAAATCTGTAACTCAAACTGAAGTACCTGCCAAGAAGCCAATTTAAATCGTGCAATTTTATATCTGTTTTATTTTTTGGCTAATATGCTTCTGCCATTTCAATTTTCGATCTAAATGTATACCTAAGTATTTAACATATTTTTCTTGTCTAATAATATTTATTTTTAACGATTGATACGTAAAATTTCGCAAAGTAAAATCGACCTGCATGCATTTACTTTCGTTTACCCTGGTACGCCAACGTCTCACCCAGTTTTCAACATTCAACAGAGTTTTTTGTAGTTTATTAGAAGCTTCGCTATTATATTTATCAATAGCTAATAATGCTGTATCGTCGTCAAACGTAGCTGTTATCACGTTATTATCAACTAGAAAATCAGCAGAGTAGATGAAGTAAAGCACCGGACCTAAAACACTTCCTTGAGGCAAGCAGATACAGGATAGATATCGGAGAATTGATTTAGGATTTTAACCTGGCATGTATGATCTTCGAGGTCGGATTTTAGAAGGAAATAGTAAGGATGCGGTACTATTTTTTTTTAACTTATACAGCAGACCATGATGCCACACCTTATCAAAGGATTGTTTGACATCTAAGAACACAGCCGTGCATACTTGCTTAGCTTCATGACTCTCTTGAATAGTATTCACAATTCGGTGTATCTGTTTAATGGTCGAGTATTTTGTTCTGAATCCAAATTGGTGCTCAGGAACAACATATTCCAATTCTAAAATAGGATTTAACCGCTTTAATATTATTTTTTCAAGGAGTTTTGAGAGGATAGGAAGTAAGGAAATGGGTCCGTCACTGTGTTATTCTTTAAAGTTTTCGCTATAAAATCCTGCTTACCTATAATTGTACCAATTTTATTGGTTATTGCTGGAAAATTTGTAACTCCATGTATGAAAATAGGAGGAACTTTGGATTGTACACTTTTAGTGTGTTTATTTTTCAGGCTTTCTTCATCAAAGGTTGAGTTGCTGTGTGTGTAATGGTGTCGCGTAAATAATAGAAGTAGAAACAGCCGTTGTCGCCATAATGGCCGGTGATCGACGATCTAAAAATTACAATTAATTTAGTGTTAGTATGTATCTACCGAAACCAAGAGTTAATAGATAATATAAACTGGTTTTATCTTACGGATACAGTGTAGCAACAAGGTGAATATTATTTGATAAGGATTATTATGATGGGAAAAAGAGGATGTACTTTTTTTCAATATTTTACGTATGTCGTTAATTAAAATTATTAATAGGATATGACCAAGTTTTGGTACAGATATAACCAGTGAAGTTTTTCAAATCATAGGATAACAGTCAATCCGTAAACAAGAATTAAAAATTATACACAGCCTTAGGAGGAAGTTAATAAGTTCCATATACATTATCTGCGCCTACAGCAGTAGTGAAATTTAGTTTGTTAAAGAGCTTTCTTAGACGATACAATTGCAGAAGGTAATTATGAATTACATGATTGAAAGATTAGGTAATTGAAAAAAGCAGTGTTAAATATTTTAGTGCGATTTCGACTAAAAAGTGTTTTATTTTGGCTGTGAACTTTAGCAAATTGACTAGTTAGTTTTAACTTTGTCATGGTCATCACATAGAAATAATATATATGGTGTAATTCTTTTTTAAGCATAAAGGGGTAATTGAGTATTACCAAGGACTGCGATGTTTAAAGTTTTTTCATACAAAGCGTTGTTTTAGGAGAGAGATTTTTGGTGGAAACTGAAACTTTTTAGTACGCCCATTTTTTAGTTTTGAACTTGTTTATTTAAGAAATTATAAACTTCTTTAAACTGAATAGTTTATTTTATGTTTGGTAACACAACAATGGATTAAACTGATGCAAACTATGAACCTATAATTTGTATTAGACATTTTAGATATAAAATACATCATAAATATTTACATACTTAATTTTGTTTATTACAAACGGAGAAATATTAGAAGTATAAAAATATTTATATTATATACGTTGATATAGTAATTAACGGAGATAAATTGTTGCTATTTTACTTACATTAATACTATTATTATATATTTTATACCAAAAATAGTATCCTTTTCCTACAAGAAGACATGATCTGTGTTTTTCAATTACCTCTTATAATGCACTCCAAATTCTATCTCTGGCCAATATCACTATTGTCAATCAATTCACAATTATTCATTGTGGTAGGTAGAGATTTTCACATTACATAATCTGGTACATATATATTTGCAAATTACAAAAACTAGACATCCAATTTGAAAATTAATATTTAATAAATATTCAGAAAATTTAAAAATTTGTGTATGTACATTTAAAAAAATAAAAATAAAATAATAGCGTCCGTTTGTCTATAATTTTACTTTTAAAATAAAATGTAAAAAAAATGTTTTTAATTTTTAAGTTTTTTTTTATATGAGATAACAGCAGTTGTGAAGATTGAAAATAAACATTAATAGTTACTTTCTATCCAGTAGAAACTAGTAAAGTTTCATATTTAAGACTAAATATTCCCTTGCCATTGCAAACTATTCGAGTAAAATATGACAATAAGTGTATCTGAAATACTTCCTGCTAACGCCCAAGTGCCTCGGGGGGAGGGTTTTGGGACTTATGCTGTACCTGCTTTATACTGTCGATTTCCCGAAACCTGTAAATACACGAATTGCTACATTTTCTGACGATACAAATTGCTACATTTTCTGACGATACAACAGTCTTATGTTCGACCAGTTGTCCTAATTTTTTTATATTATAAAGATTTTATTGGAACTGTAAAACTAATTACATTTACCATAACTAATTATAGGAGAATTTCACATGTAGTTAAATCATTTTATAAAAAATAATAAAATTAAATATTAATAAGATCCAGCTGATGTTTTCTTTTCAGCCGTCGGGTATCATTAGAATCATCTAATAGTAAGATTGCTTCAACGTTCGGATGGAGGTGAAGGCGATTAATGTAGCTGTTTGACTTCTGGTGGATAATAACAGTAACTGGATCGATTTTGAGATCGATACGAAGTTGGGCGTTCGAGACAAACCAAGGTGCTCTTGAAATCATACGCATGAACTTGTTTTGAAATTTTTCGAGAATTTTGAGATTAGATTTGGCTGCGGATCCCCAGATCTCTGCACCATAGCCCCATGCTGGTCGGAAAATTGAAGTATACATGAGCCTCTTGCTTTCGAGACTAAGCTCAGAATTAGGCTGAAGGAGCCATCGAAAGTTGGAGAGCAGAAGGTCCAACATTTTCCGTTTTCTTCTAATATGCTCGTGCCAATTGAGCTTACAATCAAGATGCAGACCTAAATAGCGAGCAGAGTTAGATACTGGAACCAGTTTACCATCCAAATAAGTTGGAATGTAACCATGGTGTCGGAGAGAAAAGTCTACTCGTACTGACTTGCTGTCATTTAATTTAATTTTCCAGATATGAGCCCAAGTTGAAATATTGTCTACAGCTGTTTGAAGAATACATGCAGCTGTAACATAAATGCGACTATGTGAAATTATTGCAGTGTCGTCTGCAAAAAGACTTGTTGTTGTCGTCTCAGGAGTTTGAGGAATATCCATAGTATAAAGTAGGAAGAGTATAGGACCAAGTACAGAGCCTTGTGGAACACCAGCGCGAATGCTAATGTAGTGCGTAGTCGCTGATCCAAAATGTATATAGAACTGTCGATCAGTTAAGTATGACATGAGTAGTCTGCAAAAGCCCGGTGAAAAATATCTTTTAATTTTGTGAATTAAACCAAGGTGCCAAACTTTATCAAAAGCTGCACTAACATCTAGAAAAACTGCTGTAGCAAATTCTTTGTTCTCAAGTGCTTGAGTTGCAGTATGTACAACACGGTGAATTTGCTCAACGGTTGCGTGCTTTTCACGAAATCCAAACTGAACATCTGGTATCAAATGTTTGTTTACAATAACTGTTCAAAGACGCTGCGAAATAATGTTTTCAAAGATTTTCGCAATGATAGGTAGTAGGGAAATAGGCCGGTAAGATCCAGGATCCTCGGCTGGTTTCCCTAGTTTGTGAATCATGATCATTTTCGCAATCTTCCAAGTGCGAGGTACATACCGTAGACGAATACAAGCATTTATCATCGTCGACAGATAGACAATCCCTTTCTTTGGCAGTTCTTTGAACACAACAGGAGAAAGCCTATCATGTCCCGGTGATTTGTTAGACTTTAGGCTATCAATAACCTTGGCTACTTCGAGGGGAGAAGTTGGTTTAATTCTGCCATTAGATGTACTAGGACAGGAAGGAGCTATTGAGGATTGAATGCTATTATCCTCAAAAACATGCTCAAAATGTTTGGCAAAAACATATGCTTTTTCAGAATCGCTCCGAGTCCATGAGTTATCTTCCTTCCTCAAAGGAAAACAAGGCCGAGTAGGACGGCGAATTCGCCTAGCGGCAGTCCATAATGAGTAGTTGGCTTCTTTAGTGGAGCCAAGAGACAATAGGTAATTGGAAAATGAATTGTTCCTCCACTGACGAATGGCACGTGTAGTATCTTTAGACAATTTATTGAAAACAGATTTATTATCAATAGTATGATGTCTTTGCCAGGCTTTTCTTGCTTGGCGTCTACGATGGACCAAGAGACGAATGAAGTTGGAATATCTGACTTCAGTTAGGGGTTGTTCAAAATACTGAGTACTATTCAATTCAATTCAATAAAGTATATTTATGTTTTTATACATCAGCAAGTAATAAGTAAATAAAAAATGCGCATACCGAGCAGCGTTAACGCTCTTGCTACGCGTCTTAGGAAATAGTGTACAAAGAAAACTTAAAATTTATTTTATAATTATACAGGGAAAAACATACAACTAAAAACCCTGCGTAGCCGAAAATAGAGAAATTAATTAATTATAGTTTGATCTTAATAGTACAATAAGGATATGGGTAAAATTATACAAATTATATTAAGGTTAAACAAATAAATAAGAGGATGGAAGAAAGAAGTACTATTACATGAGGATAGTGACTTATTAATAACGACTTAAGTAGTGTACTAGACTGGACACAGTGTGATAGGAGAGATGAGAAATTTTCAGCTGCTGCATCGATATCTGACGGTACATGATATTGTATATTGAGGTTAATATAGAGATCAATTAGTTCTCGAAATCTTTCCCAGTCAGTACTTTTATTTGCCAATTGTGGTGGATGATTAATTTTAACCGGTGAGATAAGGTATGATAGCAGTATGGGTACATGATCAGAACTAAGATCGGCTATGTACTCAGCCTTAAAATGATGTACCGGCATACCCTTGGTAAGAAAGAAGTCAATTATGTCGGGTATCTTGATGTCAGAGGGCCAGTGAGTAGGACTTCCTGGCGAAATAATCTGATAGTTAGCACGAATTGCTGACTTAAGCAATACTCGTCCCCGTGGAGTGCAAATTCTTGATCCCCATGTTGGATTCTTGGCATTGAAGTCTCCTCCAAGAATCCAATATCTACCCAGATGATTAAATAATGCATCATAGTCAGCTTCACGAGGAGGACAACGAGGTGGGCAATAAATACTACCAACATTAACTGTTTGATTATTTAATTCTATAGATATGATTGAGGACTGGATACTGTCACTGTCAAACATACCATTAGCATAATGCTTAATTGAATTCTTGACAACGACCGCAGCCCCTCCTCTTGCCATTCCACTGGGGTGGTTAGCAAGGTAGACTGAATAGTTATTAAATGTAGGTTGATTTATGTAGCTGGCAAGATGAGTCTCTGAAAGTAGAGCCACATCAATATTATGCATATGAAGGAAGGACTCAAATTCGATTTTCCTGAGGAGTAGACCATTTGCATTCCAGCATACAATTTTAAGATGCCAAATAGGAGTCATTTTTTCCCTTTCTTACTCGGATTTTTCGGTAATACTTTTTGAAGGTCTTCAAGAGATTAGACTCTTTAAGAGTTGTTAGTTTTTGAATAAGAGTTTGTTGAGAGGCTTCAAGTCTTTGAAGAATTTCCATAAACTTGTTAGTATCACTTGAAAATTGAGGAGCAGCAGGAGTAGGTGTAGTAGTAGTTGAAATGTTTGGAGTTATCACAGAAGCATAAGATACTTGAGAGTTGACAAATCTGGAAATAGATGGTAAAACTGAATTGCTTTTAATTCGTTCCACGGCAGTGATTTTTTAGCAGGTTTTGGAAGAGAAATTTTTGACTGGTAGTAAGAACAACCTTTATAATTGGCTGTATGATTACCTTTACAGTTTGCACATTTAGGTGGAGTTGTATTGAAGCGAATAAAATATTGCAGACAAGCGCAGATATCATCACCTCTTGATGTGAGAAATGGAAAATCAAAATTAATGAAACAAATGTGATATTTACAAACAGGAAGATTATTACAAAAGATATTATTTGAATAACAACAAAAAAACGAAGTAAAACATCTTGGATTATAAAATTACGTGGCGTAAACATATTACAACTAAAAGGACAGAACTTAATATAAAAGTAAAGCGAATATATTAGCTATTATGAAGAAATTTAAAACTTAGAATAAATAAGAATAAACAGGTATTCATGCCAGTATGGTCATATTATGGATGCTAGTTGTGGGAATGCAGTACGAAAAGTAATATAAAAATAATACAGACATTTCAGAATAAAACTCCGAATTGCAAATGCCCCTTTGATACGTAAGTAATCTACAACGTGATCTAGATGTACCATATGTGCAAGAAGTCATTAAGAAAACGAAAAAGCATGCTGATAGGTTGGATAGACATACCAACTGGACAGCAATATTATTATCCTACTGGATAATCTGGAGGAGGTTAGCCGATTACAACGGGAGAAACTACTAGATTTACTCTAGTTATCGGCACGTAATGATGAAAAGCGGCTATGTGGATAGTAATTTGATACGCCATCAATGGATGGGGCTGTAAGTGATTAAATTGAATTTACTTATGATAATATCTCATGACGACCTAGACAGGCTAGGCGTAGACTATAACAGGGGAAAACAACATTTTGAACGATTTAAATAACCGTGACTTATACAATTTAAAATGCTACAAGAATACGTATATTGTTAATTCAACTACCATCAATGTGTTTAAAGAAATACACTAATACCTTCAATACTTCTGAACTTATCTAACAAGTTATTACCCGATGAGTTTTCTTTAATTAATCCTTTTTGTTTTCTATACTTCTCTACCTTTCCGAAATTTATAGATTTTTATTTGTCGTACCAGCAAATTTTTCAAATAGAATAGCGTGGAATCCTACGTTACAAATTATTTCCATTTACAATTTTTACTCCTTTTATACAAACTAACGTTTCATTCCGCCATTGTATTACTAACAATGTCAATTGCATTTTAAGAAAACATGTTTTTTTAAAATATCCTCGTTTCATCTTCATTCTGCTCGCATTTCTACTTTATCGCAGATGCTGATTTGTATTTTATATGAATGTTTTCATCACTTTCAAATACATCTTTCTTTGTGTGTACTATAGTATGCGTTTTTATTTATTATTATATTGTTTGTAAAATATTTTTTTATAGCGTGGCCGATAAGAACAGCTGAAGATATAATTAATTTATACACGAAACATTTTATATATAATCGTAAAAAGTAATGTTATTTCAATTGAGTTGTCGAAATTTAGAACGAGTTCAATTTCAAAAATAAAAGAGTAATATCGCCATCATATATTCTTCTAGTACGTAACATTTTTTAAACATTACAGTTAGAATATTTATATTTTTTAACAACTAAAAATTCGACAATTCTTAACCTAGTCAATCGACGTTATATATATGTAGAACATTTCAAAATGTATTCAAAACTGATCGAGGATTTTAACTACAATGAAACATGAAAATAAATCCAAACTTAATATATACATAAGATAAGATTATCAAGGTCTGCTTTAAACTGATGCACATATAAATAATATCTATACATGTGAACATCCTGCTGGATGCACTGTTCAACACATACACGTATAAATATATTTACTTCAGTCATTCGTGTTAATCACGTGCAAAAATTTAAATAAAAACAATGCGCACGAACACTGCATTTCTACAGAATTAGTTATCGATTACAATATACGTGAAAGCTCACTAATAATCAGGATGATAAAATATAATACTCTATCAAAATAAATTACAGATATAAAATGCATGTATTCAATATATTGATTTTTACCTTTTCGTTAATTTAAATTACAACTTTTTAATACGTTGATTATAAAAATTATATTTAACATACAGATGTTATCGTATTAGCAGAATAGTAAATATTTCTTTATACTGTATCATTTTCAATTTAAAACAATATATGTTTAATTTACTTAGTTCATATATATATATATATATATATATATATATATATATATATATATATATATATATTTTATATTTACTACACATTGTAACGAGCAGAAGTCTTTTGATACAGATACGTAATTTTAATCACTTAATCATAATTACGTAGCACTACCATAATGTTAAATTATCAATTTTCAAATTATAACTTGTTAGACAATTAACCATTATCATAAGTTAAATCAGGAAAACATTCATAACTATGTGTACATAGACACGATATAAGGAGTAAACGTTATAATATTTGGTTAATAATAATTTTAATATATACTTGTTATTCAGCTTTAACCGATTTTATTGTTGACGGAACACACGCTCTGTATATAAATAAACCAAGTGTTACATGAAGAACGATTACAGAACATACAGCTGAACAAACACTGCTGGACACAACGGTTAAAGATAATATACCTGAAAAAATAGACTATGTAACATATATACACATAAACCTTTTATTTATTTACAAGTGCGGTTAAAAAATCTAAATAAAAAAAAACACATCCGCTTCAAATGATCATTTAAAATTTCAGATAGTATGGAAATAAATAAAAGACAACCCGATCTATAAAACTATTTATAATTAAACGATACATTAAAATTTTTTAGATTTACAAAGTATACGTGTTAAATCATTAAATTGTAAAATTTATGTATATTAATTAAAACAAGTTACATCGATGGACAAATTAAATTTACAAAGTAATATTACCATCAAATACAATCCATTTTGATACAAAAAAAGCAACTACAGGAAGTACAATCACTAAAGAGCAGTAAAATAAGGCGGACTTGAACACGACATATTCAGGCATTTCATTTTTAAGAACTGCATCCATTTCGTTAATCCAAGAGAACACAGTTAGGGAACGCTATAAAAAAAAAAAAAAAAACAACGCAGTTTATCACTAAATTATTAAATTTATATTTTTAAATAGCACTATTAAATTTTAAACATTTCCCATACACTTTGGTAAAAACTAGTGTAATACATTGTGGCAATTAACATATACACATTTAACGATACACTAAATAGTAATTTTTAAAAAATAACATGTTTATTAATAATTTTTTATTTATTTAATCTCAAGCAACGTACAAAGCATATGCTCGTTTTCACATTTACAATAAAATTCTCCGAAATTATATTCAAATGATAAAAGTTTGAGTTAAACTTGTAACAAATATTTAAAACATGAGACAATACGTTTATTTATATAAATAGAATTTAGATTTAAACAATGAATTGTTTTTTAATAAAAATAAATAGTAAGTTAGATTTAAACATTATCATGAAATATTTACATACTTACAGAATAAAATAATTGAAGTGAAACTGGACTATTCATTCATTTTTCCAAAATTGAAAAATAAACAAATGAGAAAACATTCACAAAAAATTAGCAAGTAAACTGAAAGTAAACGATTTATTCTTCAAAGCAGCTAGATCGTCTTACAGTCTTCAAAACAATTGCCATGAACAGTGTTGCCAGATCCGATTCCTTAAAAAATGGTAGCGCGACTTTTAAAAAATGGTAGGTTAATAAGTAAAAAAAATTGTTGACTAAAAACTTTCTAATTTAAATAGTTTTAAATACTTTTATTTAATATAAATAATGCATAACAAAGAATAAGCGTGATATTTTCCGTATGGGTCTATTTAAACACAAATTAATAAAAATTAATTTTAAAATTTTTGTAAAATTTACCATTATAATAAAAGCCAAAAAATTACGATCGCTTTACAGTTCATTTTCAATGTCTTTAAAAATATTAAGTTAAATGTCTTTTTTTAACCTAAAATATTTAAACGGGACAAATGTAAAAAACAATGAAGTTATAACATTATTGACTAGAGACACTAATATACATTAGTATTATAATAAATCTGGAACGAATTTTCAAAGTTATGTAAAAATTAAGTATTAAAGTTACAAAGTTATGTACACAATAATATTAGTTGTGAAAGTTATTCAACGAGTTTTACATGACTTAACGTATAGGTGGACTACTTACTCGTGTTGATTTCCACAAAATTGCACAATTTCCGTTATATTTATGCACAAGTTACAAGTTACTATGTCAATACAACATAAATTGTAAGTTTTCTTCATTGTACGTTCGTGAAATAAATCTTTCTAACGTTCGGTACAATGGTACACTGTTCACATACAAAATTAGTTTAAAATGTCCTTATTTTAAATATTGATGGAAAACGGGTATTATTTTTAATTCCTTATTGTGTGTGCGTTGGAACATTAATTTTGTAGCATCATGCTGGTAACGACTATTTCAACTATCTGGTTTTGTTTGAAATTGTTCAAAGTTCAAATGCCGCAGCGTCGCAGTGTCCTCTGATTTCTTATCTGAATATGGTTCGATGTCTTCTGATTTTTTATCCGAGTATGGTTCGATGGAACAACCAATCAGATATCTTCTTATTGGTCAGGCGTTCTAGTGTTTGTACAAATAGGTCTTCCTTAAGGATGGCAGGGTCAGTCCGTTTGAAGGAAGCTACGACGTATTTTAGAATTAACGTTCGTTTTCGTTGTTATTTTCATTTATGTATATAATATATTGTGTATGATGTAGGAAACTGACTCCGGTAAGCGATGCAATACATGTGAAATGAAACAATTTTTTTTGTTAATTCAAAAAATTTGAATAGATTGAAAAACAATAGCAAAAATAAACGTGTCGAATAATTGCCATTATGGAATGAACCGGAACATTTTCTAAGTTTCGTGGATCTTAACAGGATATCGCACAGGTTGTACATTTTGGAATAGACAAATTTATAATTTCCATCCTAGCCAATAAAACGTACGCTTGCACGTTTGTTGTAAAGTATATATTTATTGATCAACTATGTCTACCTAAAATAATAATAAAAAACAAGGTAATACGTCAAGTGAGATTAAAATATGAACATTTAAAGTGTGTGATAATTTTCACGTGTAAAATTACATTGAACCACGCCAATCATGTTGTCCGTTTGAAAGTTAGATCTGTGGACCTGAACGAGGCAAACCCAATTTTTTTTTCTTTTTTTTTTACTTTTCATATTATGATTGTGCGTGCGAGAGCTTCTTAATAACTTAAAATACGGTTTTGAACGAATCACTTTTTAAAACAACTCACTAAAATGAGTCGTTTTTGATAAACGGAGCAAAATAAATGTTATATTTGATCATTTGTAACCGTCGGTGTGATTATATTTATAATTAACTTCATGTTTACATTTAAAAAATGATTCCCCGATTTAATTTATATACTTGTAAATTGGAATAGTAAACTGGTTTAATTTTTTTTTTCCTTTTTGCAGTTTACGAGCTTTATTAGGGTGACTTTTTTTTCTTTTTTTTAACGAATTAATTGATATTTGTATTTTTATATTTCCAAACTTCTGATATAGGATGGGGGCTGAATATAATTATTTTGTTCGTAAGGTTTTTTTGCGCCTTTCATATACTGCAGTTTTTTGTTTCTACCTCACGACACTTTGTTAGCTATCCCTCTTTCAAGAACTATGCGATGAAGCAAAGTTCGGTTTGTAAAGAAAATCGTGTTAAAAAATGAAACCAAAAGAATAGCATTCACCGTGGTGGAGTAGTTTATGTTTATATTATAATTATTACACAATGTGCGTGAATATGTTTTAATTGCAGATTTAACCCGAATTTAATTACGAGACTCGTCTAATTCATTGTATTGAAAATTTTAATATATTCGTAAATTCCGGAAATGAACACTCAGGAAGTCAGTATTAGGATATATTTTTTTTCTCTATATAATCGAATAAAAAGTACAACCTAATGGCATACATTTCTGGAAAAAATTGAGCTTACGTATGATATGCGGGGAACCATTTAGAGAGATATTTCGATTTTGGTAAAAAACAACTTCTGTATACATGTTTTCGGAATGTTCGATAGAACCAGCAGTGTATATAATTTCATAGTGCTTGAGAAGCTCCGTTACTTTTCTAAAAATATCGGGTTTATTTTTAGATGCAGTTTAATTGAAATACGAATGTAGCGTATTTCTGTAGTTTTTCTAAATTTGAAAGTAAATTGATTTATCTCGTCTGGTTATAGATACGATATTATTGTCACCTTAAACAGAATATTCATAATGTAAGTAAATTTTTAACAGGTTTATATTGCTCAAGGAAACGATTGTAAATATCAAACTATTTCTATAATTAATGCTCTTCTTTGGTGTGTACGTTTAAATTAAGAAAAGACATACTTGTAAACCGTTTCGCGATATATTTATTAAACACAAACAGCTAGAGCTTCATTTTCTGTAGCAATGGCCAACGAGTAAAAAATTAAAAAAAAAGAAGCGCTGTAGATTCGGAGTTTTGTTTGTTAATCGCTGGCAGGAAGGAGTTTGAAAATGATTCGTTTCCTCCTAGAATTTTGAGTGAATAAATCTGGTTGCACGAAAACTTGTAACATTTGAAAATTAGAAGCATGAACAAGGAGTATACATTATATATATATATATATATATATATATATATATATATATATATATATATATATATATATATATATATAAAACTGGAAAGATCAGGTTTTTTTTCGTAGTGCAGTATGTTTTTAAAATTTAAATATTAATGGTGTAACTATTACCGTAATATTGTTAAATACTTCATAGAAACGAAATATACGTTTTATATATATCAACTAAAATTACCATTTAGAGTGTAAATAAGACAAAAATACCATAATTATTTTTTGTTGAATTAACATCCTAATGCAAATATTCTTAAGGAAAATTATCTACTCGACACGGTAATTAAAATAGAGGAACAACACAGGCATAAACTATTCCTGAGTGTCATTGATGCCAGTCGTATGGGCATACTAAACATTACTGTGCCAAAAATCCCAACTGTTGCGGATAATCATCTCACAAATTAATATCAAAAACTATCTTCCATTCCACACCTACCTCTGTAAGGGGGCTTATCCAGACTACAAAAGTTGCTCTATCTATAAAGAACTGGAATGTTGAATATCAAAAACTAACCTCCATTCCACATTACACCTACCTCTGTAAGGGGCTCATCCAGCAAACTCAAAATGTTACTCTATCTATAAAGAACTGAAACGTCTTTGTAATGCTCCTCGACATGTTTTTAAAAAAATACTGATCATCCACAAAGCCAAAGTCGACCAGTTAAAATTCATTCAGTACAACCAGAAAAAAAATAAATTGACCATTAATATTAATTTTGAATCATTAACATTCTGTCTAGACTATCTACATCATCATGTGCCACAGTTCACAAACGCTTAACTAACCTCCAAACTTCACTTTTCCACACAGTATATACATACTCTCCCAATATAAGCGATGTCTTGTAATTTTTAAACGAATTCTGTTAATTTCAATCTATTGATTTCTATAATAACTCAACTTGTAACACACTTTCTGAATTATGGATATTTATACACATAAATCTTTAGTCGTACTAAAATTAAATTTAACTTTCGGTCGATACCGCTTCACTATTTTGAAAAAAATCCGACGTTTCAAACATGCTTACACGATCCATTACCAACGTAGAACATCAACTGACTGAGCTATCGAAGGGACGTCTATACACGTTTGAGCGACCGTGCTGTTTTTCTGGCGATATCTCACTACTACCAATATCTCATAAATTTGATTGGTTGTTAGAGTATCGCCTCCAGCTTATGGGCGGTCTGTATTTTTCATGATAAAATATCAGTTTCCTCGTTATGTAATCAACGTTATTAGCAGCTTTTTAGCAAACAGACTATTTTACGTTTCCATCAGTAATACAAGATCTACTATGAAAACGTGCTCAGCGGGGGGGTCCCCCAAGTTAATATTCTGGGTCCCTTTCTGTTCACTTTGTTTTTATCTGATCTCCCAAACATACCTGATATTCAGACTGCTCTTTATGCAGACGATACAGCTCTTCTCCGTATTTCTTATATACCTGAAGCAATTACTAAAAATTACAGTCAGGAATAAATTGTGTCTTGCGTTATTATAAAAAATGGCAAATTGATATTAATTGTGATAAAACGGAGGCTATATTTTTCACCCGCAGGCGTCCCACGTTACCTGCTGAAGATAAGGTAAACTCTACCATTGTGAGTTGGTCAAAACATGTTCGATACCTCGGGGTAGTCTTGGATAGCAGATTAAATTTTTCCGAACATGCCTTGAAAGCTAGCAGGAGTATATCTGCCATATATCCACTAATTAACAGAAAATTATTTCTTAATGTAAATAATAAATTAATTCTGTATAAAACACTTATACGTCCTATAATGACGTACTGTTATCCAGTTTGGAGTTTTATTTCAAATACAAACTTTAACAAGTTACAAGTATTTCAAAATAGGTGTCTCAGATGTGTATTAAATGTCCCTAGGTACCACAAAATCCATGACACGCATACTGAAACTTGCCTTATATTAAGGACCATATCTTAAATTTAACGCGTAAGTTCTGCGATCACTAGTCCACGATAATAGTTTAATTTCTACCATTGGTAATTACGATTCCAGGCAACTCCAATTTATGCCTATAGTAAATATAAACATAGGAGGCTCAAACATAACCTGTTGTAACGTTATATGACGATTATTTTAGAAATTAATATTCGTTCTTTCTTTATTTAATGTCTAACGTGTTTTTTCTTTTGTTTTATTATTACTATCTTAATATTTTGTTTTTTGCTGTACAGTTTTTTTTCAATTATTTTTTGCTGTCATTATACAATTACTTCTTTTATTTATTACGGGCCTTTGTATTATTTCTGATATACGGCGAGCCATGCTGGGCGTTACGTAATTATTATTTAAAATTTTGGGTTTGTGACAACTCACTGTAAATTATGTTGAAATATACGTTGTTGTATTTTTCATGTTATTTTTTCCTTTTTCTTGTTTTTTTTTCCTAATTTGACCTAGGGTAGAATTACAAATATCACTCAAGCGAAATATAATACATATTTTTTGGAAGGTTATATATTAATTGAAAGAATTGATCTGAGGTGATATTTCAAATATTAAAAATTCGGAACTTTTTGTTCAACGCAGAAGGATTTAAAACTAGAAAGTGGCGATGAAATGGTAAGTTTGATGTTGCATCACTTTTCATTAATGTGCCTGTAATTGATAATATTAATATCGAGAAACTTTGTGTTAGCCATGATGTAAAATTCATCGAACTGTCTACTGATAATGATGTATTTAAGTTTGGCGGGACAATAAATAAACAGAATGATGACATTGAGATCTCAGCTTGCCCCAATTTTTGCCAACCTATTTATGGAAGAAATTGAAAAAATTCCGCTTAAAAAGTAGAACCCTAAGAGGTGGTACCGCTATGTAGATACATTTGTGATACAGCCATATGGAACCACAAAACTGGAAGAATTCTTAATTGATTTACATTCGTTTCACCCAAATATAAGGTTTATTATGGATAAAGAAGTAAATGGGGAATTCGCATTTCTGGTTGTTTTAATCAAAAACAAAGAGGAAGGTGGAAAATTGTTTATTCCGTCTTCCGTAAAAATACACATACAGGTGTATATATAAGGAAGGATTTTCATCATGTCCCTGAACAACGTTTAGGTGTTTTCAAGACTTTGATGACTCGAACAAGAAGAGTAATTTACAGACAGAAAGCATGATATGAATGATAATGCCTTATATAAAAGGTATTACAGATAAAATTGGAAGAGTGTTATGTAGAAAAAATATTAGACCGCTGTTTAATACCCACCAAAAGATTGGAAATATGATTAGAACTGCTAAAGAAGACTTACCATGGGGACAAGTTACAGGTATGTATCATATTCCGTCTTCATGCGGGAAGTGTTACATTGGTCAAACAGTAAGGTCAGTGGACGTTCGTATTAATAAGCATATAGCAGGTGTAAAGTACCTTAGAACTAAAAGGTCGCTATGAACGATCACATATGTAAACCAGGTCATGTAATCAAGTTCAATGATGTCCCCCCCCATTTTGGCAAGAGTGGATAAATATCAAGCAAGGTTGACAAACACCAAGAAAAGGAAAAAAATAACATGAAAAATACAGACCGTGCAGAAGCTGGATGCGATCTTTTAACAACCAGTCAGATTCATGATATTGCTAGTAGTGGGAATAATTAGATATCGCCTAAGAAACAGCATGGTCGCTTAAAGGTGTATAGACGTCCCTTCGATTAGTCAATTGACGTTCTGCTTCGATAATGGACTATGTAAGCATGTTCGAAAAGTCAGTTTTTTGTTCAAATAGTGACGCGATATCAAAATTTTAATATTAATAATCATACCGTGAAAATCACAAACTCGCTTTAATCGTATTTAGTCATACTTTCTCTGGAATGTTAATGGACTAACCTTACAATATAATAAACTTTATAATCCATGAAAAACTTTTTTAAAAATTAAATTACGTAAATCTCCATACGCCGTGTAACTACCAGGGCTATTACAGCATAAGAAGACGCTTTCTCTGGCAAAACCGAGGATTCTAAGTATTGATTGAGGGTTGTTTGGAAGGATTTTGTATATCGGACCCTGTATTTTGTGTTTTAACTTGTGTGGCGTGTTTGGCAGTTGTAGATTATGTGTATTACTGTTGGTTCTTTTAAATGCTAGCGCATAGGGATAGTTTGCTAGTGGAGGGCTTTTGACATATGTATGTGTGTGATATAAAAACATATTGATACAGCTCTAATAACGGAAATGCACTTTTAGAACGTTTCATAACGTATAGAAGGGACCATCCAGATGACACTGCACATGATGGTACTGCAGTACTTATTTATGACACTCTTAAACATATTCACGTCCCTTAATTATTAACCATTAACAATAATCTTAACTTCTAACTTTATTATGAATGTTGCGTCTGTACTACTACTCTTTTAATCAAAAAGTTGCACATTAAATGTCATTTTTTTTTTTTTAATTTCTTAGTCCTAGATTTATTGCAGGTGGCGATTATAACGCTAATCACATTCAGTAAGGCTGCAAGGCAAACAAACCACATGGAAGATTAACTTTCGCCACCAATAAGTATGAAATTATCTTTGCTTATGAACTCACATATTAGACTGCTTGCTAGTGGAAGCTCCCTGAAATACTTGATATATTTATTTCCTCTAAACGTTTGTTAGGGCACAGGTACTACATGACCTTCCATCAGATCATAGTCGTGTATTGCTCATATTAAACAATATTGTTCCCTCATTTTTACCACGGGACAGATTACACACTTCTATTAATAGCTATAAATTCCAAAAACTGTTAAATGAAAAATTCCTGTTAAAAACTTTCAATGATCTTAATACATCGCAAATACAAGACAAATAAGGAACACTATATCCAAATTTATATCAGAGAATTAATAACTCAAAAAGAAGGGCAAGGTCTGTATGGAAACCCACAGGAATCCTCTCAGAAAAATTGAGATGGGACCGATTAAACAAGATATTAAATTCTGAAATTCAAAAATACAAAAAACTGTATCCACCAAATTCACTAATTCATTATCTACATAAAATGGCTCACTATTGCAAGCAGTTAGGAAAATTCTCTCTTGTCTAAATATTAGAACTCTCATCCTTCAAGCCGATGGTAACTGGATAATTACCAAGTAAAAAAATCAGAAGCTTGTATAAAACACTTTGCAGCTACCTTCCAGATACACACGGTATTGTTTACTATAGCCATGTTAACAGGTTCCTTCAATATTTGAATTTTTACTCCATGTACTATAAAGCACCTAAACATATATTACCAATAATAAAGAAATTGCTTAAAAAAAAAAAGGCACCAATATTTGACCTTATCATATCACACATCTTGGAACTATTACCAAACAAAGTAGTTTTATTAATCACTGATATATTTAACTCAATGCTTCGTTTAACATCCTTTATTATGGAAATGTTCAATAATTAGAATGGTATTAAAACCTAATAAACAATCTTACCTGTGTACTTCACATCGGCCGATCAGCCTACTTCCTATTATTAGTCAAATTAAAAAAAAAAAAAAAAGTCTGCTAAGTGAAATATATCCATTCTTTGAAAAGAATGGAATAAGTCGTTCACATCAAATTTGAATTCCGGCATAATCATTAACTATATAATAATGTTACCGTGTTGTTAATATGTCTACAGCACCAGGGTGGAAACAGTATTGCTCAACTGTTTTTCTTGATATTTGCAGACCTGAGATCGCGTCTGGCATCCTGGCCTCCTTTTCAAATTGAGGGATATCATTCATACATTACACAATTTAACTATCATACCTACAAGACAGATTTTTATGTGTCAAATAAGGCGAAACCAAATCGCAAATCTGTTATTCAAGCAGGAGCTCGACATGAAAGTATTATGGATCCTTTCTTGTATAGTTTTTATACTGCAGACATGCCGATTAATGAAAATAAGAGTTATGCACTTTTGTTGATGACACATGCATTCTCTCATCCGATTCTGACCCGGTTATTGTGTCTGATAAACTTCAGGACCATTTTTCGCCCTTGGGGTTAACCAGATGGAGATTCAGGATTAATTAAACTAAAATCAGCCAAATTACTTTTACTTTGCGTAAAGGACTGACGTTATCTCGGTCCATCTAGATGGGACATCCGTCCACATGTTAACCATGTTAAATACCTTAGTTTGTGTCTTGATACAAAACTTACTTAGGGGTCAACACATTAGTAATAAAATTATGGATGTGCGGAAGCGATATTGTCTGTTCAATTGCCTTTTTAGAAAACAGTCAAAGCTATCGGTTGAGAACAAACTATTCTTGTACAACTTGGTCATAAAACCGATTTGCATTTACGGCATTGAAATTTAAGTCGAACTGGGTGCGAAAAGAAGAAAGACTTGCAGACGAGAAAGAAAATGAACGTGTGTTTTATATTGAAATTTGTTAGGAGCAAAAAAACAAAACGAAAAATGAATTGCAAGAACTGAAAGTAAGGAGTTTATTGTATAATACAATGCACACGTAACCACGCATATAAGGGTATACATAAGAATGAATAAAGAAATCAAATATATTTACAGTGGCAGCCATTTGGTGAAGCGATTTGAAATGACAAAGAATAGTCTATTATATAGTCACCCTTAAAGGAAGCGTCAGGTGGTCAAATGAAAGGAGAAAAATCGTTTTTGTCACCTTCTGCGAAACGGTTAAGGGTGTTGCCTATTTTATACTCGCATTTAGTTCACGTGCCACTATTTTATATGTATTAGATGTTCGTAGATAACAATGTATATTATATACATATATGTATATACTATCCAGATAATATTATACATATATATATATATGTATGTATATATTCATTGTATGATGTATGTTTTAATATATACTTTGTAATATACTGTTCTACCTACAATCTCCACATAAATTACGTATAAGCTACTTATTATTTTAAGCTCGGCTCGTTCCTATAATACCCGAGCTAGTATTAACGATAACGGACGAATGCAAATTTAGTTTAATTGTTACGGTCATCATTCGAACTATTAATCAAACTACCGTGCGCACGGTAAAATCTTACAGACGTCTGATAAACGGACTGTATACGATCAATCCGGTTTAACGTTAATAAGAACTCGAGGATAATAATACTGGACCGGAGTGACCGCTTTATAAAAAATAAACAATAACAACGAAGAGTCTAAAATAATTATATATAATCGTATATAGTAGTGAAACGCATCACTGTAAAATAAATCGTCTCGGGTTTAGTATACGCTCTATACGCACGCATATATAAACACACACACACACACACACACACACATATATATATATATATATATATATATATATGTATAAATAAATATATATATATATATTTATACGTATATATATATTTATATGTGTATATACATGTATATATATAGTTATATGTATATATTTTAATTTTTTATAATGTGGAATGTAGTGATTTTTTTATAAAAAATCAATTGAAAATTAGTTAAATCACTAATATTTATTTTCTTAAAGAAAACACAAAGCTTTTCGGCATTTACGCCATTATCAAGTGAACCATTTTAAAACATCAAAATTTTAAAAATATAAATTAAATATAATTACTTAAAAATATGCGATGGTGATTGTGAAAATATGATCCAAAAATGGTGTCTGCTTCTGTTCTATTTTTTGATTTGTTGAAATTTAATATCAATATATTTGTTTATTAATTTAGTTTTTTTATATTAATTTTTTCTTCAATACTATTTTCCGGATTCTGTAAAAGTTGTGTACTGGTGGAATTTTAAATTTTTCATTAACTGGTGCGATGTATGATGTCCAAAAGTAAAATATAAAATATAAAAATAGATTATCAGATTTTTAATAATTATTTTCATTTTACTTGTAAAATTGTGTTTTTTAAAAAAATTGTTGCGTTCGTATATTTTTATATATATATATAAAGAAAGGGAATTAAATAGTAAAACTTCAGCCAGACATCTTTCTTATTACTCTTAATAAATGTTGTCAAATAGAAGAGTCAATGATCATTTTTATGTATCCCGAAATATAATCATTAGCATATAAATGGTTTACCGGTAGTGTCTGCTTCCAGAGTAATGCGTATATGTTGAACAATCCAAGTGTGGTCGTAGTAAGAAAGATTAATTGTAGGGATTAGTTAGCTAAATGTGTTTTCTATGAGTAATCATTATAGTTAAATTGATAACCCATCCATTTTACAATGATGTCGTGATTACATACGCCTGTGCACACGTAACAACAAATATAACATATTTACACACACACATTACGATATACGATCATACGATAAACCTTTGTCTATCCACTCCTGCATGATGGCTTTCCGTTTATGGCTACCAGTAGCCATTATATATATTTATATATATATATATATATATATATATATATATATATATATATATATATATATATATATTTATTTACAAAACAATACGGCGTACACAACAGCATAACGCCAATTACAGTGTACGCTCTTACGGAATAATTATGAAGTAAAAGTATGAATAAAAATAAAACTAGACTCTCACAACACGCTAATTAATATAAATAATATTTAGATTGAAAACAAAAAATTACTAATACAAACCGAAAAATCATTCTAATGAAATACAATACCCGCATACAAGCACACATCCGAAAAGCACAAAAAACCCAGAAATATACCAGTCATACACCCATACTCTCATGTAAACAAATTCTCCATCGGGGCACGCACATATGACCAAAATAAAATAAACTTACTGAAAAGTAACAACTGAAATATAGAGTCTAAAAAAATTTATAATATTCAAATTTACTATCGAAATGAATATCTAACTGTGGATGAATATTTAGTACGTTATTATATAGTCGTAAGGTGGATAAAAGTGGTGAGTTGTAACCTAGATTTGTACGAGCATGCGATTCATAGAAAATACGATGTGACCTACTATTAAGACTGGGGACCATAAATGAAATTGTAGATAATAAATAATTGTCATCTATGCGAGCGTTAATCATGCAGGAACCTCAACTTACTTATCTTTCTTCTAGCACTCGAAGATTTAATATTTAGGAAATCGCATAAAATATTATAACTCAAAAATGTTGGATAGACACCAGTTTGACGGTAATAAATATACCTCAAAAACTGAGAATGAACTTTTTCCACCATATGAATATATTTAGTGTAGAAAGGATCCCAAACCACAGATGCGTATTCTAATTGCGATCTTACAAGAGTGTTGAATAGTAACAGCGGAGTATCACGAAATACGCATGAATTTCGAATGATGAAACCCATAGTTCTGTAAGCATTTTTGGTAATATTACCAATATGAGTTGCAAATTTAAGCTCGTTGTCAATATAAACCCCCAAATCCAGAACACAGGTTACATTACAAACTGAACATTACCCATCGAGTAATCAAAGAGACATTTATTTTTTGTACGACAAAATCGAATATAAACACATTTCTCATAATTAAAAGGTAAATAATTATTGTCGCTCCATGTCACCATTCTACATAAATCATCTTGCAACAATTCACAATCACTGACAGTTTTAATTGATCTAAAAATTTGTAAGTCATCAGCAAATAATAGAAATTTTTGAATGTAAGTTAATTCCTATATCATTTATGAAAATATTAAATAATAGTGGACCCAAACTAAACCCCCTGTGGTACTCCGGAAGTAGGAGTGTATTGTTTGGACTGGTATCCGTTAAATAATACGTAGCACACACGCGAAGTTAAATATGATCTAAATAACTGTATGTAATCGTCAGAAAATCCGTAATTATGTAACTTAACCAGAAGTAAACTATGGCTGACTTTGTCAAAAGCCTTACTAAAATCCGTATAAATACAATCAACTTAAAGACGCTGCTCCAAACAGCCAGTAATTAATTTTGTATATGTAACAAGATTAGTTGTAGTAGATCTAGACCTTACCATGCTGTTCAGGAACAACTCTAGGCAAAAAAAAATTATTTAATCTTTCATATAAAATTGACTCTAATATTTTGCTGGGTACACATAGTAGGTAGATAGGACGATAGTTTTTAGCTGCACAACGATCACCAGACTTGAAAATTGGAACAACTTTAGCTGTTTTTAACAATACAGGCCATTTACCTGTTCCAGTAATAAGATTGAACAAGTATATCAAACTCTACCGAACATAGTTTAAACAATATTGCCGGTAATCCATCAGGCCCAACACTCCACTTAGGTTTCAGAATCTTAATAGATTTTTTATAATCATTTATAGTGATTGGAGCAAGTTTTAAGTGTCTTCCATCTTTAATTAAAGAGGTTTTAAGTGTGATGAAGCTGTCAGTCACATGAACAGATGAAAAATACTCTGCAAAAGCATTTGAAATATTCTTACTAGAACAATGATCTATATTTTTGTATTTTACTACGCTAGGGTGTAGCCGATCATTACGTCTATATTTAACAAAAGCCCAAAAATTGCTAGTGTTTTTTTGAACACCAGCCTCGGTCTTAAGAATATAATCATCATAAGAATTCCTTATTAGCTTTTTAACTTCAGCCCGTAGTTTACTAAACTTAAAATAATCAGTTTCCTTGCGGGTTCTACGATCGGATTTTCTAAATTTAGTTTTCAGTTTTAGTTTACGAACAATTTCTGGGGTAAACCAAGGCGGGTATGTGGACTTTCTAGATGATTTCTTGGTAAGATGCTTCTGAAGTTCATTGTATATTAGACTATAAAAATAAGTAGTTGCATCATCCACATTTCTGATATTATAAAGTTGTTCCATCAATCAGGGAAATTTTTTGTTTTAATGTTAAAGGGTTTGCTTTCCTAAAGTTGTAAGGTGCCACGCTTGTACTAAAATCCACTTTATATAAAGAACTACAGCGAACAGTGATATCCAGAGCAGGATGATACTTATCCTCAGGAAGAAGCGGATCAAGTGACCTCTGTACATCAACACTCAAAACGGAAGTAGTAATGATCAAATCTAAAGTTTTTCTCTGCGAATTAAGGACATTATTTACTACACTGAGATTATTAATTTCAATGAAATTTGAAAACGAATTAATATTTTTATTAAGATAATCAAGCGGAGTACCAGAACCAGAGGTGGATAAGTTGAAATCGCCCATAATCATAATATTAATTGTATTTTTCATATTCGATAATAAATTGTGACATTCATAAAAAAATCTGCTATAACAAGAGCAAGATGTACCAGGAGGAACATAAATACAACCGATAAGTGTTTGTACATGCAGACTAACATTCCTGACCTTAATCCAAACTGAATCTATATTCCCAAAACTGGGAAACGCAATTTCCTCTGCAACATATGTGTCCTTAATCGCTAACAAGACTCCGCCTCCCCTCCTACCAACTCTATCCGGACGATAAGCAAAATAACCTTGATTTAAAAATTCATTGTTGTAAACACATCCAGTTAACCAAGTTTCAGTGAATCCTACAATATCAAAGTTACTTCTACACATTCCTAAATAAAGTTCTTTTAACTTTATATTTAATCCCCGAACATTTTGGTAATACACTTTAAGTCCCATTATAATAATTGTTTGAAAATTTGGCGATAAATAATGGAATAAATAAGAACTCCAATAAATAGATAAAAATCGGAAATTTGTTTGGTAAAATAATTTCATTCAATTTAAATGTACAGTCAATTCTATATAACTGCCAAACGTAATCAGATTTGTTATACTTATATATTATACGTTGAATGTTTTCTATTTCATTACTGTTGCAGTTGAGAAATTTATTATTTCCGATTATATTTAAAATTTATTTAAATAATATCCGACAGAACCACGATCAGGAAGTATCCGAGTTATGTAATGATTTATTATAATCATCTTTTTATTTTTAAAACTATTTGTTGCATAATAATTTATTTATTAATTCATCTCTGTTAATATATTGCGTCTTACATTGAAATTCATTTAAAATTTCTATATCAAACTGTTTGAAAACTATTTTACTTATGATACCATTATTGTTTTTTTTTTTTTTTTTTTTTTTAGCATTAAAAATTAAACAATCTTTTTTTAATATGAAGATCAACAGGTAAGATCCGTGCTATGCTATATAACGTTATATTAGAAACAGTAATATATGAAGAAGTTAAATCAATTAGAAATTTATGAAAATTACAGATTAAATTGTACATTTGTCGTTTAGTTAAATACTTTAAGTAGAACGCAGCGCAATATGTGTACAGTGAATGTACTATAAACCTTTGTGCAGAATTATATATATATATAATATTGTACATTACGATAAATTATAGCGTTATTAGTAAAATTTTATAAAAAATAATTTATTCATTAGAGAATGCGTTCTGTGTGTGTGTTATGCAAAGTTTTAAATAAATAAATAAAAAGTGTACTTCGAAATTGAAATTAACTATAACACAAAAAGTACAATAATAAATAAAATAAAAATTTGCGCATCCTGAAAAAATAGTTCTTACTTCGTATACTAAGCACAGGTTTTTACATTCTGACAAACGAAGTCATTTAGCGATATTCTCAATTTAATACTGACCAATAGCATTAGTGACGCTCACTCGGTAGCTATGCGATCCTAAAAGTAAATCTAAGATTTTATCGTATTTCAATATCTGCAAGTCATCGGACCAGCCGAGTTATCGGTATAATCATCAGTGTGTACATATCATTTGATGAGATATTATTCCCCCCTTAATTATTTCATCATTTCAATTAATCGACGTTGTAGCTCTATTTTTCAATATTTTCTATCGTTTCAATGAATTAAAAAAAAACAAAAAAAAAAAAACTTTAGAATAGTCAACGAAGCGTAAATATGTTTCCGGACTGTATTCTGCAAATTTTTTAATAATATAATAACGGACGTTAAATATCACCCCGCGTGAGACTTTATTCTATAAACATTTACTTACGAGTGAGAGAACAGCCTAGCGGCTAGAGTACGGACTTCTATAGAATACGATCGACTATTAGCAAAAACAGAAAACAAACTATAAATAATCCTAATATCATTATCGTGCGGAAAGCGATGACAATCCACTACAGACAACATCGTATGAGTGCTAGTAATAATATAGTACACTACAAAAATACACGAGGATGCATTATAAACGATTATAATCAATTCTCCCGGGTGTACGAGACGCTATAAACGACCAGGACGTTGTATTATTTAAAAAGCAATTAACGTCCTGAACGTACAACGACCTATGCGGTAACAATCGATAATAATAAATATAGAAATGAAGACGCGCTCGCATATTGTGAATGGAAATTTCTATAGATTTGGAGACAATTCCAAAACACCAGGTCCCGGATTGATGCTTCGATATACTGGCGGCTAATGACTTATTAGGGTCCATCTACAAAGAGAAAAACCATGAACCCGAAAATTGTGTAAACTTCAAGACTTTAAACTCACATAACTCGACTCATTATTCAAAATCCATAAACCGCCAATAAAACCGCGCCACTAAACTCCTTCCAAAAATTAATTAAAATCCTTTTCTTTTTAAAGTAAAAATTATTTACTCAGTTTTCTCGTCTTTATCTTTGAGTTTCCATTTTGTAACAAAATTTGGATATTCCATCTATCGCTTTCTATATATATATATATTAAAAATGAGTAGGTCTAAAATACTCCCTGAAGGTACCCCAGCATTAATACATCGTATGCTAGAATTGTAGTTTTTCAGTTTTACATAGAATTTTCTGAACGTTTATTCCGGTTAAAGTTATCGCGTTAGCCAGCTGTATTTTTGTATTTAGAGTATTGCGAGTCAAGACCGAGGATGTACATACTATAGACTGCTTTGATAGCGAATTGAATACAAATAAATACGAAGAATTGCCGGCAATGTCGACGGATAGAATGGAGCTGTAGACGATGCTTCGCTTTTAAGTAAAAGAATGAATGAACACAGGCCGCGTTTAGGGCGTTTGAGTTTTACACGAAATTATTATCAACATTACGGTTCTTATCAGCGCCCCACGCCCCGTCGTCGGTGTAGTATACACAAGATATCTCTTAGATGGGTGAAGAAACTTTTGGATAATAATAGCTTTGTACGTGTTTTTCCAACAATTTACTTTTATCATTTTAAACTTTCGCATATCGTTTTATACGTTCTCTTTTTATTGTCATCGTCGTTAATGCAACTTATTACTATCGTAACTACCATTGTGCAAGTAAGTCGTGCGGATATTGTCCTTTCATATCGACTGATTTAGTTGAAACTGTTTTTTTTCATATATATATATATATATATATGACAAAATCCTCGGAATAACTTTAAATAAAGTGACGCGATTTACATCTCGTATTTCGCACGTGCCTTTTAAGAAATTTACCAACAAATCGAGTCGCGACATTTAATTCGGCCGATAGTAAATTATCTGCCGCTCGTTTTTCACAAGCATATATTGCGTCGAACTTGTAATTTTCAGCTCGTAGTTGTCGCCGTTTTTCGATACCGTTGGGAACCATTTTTTAAGTTTATTACACCCGGAATCTAACGCGAATAGAGGAGGAGTGCATCTTTTTAGATAAAGCTGCCCTTCCCTGGTTTTTACTAGCGTTGCCTATATTACGGCTAATATCGCTATTCGCATTAATATCACTATTAAAATATCGTTTCTACTATTATTGTAATCATTATCGTTATTTTGAACAAATATATATTATATATATATATATATATATATATATATATATATATATATATATATATATATATATAATCTCGTTATATTTGGGCGCGTAAACGTGAGTAGAATTAATATGTCGAAGATATTTACAAAGCTTTGAATTATGCGACGAAAACGAATATTCTAATCATCTCCGATTCCTCAAGTGTTCTATTAAAATTATCTAAGCTTGCGGAAGTCAAAATATCCGAGTTAGAATTTGATGCGAGAGACGTCGCGTTATTCAGCTTTTGTGGTACTGATTAGGTCTCTTCTCATTGCGTTATTACCGGGAACATCGATGAACTTACGCGTTGTAATTTATCAAGCGTTCCTTATGAGAACATTAAGTGGAATTGGACTGATATGTTTATCGAACAATTTTTACTAATAGATTTTCAATTTCAACAGTATTAATAAAGGAAAAAGATACTTCGCTTTAGTACATACGGTTTCCCGTAAGCCATATGGTTTCAAATTATACCAGAACTGTTCAACATTTTATATATATATATATTATATATATATATATATATATATATATATATATATATATATATATATATATATATATAATATTATTTGCAATCTGTCCCATAGGGACAACAGGCGAATTTTATCCATCTTGACTGGAGATACTACCCAGTGGTAGCACTCCTCGAGATTTATGTTTTTATTTTATTATGTTGAACCTTGTGCTTAGATCTTGCGGCTGGTATTCTTTTCAATCATCGCATGTCTTTGTTACGGTGTTGTAACTCCGTTGCCAGTAGATTTGGATGAAGTTGCAATCTCGAAGCATAGTTATTGCTGCGTCCGTCAGCGATTTCTTGTACAGTTTGGAAACGAGTGTCCGTGCGGATAGTTTCATTTTTGACATACCACGGTGCTCCTGGTATACATCTCGGAGCTTTTGATTGGAATCGCTGTATAGCCATCAGGTTGATGTGCAAGCTCCTATAGCTCTATTTCTTAGGTCTAAACTGGTTTCCATATAGGTTTTGTAGTAAATAGATTATATATCAACTTTATTTCTCACCAAATTAGTCATAATTTCTGATGGTACACGTGCTATGTTGACGACTGTATACTGAGCATCAAATTTGGATTTGTCCGAAATTTCTTAAGCGTTATAAAACGAGCTGTTCTCTAATATTTTACAAAAAAAAAAAAACACAAAAACAAAGTAGCACACACACTACCCGCGAATGTCGAATTAATTGTTTCCGACTCGTTTGGTGTCTTACAATCACAATCAGTTTATATAAATTTATATTTTAGTATATCGGCATTGAGATTTAAAATTCACTAACTAGATAAAGGTTTGGTCAAACGGCGCAAGCTGGGCCAAAAGAAAAGGGTAGTGGTGGAATAAAATAAAATTATTTCATCGTGAAAGAACGATTTTACTGTCGAATTTCGATACTTTAAACGGTGAAAAAGTCGAAAAATTCGATTATTATTAACATCCGTCGAATGAACTTAAAGCTGGACTTCCCTCCGGCTAAAAGACCGTTCTTATATCGATCTATTTTGATAGTTCCCGTTCAAGTTCAACTACAGAATCACGTTGGTATACGAGCCAATTTTTATCCAGCTCCAATTACTTTGCATCAAATCGTTCGGATACTTATCGTTAAAATCTTACCACTCCCCGGTGCGTGGCCTTTTTTTTTTTAACCGTCTTTTATATCTCGAATTCGTAAATATTACGGGCGACACTAATTATATCAGCGCGCTAAAGTTTAATCCGCTTTACCTGTTTCACATCGAATTAATTTCCATTTTTAAAGCTTTCAACCTATCTAGGGACACGTCTGCGTCGTTTTTTACCAGTTCGTAGCCTGGATGGTTGAAAAAATGACTATTTTCGAAAGACCGCGCGTACCATAAAAGTTGCTCGAATTTTTTTTTTTTTTTGTTTTTTTCATTTCCGAACCAAATTAGATTAATCGAAGGATTTACTTTATTAACTCGATTAGAAAGGTTTTCTTTATTGCAGGAATTTCAGAAACTAAAGTAGATGAGAGCACTTACCTAACGATGACGAACTATCATTTATTCCGTAATAATAAAACCCGGACCAGTGGAGGTGTAGCATTACTAATACATAATAGCATACAGTGCGAAGAAATTCCCACCCCACAAACAAAGTACGTTCGGGCTGTTGGAGCTAAAGTCTGTGTAGATGGCAAATTGCTAACTATTTATGCGGTTTATAGGCCACCAACAAAACCGATAAACTTTCAAACTGATATCAAATTTCTAATGCATTCTGCCGAAAGAGTTTTATTAATCGGAGATTTTAGTGCGAAACATCGTGGAACTGTTACAATGGTAACAGGACTGGAAATGAGTTACTAAACTTGTCTGCAACCTTAAACTTTCAAATAAAAGCACCCAATGAACCTACGTTTTTTCCGGGCCACCCGTCTTCAAAACCTAGCATAATTGATCTGGTCCTTACAAAATACTACTATGAAATTCCCGATCCTATATCAATTGGTAAGCTCTCTTCCAATCATAATCCAATAATATGTTCTCTCGGTGGTACGATAAGGCGTAACACAACCAAATTTTGATTACTCTAAAGCAAACTGGAGAAAATATCAACAATACATACAAAACGAAGTCAAAATTCCAATAACCTTGCACAATCCTTTTTATGCAGATGGTTACATTCGTTAACTCTATTATCTTAAAGGCTGCCGAAAGCTCCATCCCATTATTAAAAGGGAATGTTAAAAATTTTTCGATCTCCCCTGGTACTTTGCAAATAATAAAAATTAAAAATTATTATAGGAAACTTTATCAGAGATATCATAATGAAAATATGTATATATTTAAACAACTATACGATAGGTTGAATAAATTCGTTAAAAGACGACTGTTACAAGAAAAAAATGCTCATTACAACTCGTTTCTCAGTAATATAAAATGAATAATCAGCTACGGAAAGTAAACAAAGATTTTTCCCGGGGACAAACAAACTTGCCTCCTATTAAAAAACCTGGAAGTGTCGATATAGTAGCGTACTTAAACGAAGATAAAGCTGAGCTTATAGCAGAACACTGAACAGAATAAATGTCCACACGATATCACGAACGGAAATTAAAACAAACAATAAATACATTTTTAACAAATAACGTACCTACATTAAACTATGCTGACTTAACCTCAATTAGATCACTGAGAAATACATACTAAACCGGACACGATAAAATTAGCGTAAAAATGATTAAACATTTATCTCGTAAAGGTGTAGATATATAGGTGTAGCTTTATGATCAGTATGCAGGTTTTCCTGTATATTTATTTTAGTTAGACGAACAGCTGGGAATACTTTTTTAAACTATCGTAAGGTATATTCGTTTTAATATATATATATATATATATATATATATTCGGCTTCTACACTTACCGCCATTTTTCAATTACGATATAAAAGATACAAACTTAAAAAAAATTCAACATTTGCACCTCACGCTCCAGACTTCCCAATAATATATTTTTCTAATCGCGTACTACCTTCAACTTTAAGTCAAGATTTACCATACGCTATTACTATTTATAAGGCTTACCATATTTGCATTATTCATATAAGTACGATACAACTACATACTTGGACTTCTAGTAGTTATAAACATACTCATTACGTTTCCTCATTCCTTTCGTTGCATACATGTATATGTGTGTATATATGTATATATGTGTGTGTATAGTATTTAACGAGATAAATTATTATAATATTTAACGTGATCTCTCCTCCGCTACGCAGGGTTTTTTATTGCATATTTTTTCCCTGTACAAACGTCTATTTAATATCAACCTTTTCAATGCACTCCATATAGAGACTTTTATAAGTCGTTTTCCGAGTTCTCTGCTCGCGTTTTTACCGGTGAATGAATATGGGTAGAGTTATTCTAGGTTGTATTTCTCGGTCGGTTTTTCCATCTTCTCATACCATACAACCCAAATATAACGCTTCTTCGACTTTACAATTTTTTTTTTTATTATTTAAAATACGTATTTTTTTTTTTTACGGCGTTAGGGTTCTTTCGCATATTATGAGTTTAGTTTTTGTTTCATTTATTTTTCACGTCCAAGTGTAGTTTCGTTTCTTCCAATGCTCCTTGAAGACCTTCTTCAGACTTAGGCAATAATGTGTCATCAGTGAATGTTATCATATGTATGTAATCATCTTAAATGTCTATCGCAATTGGTTTATTCCTCAGACTAGTTTTTATTGCGTTTATTGGTTTTTCTATATGTATATATTAAATAACGTCGGTGAGATTCCTTGTCTCACCCCTTTGTTTATTCTTATTCCCCTCTGCTTTTTACTATAATTAATTCAGCTGTTTGATTATTATAGATCGGATTGTTTTTATACTTCTGCCTCGGATATACCGATTTCTCGCAGAATTCTTAACATGTTGTTCCATTTCGCTCTAGCAAAAGTCTTTTCTAGATTTAAAAAGGTCAGCACTATTCCGTCTGCGGATTCTGATTGATTTTCTATTATGAGTGCTAATTATCTCGTCTGTTTTTTTTTTTTTTTTTGGAATTCGAATTGATTTCAGTCAGACTTTTATTAATTTTGCCTTGTATCTTAGTTTTTTCAGCAACATTTTTTTATTTCAATAGGTATTTGGTATATCATATATATATATATATATATACTGCTTTGTAAATAATTTAAATGTACTTATTATTCAATCATTCATAGAACGACGAAGATTAAATGAAAAAAACCAAAGTAACATAAACCGCACTGTGAACTGAAAAATCAACTTAGAAACTTTTGGTGTAATACCTTAGAATCTACAGTATTAGCACATGATCTCGGCATAGTCCTCACGATATTGTTGAAATGTTGGTTGGTTAATTGTAACTAGACGAATATGGAAAATTTAAATAACGAACGGAAGAACGTTCTTATAACGGATCAATATTGATATTTCCTGCAACGACGATATTGATAACGATAATATAATAATGAGGATGATAATGATGATAATAGTAATAATAATAATAATAATAAATTGATGCTTTTATTGCACACATTGACTTTAAGTATATGAGTATAAGAATACGTAGTTTTAAAATAAACACATAGGTATCCCTGTAGAAAAAATTTAATACAAAGCGAGAATTCTGGTAAAGGACAAAATTATACGGCGGATAGATGTTGATTTAAAAATTATCATGGTCGATGAACCCTTCGAGTAAACACACTTCTGGTTCGACGATCGAATTATTCCAAAAAACTATCACTACTCCGAAAAACAATATCGCCCCGGGAAAAATAAAACAACCTAGTTTGTTTGACGAAGACTTGAATGATTTTTTGGAAGTAATTCGAATAATTTAACTACGGGACAAATTTTGAGCGTGCCCGATTATATAATAATTTTTATTTATTCCTTTTTTTTTTTTTTTTTTTTTTTTTAAACGAAGCCAACTTACGACTATAGTGATGAATTCGCACACACACACACACATACACACGTATTGGCTCGTTTCTTTGCTGTCTGTTGTCACTAAAGTGTTCAAAACGTACCCAGACCGTTTTTATAGTTTCATCTATTAACAGAGTTTTCAGTTTGTTTGTTTTTTTAAATCGCGATTCGCTCATATCGGAACATGATATTTGCGTAATATAAAATTTTCAATTTTCATCTCTTTATTCGGAACGGATAGCGACTTAATCGGGATTAATTTTTCTATTTACGAAAATCATACCGCGTAAACAGGCGTAATCGGATAAATTTCAGTTGAATACTAAATTAGGCAACGTTCGCAGTTCTTATCGAAATATACCGCTAATTAAGGAAACAGACAATTCTGATAATCCTACGTCCCCGCTGCGATCGTTAATTATTATTTAGTTAAATTAACGCGCCGAGTACTAGAAAAAGAGGATTAAATTGAGGAATAGATACTGGACCGGTGGAAGGAAGGTAATTAGATTCGACGATGAAATATGGTCACTTTGGAGAGGAGATGAAGCGAAAGAGGAACATTAAGAGACGCTCTAAGCTAGGAATATGGGGCTATATGTGAAATGGAGAAGATAACCCTACAGCCGGAACAAGGTGGACCCAAAGTTTTATTAATAACCTAACGAGCGCTGGTGATGAGCACATCGTCTGTGCGGCTTGGAAGCGAAGTTATCAAAGGATCGATCGAATATTTGCCGCAGTTTGTTGTTTCGTGACGTCAGCCGTCACTTCCTTTGCTATAACGCAAGAAGCCCGTTTTTGATGTATTTCTTCAGGTCAGACATCCGGAATCGCCAAGAACGTAGTAGCTTCGCTGGTAACTTTATCAGCTAGAGTTTATTCACATGAACCCCATCAATATGTTAATACTTTCTAACAATCTTTCGAATAATTTTTATGCGCGAAATTCGTTCACGATTAGTGAATAAATCATAGGACAACCAATAGTGATCGGCAGTATTACAATTAACAGGGGAAACTTTGAACATATATATATATATCCTTCTTCATTGTAAGCTTCATCCGAGCGTCGTGAGATTCTGCAACCTCGATTCTACATATGTGCGTTAGGCATATGTTTCGGTCATCCGCATATTGAACCGCTTGTTGGAGCGATGTAGTGTTTACTAATTCTTCGATTCCATCCGTGTATTGTGTGGGTACTCTTCCTTGTTTTCTAAAAAATTAGTTTTCCCAGACTGTTCTTCCGACGTATGATATGACCGAAGTGACTATTCGCTGCTTTACTAGCTCTCGTAGTCGGATTTTTGGACAGATTTCATTTAACACCGACAGGTTTGTTCGCTTTTCGGTCCAGGGAATCCTAAGTATCCTTCTCCAACCGAACATTGAAACTTTTTCACATTTTTCACAATGATGCTTTTGACACGAACATGTAGTCGATTTCAGTCATATGTCTATTATCAGCTTAATAAAAATGTTACTTTTTTTCTCTTTTTTTTTTTTTTTTTTTTTTTAATGGGGATGCCTTCACAGACGTAGTAACTCATATTTCTATAAACGCGGTGGACATCTAGAAATATCGCTACGTCTGCAAACGGATGTTAATTCTCA
This sequence comes from Coronaproctus castanopsis, assembly GCA_032883995.1. Taxonomy (NCBI): domain Eukaryota; kingdom Metazoa; phylum Arthropoda; class Insecta; order Hemiptera; family Monophlebidae; genus Coronaproctus; species Coronaproctus castanopsis. The sequence goes on from CM065054.1 coordinate 12,873,660, forward strand.
AGATGAAGAAAGAACAATATATTATACGAAGGACCGTTATATGCGCGCAGTAATTTAATGTATAGTTCAGAGCGTAATGTTATTAAAGAAGGTCATTCGAAGAACACGTGATCAGGATTGCAAATTGCATTTACAGAATGTAGAGGGAAGTAAGGAGTTTCTCTAAGCTACATAAGAAACAGACGGTCCGGTAACAAGTAATGCCCGAATCGCAATCAGCTGATAAGTATAATTGCTTTCCGTTTAATATTTGAGAAAAAAAAAACAACAAGTAGAAACGTGGAAATCTAGGAAGAGACGGTTGTAAACCTATAAAGGGGCGACTGCTGTATATACTGCACCGTATGTCCCTTCCTAAAGTTTCTTATGTTCCGACTGTATAGTAGAAGAGAAGAAGAAGCTTTATTTCACCATAATGATATATGCCTAACAAGGGGTTCATAAAGTTAACTACCTTATATACCTTAACAGTTTAAATAGTATTATACTAAATCTAGGAAAATTAATGAGACGAATGTTTTAACAGGAAAAAACAAAAACAAAAACCTGCGAGGAAATAGATGAAATATGTTGAAAGAAAAACAAAAATTTACGAGGTACATATGCACACGTATATATATATATATATATATATATATATATATATATATATATATACATATACACATAAACCTACACATGCACGCATACCATATTAACCGCACAAAATAAATAATTTACATAGACACAAATTAAATGAGTAACCTATGGTTTAGCATATCGTAATCACCCCTATGAAACGCCTATTTAGCTAATGAATCTACAATTTCATTTTCGGGGATTCCTCGAGAAGTTTCGGTCCTCGCGTTACACTTACCGTTAGCGAATTTATCAACGAGCTGAATCGTAACATTGACAATGCCAACCGTAATTGCGACTTTGTCGTGTGGGTTTAACTGATTTGATAGCGTATCGTAGAATGACAATATTTCGGTTTCATTTGCGTCGGTGTTAATGGGTCTGACTTTGAGTTAATAATAATTACGCCGTTTTCTGAATGCTTTGTATCCTCTGAGAGTTTAATAAATTTTCTTCGGTGTGTATTTCCGTAATGCGAATAACACGGCTAGGCGTATAGAAAATATACTATCGACTTTAAAATGATTGCAGTGAACATTCGAAAGCGATCAAATTGGAACATTCTATATATCGTAATCTCTCCCGGTACCTGCAGTCGAAAAATACTCGAATCTATATTTCACATTACGATCGCGAAGAGTGCCGGTTGCTCACCAGATCACAATATCGAACATATTACTGTTAGAAGATAGCGCGGTAGTTTCTTTTGCCTGTCGCAAGATTTTCCGTTAGAGTTCACTCCTTGTGGAGCGTGATAGTTTGTTTTAGACTCTTTCATCAAACCGACGAGCGAATATGTTGTCGTGAGAAAATTAACGTTAAGAAAGCTGTAATACGATTTAAAAAATTCGGGAAAGTCCTTTAGGAATAGCTTCGGTAAGGTGAAGGACCTATACTAGCGTCGATGTGTTGTGAGTTAGTGTCGATGTGTTGTGAGTTTCGAATTAGCGTTTCTAAATTAACGCTAAGTGTATCGAAAAGAAAATTACTACCCTACAAGACGAGCAGATATAAAACGCACTCTGTTTTTTTTTCTTTCTATTTCTTCGTTAGTTGAACCCGCACTGATGGTTCAGAAAAGGCTGTGAGCAAAATTTATATATATATATATATATATATATATATATATATATATATATTTGTATGTATCACTTGGAAGTATTATTATTATTTTTAATTTAATTTTGGGAGGTAATATCCGGCATAGAATTGGGAGGTGTATATTAATTATAACCGATCGACCGGTAGTATCGCGAACTACAAAGAAATTGAAAAATTGAAAAGTCGAAAAATTACAAGAAGGCGTCCGATTGTTGAAAATTCCAAAAAAAAAAAAAAAAAAAAAAAAAAAAAAGCTATATATTTCGAAAAGTAATAATGATAATAATTTTGAATCGGATTTATAACGTCCGAATGATATATCTTGTTACCTAACGGAAAATAATCGAATAGAATGCAACTAATTAGCGAACGCCGATGTCGTCAATCGCAAAAAAATTAGTCGCGAAGAATGGGAAATATCAAGTATGCCGTCTATCTATAGGTAGATAGATGTAAGTGGAGAAATGTAAGAAAAAACGTCGTTCGCAGTCACCGGTAATTAATGAGACGAAGTTAGGACGCCGACTTGAAAATGGACACAAAACGACGGAAATACCAAAGAAAGAAAAAAGATGCTCCAGTGGCTTTGTTTTAACGAAAAAGAATTTTATTTACCTATATATATATATATATGTGTTATATATATATATATATATATATATATATATGTCTTATTGCGTTACAAGAAATAAAGGATAAATTTTGTCACGTCGTTAACAGCTGGGACACAACGTGTGCTTTCCTAAATCGGGAGTTTAAACCCTCCCCCCCCAAAAAAAGAGGATATAAGAAGGAATCGTTTGCAAGATCTATCCAAGGAGATAAAATGCGAATAATCGTAATAATAATAACGACGATATAATAAATATAATATTAATAATGTAAATGACAATAATAATATAATGTGAATATCAATAATGTAAATAACATAATACTACTACTACTACTACTAATAATAAAAATAATAGTAATAATCATGATAATAATAGAGTCTTTAGTATAGTTATAATAAAATAATATTAATAACGATAACGAGTAAAAAACGGGAGCGAAAAACAATACAATTTTTCGAACAAAACGGAAAATCAGAAACTATAATAACGATTATAATCGTAAGACAAAAAAAAAAAAAAGGAAAAAAAAACAAATAAAGACAGAATACAAAAAAAGGACAAAAAAAAAATGAAAATTCCCCGAACGTAAAATAAAAACCGAGAAATTGAAATCGGGTCGTTTATTAATTAAAAATCAGAAATTTATGAGAGAATCAGAACGGAACTCTAACACCGGTGACGTGCTGAACGAACAGCGCAGCAGACAGACTAATTGGAAAACGTGCTATTTCCTGAATTTAGGCGTGCGTCGTTACTTTTTCCAATTTTTCTCACTTTTTCATTTTTCTTTTTCCCTTACTATTTATCATCATCGTCATTGTTATTATGATTATTACTATCGTTATCATTATCATCATTAGAAGAATATTTCCCCTCTTTCTTTTATTTATAGCTTCATTTCTTAATTTTTGATTTCGATACATACTAGGAGGAAATTTATTTTCCTTATAAAAATAAAATGTTTTTCCCGCGAGAAATCGAGGATGAACATTTTCGAATTTGGCAATGTCGAAGCCGGGAAGAACAAAGAAATCTTGTATATAGATATACAGATTTTTTTTATTTTTTTTTATTTTTTTTAATACAGATATTTATATATACATATATATATATATATATATATATATATAAAATATATAATTATTAACGTACTTATATAAATATACCTTTGTTTTTGTATAAAATGAATCAATTAATAACTAAAGAAATAAAAAGGGAAGACAAAGTATTTTTCAAAAAATCGCAAAAAGTCCATTCTCTAATAAAGAAAGATGTATATATATATATATATATGTATATATATATATATATATATATATATATATATATATATATATATATACTTAGAAATATATAGTTATAGGGTATAGATAGACTAAGATAGATAGAGTTGGGCGAGTGAAAAGGTGTAGTTATTTAGGGTGAATGGATGGTGGTTTTCACAATACGAGTAGAATACAATTAAACCAAAAAGCCGACCGATTAGTAAGTTTAAAACATCGTTTGTTCTTGAATAATCGATGGTTGGAATAGAGTTCAAATTTACGAAACGATCAATAAAAATATACGAACGAACTTATGTATTATTATTAATATTAATATTATTATTATTAATATATATATATATATATATATATATATATATATATATATATATATATATATATAGTTCTTAATAACATATTTCGAAATCGTATTTTCTGCGAGTTAATTTGTTTACCCTCACATTTGTATAACATACTCCCAAATCGTTCTTCAAGCTATTTTATATAGTAAAGTTTTAGATAGCATCCAGTTCCAGTTTTAACCCACAAATGCTCGATCTTTTTCTAACGTGAAAGTTAAGTATCTGTATGAGATTCAACTTATCATCTACGTATGTAAAAATAAAGATAAATTCACCCCCATGGAATGAGAAGAGGAATTACAAGATCGAGCTAAAAAGATAATGTTACAGTGCCTGATTTTCGAAAATATCATTCGAGATTACAGGCTATATGTAATTGTGCAACTTTGTATAATTCGCTGCCGGACATGGGGTGAAACTGAATCTTAACAATGTATAAAATTACAAGATTATAAACTTTTGATGAATTATATGCGTAATCTTTCATCCAACTAATTTCATCTGGTGTGTCAATGTCGTATTACTGTTCGCATCTGCGTATGTCTTTATGTATAGAAGTGTCGTTTTATTATATGTGTATGTCTGTATTATTGTTTTCATTAGTGTGTCCACATGTATATCGATTTGTGCTTTGATTTTGATACGTGTATTGGAATTATGTATTTATGTGGGTATATTTATTATCGAGTTAGCCTATTAACCATTATAACCCTGCGTCTATAAGTTTATATGTACCTGTGTGCACGTATTGTAAGCATTTTCTATATATATTTATTTTGTTTTTGTAAATAAGTGTGTGTTTACTAATGCGTTCACTTTTATTATAGCTATTACAAAATATAAATGTGATTAAGTGTACGTGTGTGTGTGTATATATATGTGTGTGTAGTGTCTTGTGGGTGTATATACGTAACAATTGCGGTTGTAAGTATGTTTATTGTTTATTGTCACTTAGATATTCATAAGTGTTAACAATTGTTCAAACTATTTATGCAATACTAACCAACCAAGTATTTGTATATCTATTTAAGTTTCCACTACTCGCGTAAATAAATGCGCAAGGATGGCAAGTGAATTATTCCGTATGCACTTTTCCAGCCTTCCTCCAAACTGATTAGTTAATCGTGAACCCCACTTGGTATTTTTTGCGTTATAATCACCGCCGCATATGAAGTTATTTCCTAAGTTTTTAAAGATATCGGGTCTTATTCAAAAGACAACACGTTTTTTTTTTTTTTTTTCATTTTAATTATTGTATTTGAACATTCCTATACTATTCCTACAAATATTTAATTCCCATCAAGTTACTCTTTTCTCTTCCTCATAGTCTAGTGTCTTACTGGAGTCACTAGACTAATATTAATTTCCTACTTACGTGATCACCGTTGTTTGCAGCAATTAATGCTGGTATGATGTTTAAAAGGGGGAAAAAAATGCGCATTTGTGGATTTGAATGAATAAATTTGATTTGATTCGATTTGATTATCATTAAAGTCTGCCGTAACAGAAATACTCTGAAAAACGTAGTTGAAATCGCCTCTGGATAAATCAACGCATACTTATTCCTATTATTACGACGTCGTGCCCATCCGGAAAGAGATCAACCGAGTGGGCTAAAGATGAAATAATAAACTGATAGGAAAATTTGGACGTATTTTCGATATAATTAAAAGAAAGACGAACCCATTCGTAATTAATTAAATATTTTATTTCGGATTTAGAAATAACAGATCAAGACCATAATTTCCTTTTTAACGAAGGTAAGATTAATAATAATAACAATAATGACGATAATCACAACGCCAACAATAATAATAATAATTATTATTATTTATTTTGTACGGCAGTAATCCTATCCGTAGATAAGTATGAAAACACAGAACCAAAAAAAAAAAACTGCAGGTGTCACTTTGGCATGTAGAGACTTCGCTAAAACGATGGCGCATAGTAGTCGATGAAAGTAAGTCAACGCGATTTCCTCTATAAATCGAAAAATTAAACGCCTGCTCATCAAAATTCTAAGTATCAATAATGTGAAATATATAGGCCTCAGACACTAGGCTTACCTAGGTTACTCACGTTCAGAAAAAGATCGAGCATTTGTGGGTTAAAACCAGAACTGGATGCTAACTAAAACTTTACTATATAAAATAGCTTTAAGAACGATTTGGGAGTATGTTATACAAATGTGAGGTAAACAAATTAACTCGCAGAAAATACGATTTCGAAATATGTTATTAAGAACTATATGCATATATATATATATATATATATATATATATATATATATATATATATATATATATATATATATATATATATACAGTTTCTTAGAATCTGAAATAAAGTATGCGGTGAATAACTTAAAAAAGGAAAAAACACTAGGGAGTGATGGAATTACTAATGAAATCATAATTCAGGAAAAAAATGTTTGCTCACGGAAGTAATATTATTGCATAAAAAAGGTAAAAAAGAGGATATAAACAGACCAATAAGTCTTCAGCGGACGTTATACAAAACATTTATGAAATTAATTTATACAAGGATACGAGTGCAATTAGCTGAACAACAACAACCAGATGAAGTAGGTTTCATAATTATCTGGATTTTCTACAATTGATAACCTATATACAATACATCAGCTAATGGAAAAGGCTGATGAATATAATATAAAAATGTATTTTACATTTCTCGATTTCCAAAAAGTATTTGACTCGATTTATCATGACAGTTTGTATCAAACTATGGGAACTCAAAATATACATCCTAAATATATGAGAATCATAAAGAACATATACGATAATGGATACGGAAAAATTATGTTGGATAAAGACGGAGAAGAGTTTCCCTTTAAAAGAGCAGTGCGACAAGGTGACCTATTAGCGCCAGTTTTATTTAATGCTGTTCTGGAAGAAATATTTAAAAACCCCGAATTGGAGAAAAAAGGGAATACATATAAATGGCACTTATATATCAAACCTTAGATTTGCAGGTGACGTAACTATAATTTCAGTTTCTCCGAAACAGTTAATAACAATGTTAATGGAATTACACGAAAAATCAAAAGTAAGGGGTCAGAAAATAAATTATGAAAAATCGAATTTACTGAAAAAACGGAGAAAAAATAAAAATTGAAATGAACGGAAAAACGATACACTGAGTGGAAGATGTTACACATTTAGGTCGAATAATATCCTTCAAAGATCCGATAGAAAAAGAAGTAAATCACAGAATAACGATAGAGAGTGGAAAAAATTCTGGGCATTACAAGAAATATTTAAACCAAATATTAATTGCGCAAGAAAAGTACAGATTTACATTACATTCGTACTTCCGGCCATCACATACGGTGCGCAAACATGGTCACTCACAGTTAGACAAACTAGAAAAATATTAATAGCTCAAAAATCTATGGAAAGATAAATGATCGGGATAACAAGGATGGGCAAAAATCAGTAATAAAGTAGTACGGGATAAGTCAAAACAGAAGATGCTCTCCGCAAAATACTGGGAATGAAGTGGAATTGGGCTGGACACGTAGTTCGAATAGACAAAAGCAGATGGGCCAAGAAATTACCAATCAATAGGAAAAGATTGAGGTGAATACCAAAAATGAGATGAAGGGACGATATTGTCAAATACGCAAGTGCAGTCTGGATGCGTAAAGCACTTAATCGGATGGACTGTAAACAACTAAGAGAAAAACAATAAATCGGAAGTGGGCAATGCTCGTTCACGGGCTTAATTTCCCTAATACGGTTAAACATATTAATATTAGTTTAGCATTAAGGAAAGCTATACATAATAATATTTAGTATTAAGAAAAGTTATATATATATATATATATATATATATATATTAGTATTAGTTTAGCATTAAGAAAGTTATACATATTAATACTAGTTTAGCGTTAAGAAAATAATATTTGTAATTTAAAATGGGAAATACAGGCTATTGTAATTGTAATATATATATGCGTCTATTTACCTTTATATGGTTCTCCCCTTCACGATCTATAATTTGATTACGTAGAAATATACAATATTAATTGACTTTTTTTTTTTTTTTTTAAGTTTTGTATACTTTTTCTGAAACTTTTGTGTCTTCTACATTAGTAGTTACTCTCTAAATACATGTAAACATAAATAAATATATATATATATATATATATATATATATATATATATATATATAATATTACGATCACATGATTCCCTAAATACTGATTTATAACTTGGTTATATATAAGTATACAATATTTATAACCTTTCCTGACTTTTTTAGTTTTGCATACTTTCGCAAACATTTTCACATATTCTACATTGGTAGTCGCAAGTGCACTTTCTGAATACTATAATTTGTTTATGTATAAATATGCAATATTTATACCTTTTTGCCTTTTTGAATTTTCCAACTGTTTGCAAAAAATTTTTTGTGTTTCACATATTGTTAGTCATATACGAGTACTTTCCGAATATACGTAAACGTTAATAAATAACTATATATATACGCATATTACGTACTTATTTTGTTTGTTCCGTTCTTAAATTATTTTCGATTTAATAACTTCTATGTTTGGTAACACACAATGTTGGTAACACGAAATGTTGGACCACTTCTGCCTTTATATTAGATAATATGTGTACGTTTTTTCGGATAATGTTTTTTTTTTACAAGTACCGCGAGTTTTGTATTTTAGACGTTGATTTTAGTCGAGCATTTTTAATCGACTGAAACTTTTTCTGTGCGGTGGACGTCTGTTCTTATTAATTCGTCATTAACCCTGGTCGAAATTTTCGCCAAATATGACGTAGCAGCTCGAATAAAAAGGGCAAAATATAAGGGAAAAAAAAACTGTATTAAGAAATAACACTAAAGTATTTTATCAATTTGAGTTCGTTGCTTGTATCTGCACGCATTCCCACGGTATGCCAAAGGCGATTTTACGTTTTAGCTTTCCGATATTTATCGTTGTTTTTCTAGTTCGATTGTTTATCTAATTTCATTTTTATCGGGACTCTATATTACATATATATATATATATATATATATATATATATAAACATGTTCGGACATTTGTCTTTACCGTATATCGTTATCGAACCATGTATCCAAGACGTAACATCACTTCATTTATATATAATGCAGAACTTCATTACTTTTACCTCGTTGATGATAATGATTATTAGTACTCACTATTACTAATATTACAGTGGTCGCTATTTATTATTATTTTTTTATTATTGTTTATTTATAACAAATCACCGTTTCGTCTTTTTAAGTTTTCGACGGTTTTACTCGTCGGTAGATACCCTTTACGTTTCAACTAACAGATCTCGCGTATAATATAGGGCGCAATGTGTATGTATGTGTGGTTGTATGTTATTGCGAGTAAAACTAGATGCACGAGGAAGAGAAAGTTAAATCATGAAGTAGCGACGAGACGCGCATAAGAAAATGATTCGGTAAGTTAGGTAGGGAGTGATCATCTTTGGCGCGAAGACGAAGCGAGGAGAGAAGGTTGAGGGACAAGGTCAATGAGGATGTGGGAGACGGAAAGTGCGACGTTACACACGGGTGCTGAATATCTTTACAGACTGCTGAGGACAACTCCATCTTTGCGATTTGGAAGCGAAGTTTCCCAAGGTAGAACGGAATTCTTGATTCGGCGAAGCTTATTTAATAAGCAGGTCAATCGTGCGCCATTTTTGATACCACGAAGTAAAAAGTTTTGATTCGACGTAATTACATCGATAGTAGGGGGACAGTAGCGTCCTTTGTTCCTCTATTTGCCAGTTCATTCCCTGAAATCCCGACGTAAGCTGGAATCCACAGCGACGAAACTAACTGGCTCGGTTTGACGAAAAATCCGTTAGCAACAGGCTTAATTAATGATAACCGTTAAAAGACACGTAGATTGAAAAGGAAAATACCATTATACATAATGTAACAATGAAGGAGTTACTGCCACAACTACAGCAGTTACCATTACAAACACTATTGCAAGCAACATCGCATCTAACGAGACGATCGGGATAATCAAGAATTTAACGACGGAATAAAATAGTGGCGAGTTCGTTCCTTTTACTAACTTATACGGTGAAATGAATACTGATAGGACAAATGTGTTTACAAATTTATTACCGCTTTAGAAATTTAAATCAAACTCACGCCAATACAACATCCAAAATGAGTGCTAATGATTCAACTAAAAAGCAAAAGATCTGAAACCATCTACGGGAAATAACTGGGAAATTGATAAGTAAAATATGAAATAGACCGCTACCAAATCTAGACAAAAGTGACATGGACGTTGCTGAAACTGTTATGGAACCGAATACGATTAGTAAACATTTCCAGAAACCTACCCCTATCTATATCGAGCGAGTAGTAGATTATAATGCAACGCTAGCCCGTAATAAAAAATGTTATTACAACGGAACAATTGCAACGAACAACAAATAGTAAAGTAAAAATAACAACTCATCGTCGTAAGACTGGTTTTATTTCATGAGTGCTTTCCAAATGCACCGGTTGTCCGCCCTGAATATTTGTCCATTTGACGTATCCTTCAGTAGGCCACGAATGTATTCCTCGATTGGCCTTGTCCTTTTTTCGCTTGGATTGTTCCTTTACATCCCGTAATAATCCGCCCTGTTGAAAAACATGACCGATCCAAGCTTACGTTCCATTTTCCTCTAGCATCTCAAAAGTTTCTAGCTTTCGAATGTCCTGCTGACTCAAAGTCCACGTTTCGGCACAATATAGTGCTACCAGCCGAATATAGTTTTTTATAATGCGCTTACGGGGAGGTTCATCGGCATTGTTTTCTGTCGCAATACATATTTTATTTCCCGTCCCACGATAACTTGGCTAGCCTAATTCTTATATTTATTTCCGCGTCGCCATAAAGATGCTCGGTTATTAATTTTCCAAGATATTCGAACAATTTGTTCGATTTGTTCTCCGTTAATTTTTAATTCGAAAAGATGCGGCTTTTTACTGATCATCATTATTTTTGTTTTACCTTCATTAATTTCTAGCTCCCCATTCGTTTCCTATATCATTTATATAATTTTCTGGACTACCTTTGGAGATGCTGCAATTATGTCTTGCTCGTCTGCGAACATAATAGTTTGTAGTCTATCTCCTCCTATGGATATATTATAATTAGTATTTTCCGAGCCTACTTAATAACAACTTCCGCATATATGTTAAACATATATAAAAGACAGTTTTGCCGTATTGTTTTGCTTATTTTTTCTGGTTCTGACCAACTAAAGATATCATATCGTGCACTTTATAAGCGTCTTAATGATAAGAATGTAATTTCCATACATATATTCATCAACCGAAAATTGAAAAGGGTGTATAAAGTAATAATTAAAGGCATGCATCACTCTATAAGCATCGCTGATATTATACGACACCCATCTAAACATGGTCATAATGTAAGAAATGCTAAAGATTTCGAACTAATACCACGACGTCCCGATTGATACCTATTCGTAATGCGCGACACCGTTAATATCGAAAAAGCAAATGAGAAAAGTCATCATTCGCGCTTTTTTCGGACGTTCTTCACATGCTTTTCCACGTACTGCGTGCATGCACTGTGTTTGGGTTTTGCCAACTATATTCGAAGAGCACATTAGCGTGTCCAGTCTCGTGATTTCGTCTTAATCGGCGAATGAAAATCTTCACGAATGTCCAAAGGCGAATGTTTTTATTCCGCGGTCGTTCATTCGTTATTTTACGTATCGTTCGTTTGATTCGTCTACTATCATTCTAAAACTCATTCACATTGACCGAAGAGTACTTAGCGCGGCGGATCATCTTAACCGGCACTACGTGCGAATGTACGTGCTGTTTATTAACTATCATCTCCGTGCAAGCATGTAAAAGTTTGATGATTATGTACACATTTTTTAGACGCTTCCAACGAAACACTTTTGTTGGTACCACTATAAAACACACGAACCAATGCACCTTTCGATTAGGAAATATACAATCGATTCGATTGTGAACTCTAATATGTTAAATATATATTTTTAATTACGTACATACGTCTAAGTTCGATCGAATCGAAAGCTAATAAACCTCTAGACTGATACGGGATGAGGCAAGCTAATATGAAGTGATCTGTCGTTGCCTTCCTCGAATTTGTCATTTTTTAACACTCATCATTTATCGACCAAATTAATTTAGATAGCTGAGATAGAGGTATTTGTAATACGCAAAATTCTCATGACTGAGAATAGAACTCAGTTCGTGCGGGCAAAACCCTTAAGTATTATCGCTATACCGTAAATACTAGTCGTACATACGTATGCATATATATATATATATATATATATATATATATATATATATATATATATATATATACGCGTAATATTTATAACATAGTAATTTTAACTATAGGAGTATGTTACAATTAATAATAAACCTATATAAACAGATGTGTATATGAATGTTACGTGTATAGAGTAAAAAAAGAATATTGATAGGGAAAAGGAATGAAGACATATGAGGCGATTATAGAAGATGTCACGTGAGGAGAGGTAGTGCGAAAATTTCAAAAAAATGTGATTTGCCTCTGCGATACAGTGGATATCTGAAGGATGTGAACAGAACGGATAAGCAACGAGATGCATTTTTGAAAAAAGTATAGGCGGTAAACGATTTTTTCAAAAGCCTAGTCTACATAAAGCGACAATAAAACTACGGAGCGGACTCACTTGTATTTCGATATCAGAGAACCAATGTGTGTAGACAAGAAAGATCAGGCTGAAGCAGTTTATATTGTGTAACATTATATAGGGATTGATTATTTAAAGTAGTTTTGCAGTATTCTTTATGCGCTGTCTTAATGATAGAAAATCAATGCAGGATGCGTAAGCGATAAATGAACCGAGGTATATTGTACATTTAGCATAATGATCGACAAGTAAATTCCCTTTAATATCGACGTGATCAAGAATCCATGAAAACTTGACGGAGATACAAAAATGGTTACGAGTATTAAGCATTATGGGAGAAGAATGAGGATTATAATGCGAGGATTTTAAGGCCGAGAGACAACTTTTAGAATCTGAAAAATTATGACCTTTCGAGTTATCCGATTTAACAGAATGAAACGCGGAGCTTGAAAAATAGCCATAGACTCTGCTGTAAAAATGGAAGAAACTCGCAAAATGGTAAATTTTTAACTATGTCCAAGGAAGGAATTACAAAAGCTGCTCCTACATGATTATTCGATTTAGAACCGTCTGTATATATATATATATATATATATATATATATATATATATATATATATATATATATATATATATATATAGCGAGAAATTCTGACCGGTTATTATTACAAATGCGGGATGTAAGGAGAATATTGGCGATTGAAGGTGGTGCAACAACTTTAAAAGTTCGAAATTATTTCTCCTTCCCCTTTGGTAATAACGATCTAGAAATAACTTAAGTTATTTAATAAATTACAGATCAATTCTAAAGCACTATTTAGTGGTTAAATACCCTCTGGAAGAGCAGAATTCGTTTTATAGAGTACAATTTCATCAGCATAGGATAAAATATTAATGCTATTACGAGAAGAGGCTCGATTATAAGTTGAAGAAACTATTTTACCAGAAAATAATTTGGCTTTATTTCAAATGTAAGATAAGGGTTGAGTATACGATTTATAGAAGAAACAAAATTCTTCCAAGCGTCCCATTTTTAATTAAGTAAGAAACGACGGGTAATGGCTTCCTGCTTTTTAAATAGGATGTAATCTCTAATAAAGCGGCTCCGTCGAAATTGTTTAAAGTAACCGCTCAAGAGGATTTTGCTGACTATAGCAAGAAGAATCCCACAAGTGTGAAATATTGGATGGGAAGGTTTTTTGAAAGGCGTAATTTTGCAAAGCTGTATTAAAATTATGCATAAATTTATTCATCAACGGGATGTCAAAAGCCGAGGCTGAAAGTAAAAGAGTGTACACAGAATATAGAAAATGAGGAAAAATTACCGATATTAGCAAACAAGGATAGGAATAAACCGTCCAGTTTTGCATGGAAAATAGAATTGAATAATGAGGACAAAGGAAGGTGATCAGCACTCAAAGGAATAGACTTAACATCCCAATCTGCAAAAAAGCACTAAGCTGCTTGAAATGATAAATCGAAAACATTGGATGGTCTATTATTAACCCTAGAACGGTAGACTACGTAAATTTTACGTGCACATTCCACCCAATAATCTCTAACAATGTCTTTATTGGAACTGGTCTATCATGCTTCCACATATTCTAAACCGATTTTCGCATTCCACTAAAACCCTACACATAATTATTATGTATGTCTACCTATAAACGCTATTTCATACACGTCATTTTTAAGCAGGTACACACATGCACGTCAGATTTACCTATGTCAACGTTTAACATCTGCATACTTTATATACATATGGGATAATTTTATTCAATTTTCTTCCATATTCGTTGTTTTTAGACATAATTTTACATCACTTTCATCATGTTTTTTCATTTTTTTTTATCTAAAATTTATTTGCTGACAGAACAATGGATAGTCGACAAAATTTGGAGTCAGATGATATCATTTCTTTGTTGACGATAGCGAGGATGATTGTGCTGAAATGTGATGAGAGAGATTTAGATCCCGATTATGAACCAGACGATGGTAATATTTTGCCTGACGATTCGAATGAAATGATGGTGACGCAGATTATAGACACAGAAAAAGCGAGAGTAATGGAAGAAAATAAAAAACATAGAAAACATACAAAAAATAAATAGACTTCAAAACCAGCAAATGAACCAGCGGAGAAAGTTCCTGAGATTCATGAAATATTACAAGCTGATCAACCAGTACTGTTAAAGAAAAATGAACTTTCCTGGAATACGTAATTCAATTCTTCGGTGAGAAAAATTCCAAGTAGAAATATTGTTCATATTAAACCGGGACCATCACATTATTCATCCAATGCAGTTCAACCGGTAGATTGCTTCAAATGTTTTTTGACGACGCGATTATATAAGAAATTATTTTACATAAATACGAAGAGACGGAACGTAAACGAAAAAATTATACTAAATCTGGTGATCCTACATTTCAGAATATAACGTCGGTGGTACTCGGATTGATAATATTATCTGATGTTTTGAAAAGTAATCATTTACCGAGTAAATTATTATTTCATTGTTCATATTCTGGAGATAGGTTTCGAGAAATAATGTCTGAAGCCAAATTTATACTGTAAACTGCTTGCGTTTTAATGATAAATAAACCAGACACGAACGATGACTATGATTCGAAGAATTATTGGAAATGAAGCGCGTAAAGACAAGGACTTAAATATTAGCTTATTAGATAATCAGACCGAGAAAGTATTGCAGTTATTGTAATTGTAGCAAAAGAAGAATGACCACAACATATTGTAGTAAATGTAGCAGACTGATATGTGGTGAACATAAAAAAAAAAAGATTTTTAATTTTTAGTATTATTTAGTTAAAGATTACTTAGATATTTTTTCGGCTGTATTTTATATGTTCGCCTACATTTGAGTATGATTAAACTAAATTAATGGGTAGAAAATAATTTCATTAGTGAAAATAAACATAGCGGAAATACGTAAATATATAATAAAATTTATTAAAAATTATATAAAAACATGCAAAGTTAAAAATCACATCGTGAACAGGAATAAATAAAGTAAACTAACGATATATATGTAGAAGTTACGTATGTATACCAATACAGGGTGCTCCGTGAAGTCTACCGTTCTAAGGTTAATATAAGAAATGGTAGTATGAAGGCCATCATTAACCACCGTTAAGTTTGTTTCGTCAATAATTCCCAAATATTCTTTCCAGTGTTGTTGTTTGCAACACTGCCCTAGCTGAAATGTTGGCATTAAGAAATGTTGGCATTAAAATCCCGACCACATATTATGTAAGAGTTTGCAGGTAAGGCGTGAATAAAATCAAAATAAAATTATCTTTATTAAAGAAATGGTCGGGTGGACAATTAAAAAGAGAAAATATATATAATATTCGTTTAGAATATAATTTGCAGGTATAATCCATTACAGTTGTTGCTATGTAGAATAGAATTAATAGAAAGTAAGGAATGATCTATTATGTACTAAAATAGCAACACCTCCATATTCATCAGATCTATCATTACGAAAACATTGATACCCCGATATTGAAAAGTTCGTAGAAATTGACAGTTTCAGATAAAAGGATAACGTGAAAAATGTTTGTGAAAAGAAATGTTTCCAAACTTGTTTTATTTTTTAGTGCACTGTGACTGTTCCACTGTAGTACTCTTAGGTTAGAACTATGACTAATAGATGACATAAAAAAAAAAGATGCGGTTTTACGTCGTCGTCGTTAGAACGGTCTTCGAGTATTAGTCCGCATTTTGAAACTTCTTTTTTCTGTCGGTTCATTAATTTTGGTCATCATGTTCTACATCATATACGCGGGCTATATCTGCTAGTAAAGTCCCAATTACACGCGTATTTACCGTCCTATCAGTTTTATGTTTTGTATTAACAAACATTTTCAATAAAACCAGTTCCGCTACGATATTGAACAAATCCAGCGACAGTTCGTAGCACTAGCTTGATTTTGACTGGTTTCGTACCATTTCTGGCTTGGATTGTAGTTTCTTATTTATTATGTACGTTGTATATAAAAATGATAATGCAAGCAGCACGCTGTAGGATTGGAAGAGAAATTTACCCCAATTCACTTCATCGAAAGCATGTCCTCTTCAAATTATGGAACGCTCCCCAACAACTCGTATAACGGCGATTGCGTTTCGAAACGCCAGAACGGAATCTGAATTGACAGTCGTTCAAGTGTTCGTTGATATGTATCGATAAGCGTTGTTTCATAATGCGCAGTAGAATTTTTTATAACGTTACACAACAGACAGAATTTTCTATAAACATTGAAAATTTTTACCATACTTTTTAAGGATTTAAGTTATTGCCGTTATGCAGAATTCATTCGGTCACTACGTCGTTTTCATTATTCTATTCGAGATCTCGTATAGTCGGGTTTTTTTTTTTTAGTCGTTTCTTGTATGTTTTAAAAGTTCTGCTGATATAATATCGATTAATGGGGCTTTTTCGGAATGCTAAACACATTTCTGAGGATTTCATATAATATTCATCTATCGTTTCTCTTCTAGTATAATCTCGGTTGTATCCTTGTTTGAATTTTCTAGTCGAGTTTTGGTGCTATCGCCGGTTGCTTAAGATCCCGTGGACTAAAAAGATGACAAATGTTGAAGTGCTACGAATAATGAAAAAAGAGAAGAATTGCTTGATTTGTCAAATGAAGATGGGGTATCTCGGTTATGTAATGCGTGGGCCTAAGTACACACTTTACAGAATATACTAATGGGGAAGGTAGAAGGAGAAAGGGGAACTGAACGAAGAAGAATGTCTTGGTTCCAAAACTTACGAACATGAACAAACTGCAACGTTGAAGAATTGTTTCACACAGCTCTATATATAGGGAGTTAATAGAGTCTGCCAATGGATGAGTATAACATCGAGATCGGTCATGGCACTGAAGAAGAAGAATCTCCACAGATCGCTGCACTCTTTCTAAGTTTTCAATTTCCCTGCATTATTCACTCCACTGGTTTTCCTTTTCTTTTCAATATTTTCGAAACGTTGCCTACGGATTTATTAGCCGTGATTAAATCCATCGTTTTTATAGTGGCTTTTTTCCATCTGTTTAAAAAGTGTATCATCGCTGATCCATTGTTTCCGTATTTTTCTATTTCAGATCGTCTAGCGTATCTTTTGCGGCGGTTTTAAAAACTAAATTGTTTTTCAATTTTTCTACTTTACATTTTGGATGCCCTTTTTATCTTTTAGATTTCCTCATCTGCAGGTTTTTCGTTCGCTATTACAAGTGACCGATCTGTCTACATTAGCTCCTGTATGTACCAACGATTTTTTTTCATTTGGTCTTCAGAGCTTTTTTTTTTTTTTTTTTTGAAACATTCCACTTGGTGTCTTCTTCTATGGTCCGAGTGTATCTTTTCTCGAATCGGGAATTTGTTATAACAAATTTTGTCTACACAGAAATCGACTAATCATTTGTTTAT
The DNA here is from genome assembly GCA_032883995.1 of Coronaproctus castanopsis. Taxonomy (NCBI): domain Eukaryota; kingdom Metazoa; phylum Arthropoda; class Insecta; order Hemiptera; family Monophlebidae; genus Coronaproctus; species Coronaproctus castanopsis. The sequence goes on from CM065054.1 coordinate 12,891,771, forward strand.
TACGCGTTTTTCAGTCCGAAACGAATCTCGCCAACTATTACATCGAAATCAACCGCGTATTATGGTATCATCCATTGATAATCCGCTCGTAACGTCTTCTCGCATTTCGTGTGATTGTTCCATGGGCATCGTCTGAGCTAGAAGTTTTAGGCATTTTTTTTTTCTTCGCTCAACTTACGACCATTTTGAATAACGAAATCTTAGGACAACACGAATTAAATAAAAGGTAAATAATACAATAAGCAATGACAACAGCAACATAGCGAACATCGTTATTATAATATTTTCTAGGAAAAGACTTCTTAAGTTCTCCTCGAAAATTTAACAAGGAAAGTTATTTACATATCGACCGACCCAGAAAACTTATTTCGTTTTACCTGGCGTACATATATATATATATATATATATATATATATATATATATATATATATATATATATATATATATATATATATATATACATATATATATATATAGACCCATATGTATGTGTGTGTTATTTGCAATAATGTAAAAAAAATCCACGGTAAATATTTATGAATTTTAAAGAAAGCCGTAAAAATAATTAAATCTGTTCCCGCGGAAGACAAGTAGTTGCCAATTATTTTTTCCTGTTTTAAAAATTTTAAATTTATTAAAGGTTCGTTATCGAACGATAAATGTAATTTCGGTCGCGTTATTCTCGGGAAACTCGGTCTATATTTTACTTTAGTCGGACGATATTTATTCTAGGTTCTTTTGATTTTTTTTTTTTTATTGACAAAAATTTATTTCGTAAAATTATTGAAAAAGAATTAATTTTTTGAAAAAACTTTTAATATCACGAGCTAACGAGAAGCGCTATTCGAAATTTAATTAAGCGATTGTCGAACGAATTAAATTAAATTAATTCTAATAAATATTTCCAGTATTATAATTATATACTTGTGTATATATGATTTTTTTTTTTAATTATTTTGTTCTTAATTACTACGGCCAGAGAGGTCGCAATTAATTTAGGTATTATTTATTTATATAATAACCTGTGCAAGGTGGTGCTTACTAATCTAAAACGTCATCTAAGAGATGTTTTCTCAACAATCTTCGTCTTGTTTGACCGTTATCAAGAAGGCGTAATCGACGTTTATACATGTTGTTCGAGTCGCCTTACATGTCTGGATTTTAGTGTGTTCATAATGTTATCCACGTATTTCGCAATGAGAGCGAATATCTTCATTTGTTGCATACCAAGGTGCTATTGTTCTGAGAACTTTATTCTGAAATCTTTGTATTACGATTAAGAAAAGCTACGCATATTACAGCGCCCTACATGCAAGTTGGTTTTATTACTGAATTATAATATTTTATTATCTAATGTTAGCTTACTGGATCATCATCCAGTACATTTTTTTGTATTTAAGATTCATTTCTTAACGTTTAATTTTTATATGATTTTTCCAAAAGTTTTATCAAAATGTAGTCCTACATATTTAACTACATTTTTTTTTTTTGTGGTACGACCTTGTTAGAAAGCATCACCGGAGGGCAGTTCGAACGTTTTAGTTGATATTTGTAGATTTATTTCCGTTTACTTTTATTCTCCAATCGGCCATCCAGTTTTCTATATCGTTCAAACGTACAAAGCGTTGTATCTTCCTTGACTGGTAAATCAGCTGTAAAAATTGAATAAAGGATAGGCCCCAATATACTACCTTGGGAGGAATCGATCGTGTGAACATCGGAGGACAATTCCTCATCTTGTTTAACCATAATCATTCGGTTTCCTAAATAACTCTTTATCAGCAGATAATATCGGTATGGTAACCATTTTCTAATTTTAAATAATATTCCTTCGTGCCACACTCTGTCGAAGGCCTGTTGAATATCCGGAAATGCCGCATTGCAAAATTCTTTGCCTTCTAAAGCATTTATAATTGTACCAGCTACCCTGTGTAGCTGCTCCATATGGTTGTACGCGTACATAACGCGAGAATTAACATCGAATACGCGTATTTAAATTTTGTATTATATATATATATATATATATATATATATATATATATATATATATATATATATATATATATATATATATAAATTGAATAGTATATTTTTGATTATTTCTATTTATTTATTTCGAACTTTCACAAACGGTTTACCAGTTGCAATTTATAAAAACTAGAACAGAGTGGTACAGCAGTACTTGCAAGAGTAATCTTCGAAGAATACAGCAACAACAGTATACTCCGTACTACTACGTCTGCTCCGTATTGTGTTTCTAATCTGACACTGCATAATAACGATCTCAAGATTCCGTATGTCAGCGATACACACGTCATGCAGTGTATAAGAGGTTATTCGATAAATTTGAAGTCATTAAGAATCCTAACGTTCGCAGAATGCGCTCAGACAATCTTCCAGACAATCCTCCGAGGCACCTGCGAAGCAATAAACCTGGTCTCATTCAAAAGATAACATATTGTTTTTTCTTCATAATTATATTTGATCATTCCTATACTATTCCTACACATATTTTATTCTCATCAACTTATTCATTTTCTTCCTCATAGTGTCTCACTGGAGTCATTAGACTAATACTAATTTCCCACTTATGTGATCATCGTTGTTTGCAGCAATTAATGCTGGTACGATGTAAAAAAAATATATATATGTAATTTTAAGTAGTCTTAAAACATCGAACAAGTATCACGTATCCGGTATGTAGGAAGCATACTCGAAGAGAATTGTACTTCGAAACCGGAGATACATTTATTATAATTGGACAAGCTAGAAGTACATTAATAAAAACGAGGATAAAATTTAAAATTCGAACTGAGAATTAGACATCCGATTACACATGTTCTCTACTCTGCTATATGGATGTGAATGTTGAGCACTGAATTCAACATTGGAAAAAAAAAGATCAACGCATTTGAGATACGTTATTACCGCCGTATACTGATAATACTGCATGTACAAAAAGTCGAGAACATCGGATGCTCAGTAGTTTGGAAAAAAAAATCGTGAAATTATGGAGAAAGAAGACACAATACTTGAGACATATCGTGGGAAGAATGTGAAATACGCTGCACGAAACATATTCAAAATTAATGGGAAAAAATCAAGGGGAAGACCTCCAACAATACGGATACTTCGAGAGAAATGGTTTCGATGTTCATCGTCAGAACTTTCCCGGTCGGCCACTGGAGAAGAATTGCTTTCGATTGTGGATTGCCAAAGTTCGAAATCAAGACGGCCGATAAAGAAGGTACGTTACAATTGTATATTAACAATATATATTAAGTAGTCATAAACGCAATAATAACAACTGCTCTAACTACTGGAACAGTGATACCTTTTGTTCGCGTCTGTATTAAGTAAAAATGTGATTCCTGACAACTGCGGAAAAACAGCTATTATGATCGAATGGTTAAAAAATAACTCAAGACTCCAAATAAACAATTATCTGTTTCGGAACAAGACGATTGAAGTCACGAAAATCGGTACTTATCGTAGGAGAAAACTTGATAACTGAAGGGTTCGTAGACGTACCGAAAAAACGGTAGAATATGTTAAATTCTGACTAGCAAAAATTTATTGTTTACATCGACGCTCTCTATTCCTCGCAAAGATTTCGTACAACTAAATTTTAACCAAACGACGCAGTTGAAATTTAAAAATAACGTCGCGGCAATTCACAATAACCCATCGAACTCACAGCGAGATAAAGCAACAAACGTGATGTCGACAAATAATTCTCTAGCGTCGCACCCGAAATCCATTTAAAATCATAATTAAACGTCACGATTTTTTCGAAAGCATAGACTATAAAGGCTATATTAAAAAGACATAGAACTTGAATTAGTATATCAGAGAACTAAAGTAACAATGGAAGATCATATCGAGTCAATTTTTAATGGCGGTCTCAATTTATGTTAACGAAAGGATCATTATGACCAGCAAACAACAACGTATAATCCTTCCAGCACATCGTCAACATCTGTTGCCTGTGTTATTTATGGGGTTCTTCCCTTACATTTATATCTAGTCGGCAGGACAATCATCGGCAAGCCACTAAGATGACACTGCCGTTTCTCACGAAAGACTCTGTTAGAAATCTACACAATTATCAACCGAAATGTTTAAAAAACAAATTAAATATTTCTTAATTAAAGAATGACAGGTAAGGTGGGACAATGAAAAAAAAAACAGACAGAAAGACCCTTGATTTCTTGCCCGGATATAGAGAAAACACGGTTAAAATTTTAAAAATTTAACATCAATCTTTACAATGCGCAGCTACGTACACGGCACGGTATATTTGTATCTGATTTATATTGATTCACGCTCGCTAATGGTCCTGGTTGCTGAGATGAATTTAAACATTTCGATATTAACGAGGAAGACAAAAATTTTCCGACGAATTATCATTATTACCTCGGGTCTCCTGCAACGCTGATTTTAATTACGTTTATCGACGGTACTCTAAATCAAATTCTCTCTCGTAAGATGTATAGTTCGGTACTATTCGTTATGTTCCACTTCGTTCTGTTTGCTGAAATATCTATCGTCGAACTGTTAAAATCTGCGTACGGTCCAAACAAAACTGTCCGATCCGCACTGATTCGTCGAATGCTTTAAACTAAAATTCCACAATAAATCCGAGCCGCCCGCATAAGGAAATATTAATCTACGATAACTTCTGCGCACTTCTAGCGCATATGCGCTTAGATACCAGGATACAAGACGAATTTGTGCTTTCCTGCGACGAACAACAAGATGCCAACGGCGCGGTCCAGGAGATAATCGGTATGCTATCGAACGAATGACTCGATTCGTGACTCAGAACCACAATGTCAAATAAACATCGTTCAACCATCGTCACGGCCGAGCGGAAAACAAGAAATAGCATTATGTCGATAGCGCGTATGCGCTAAATACTCGTTCATTCTTCTCCGAGCTAATCGTTATCACTTCTACTTCCGTTTTGAATAAATTCTATTCGACCGATGCGAATATAATCGCATCTAGCGATTTTTTCCCCGTCCACTTTGAAAGAACTCACTAAGTAACGATGAAACTAATATAGACATAAAAGTCGCTTATCTCAAAATTACCGCCTCATCTTCCGTTCTATAAGGCTTGCAACCTTGTGCTGTCTATCTAACATAAACCGAGTGTAGCCGATACAGCCTGCACAGATCATACTACGGTCATTCATCTTCTGCGCAGTTACCGTTTGATGACAACGTTTCTACGCTGTCCGAACTTATATCCTGTTTCTGCATAATAGTATATACTATATCGCTAAATTTAATACTTATCTACCTCTGCGTCTCTAGCGCCGTTAGTTGCTGTATATGACACATTAGTATAAATCGACTGTACACTACTAAATTTTCCGTGCCTTTGAACTTTGTTCGCGTTGCACGTAAACGAATGATACGATTTATGAAACTATCGAGAAGTTGATAGTAAACGAGTTTACGTAGTCGCACGAAAAGCAATCGAAAAATATTTTCAACGCAATAATATCGAATATAGCGATCGATGCGGATTTCTTACGGGTTATTAAGTCGCAAAGTGTTAACCCGTACAAGATTCCCCAGGAAATGTTTAATTAATAACGTAATTCGAGGAAGCCCCACACTTAAAAAAAAATACCCAATATGTAATACCGGTATTCAGAAAAAACTTTAAAACGGACGACACTTAAGTATAAAGAAACACGCGACTATGTTGTCAACAAAATCAGTGACAAGACAAAAAAAAAAAAAACCCACGAGTTTTCCATCTGAAATTATGTAGAAAGTGACGACGGTGATGACATATATTATAGAAGGTTACGTTGAAACGTTATTTTGCAAAATTACACATCTGAAAAATCTACAATGAAAACTTGGTCGATGTTTACACCTTATACGTAAATAATTTTTTTTTTTTAATTCCGCACGACTCTTTTTTCGAAACGGTTCTTAATAAATAAACGTTCGTATTTATTATATTACTAACTTTTTTTAGTTTTTTTTTAATTTAATTTTTTTTTATATATATTACAAAACATATATTTTATATACATTACAAGATACCTCGTAATTATACAAGATACCCCGTATATACTATTATTATAAAAATAAAGTATTTATAAAGAAAAATTTTATTATATTTTTATTAAAAACTATTATATATTTATTATACAGAAATATTTTACTTTATATTTTAAAATAATTAACATATATATTTTAATGAATTAGTTACAAAATAATAATTTTATTTACTTGAAAAATAATAAATAACTAACCCGACCGGATTTGTAATTACTGTGTGGCTATCCTTCTTCATTTAATTGTAACTGTTTTGATCCTGTCACTAACAACTGAACTATTTGACGGAAAAATTCGAACTCTCTCGAAAATGAACAACCATCCCTTTTTATACATTTTTCTTACATCATTTACTGGCTGTAATTTATTTTTTTACTGGCCAGATTTATTTGGTCAAATTAATTTACAGTTTTTTCCTCCATTGACTAACTAAAATTAATTTTAACTATTTTATAATAATAGTTTATCTACTACAAATCCGGTTTGATTATATTATAATAATTTTAGTATGTTTTACTTTAATTAAATAAATAATTATATATATATTTTGTTTTATTATATTAATTAAGTTAAATATTAGTTTTCCACTTTCAATATAATAAATTTAGATTTATTATAACGTGAACATACGATGATCGCCGTAACACACATATATATATATATATATATATATTGTCATATCGAATGTTACGTCACAATTAATAGACGGTTAAAATAGAATTATGATATACAATTGTCCGTTTTTATTTTAAGAAGAAGCTTTATCTAGTTGTGTTTCTTTTGTTTTATACATGTTGTTAGTTTATTCGTCTCTCTCTTTCTAGCAGCAGGGTGCTGATATATTCTCGGGGACGGCAACTTTAATTTTCGCAAAAAAAATCTGCGCTTTTGCTCCGCCCTACGACGGACGGATTTTACTATATCTCATCGGTCGGTTCAGTCCGCGATAATTTTACTCAGTCCGTTTAAATTTCTCTTTTAGGCCGGTATTAAAATTCGCGTACTCGACTTTCGGTAAAATCGCGAACCGTCTCACGATCGTGTCTATTTTAAATAGTCTCCGTGACAATTCCGCTTCGATTATTATTATAAACCATCAGGTAGGTAAGTATTATCGCGAGTAATTATTATTATTATTCTTAACGATATTAATTTTCCTATATATATATATATATATATTAATGCTAAATATCGGAAATCGAAATAATTCGGCCGCCGAATTTGATCTTCGTAGGAGTTTACGAAATTAAAATTTCCTTTATTAAAAATAATTTTACATAGAAAAAGATATTTTCATTTTGTAGGGTGGAAAATTTTTATATATTATTCGTTTGTTGAACGAACTATCTTCATTAAAATCCTAACGACTACGTAAATTTACTTGTAAAAAACCCTTTTTAAAAAACAATAGATTCATGGATCTAAATGATCGCAGGAAAGTCGACGCGACGCAGAACTTTACCTGCCTAAATCTGTCCTTTCTGTTTCCAACGATGTTATCCTTCAGTCCGTCGTATACTTATTGTACAAAATTCACAACATACCGTTCATCCGTCAACCTTACGCAAAACATCCTCTGCAATGATTCCCTGCGACAGGCCTAACCAGATGACCCTCCCCCCGTAATTTAATCATCAGCGAGTAGTAACCTCTGTAGTTAAATACGGATCATAGTACTAATAATAATCATAATAATAATAAACTTTGAATAAATGGAAAATAAACGATAATAACAGTTGTCTGAGAAAATAGCCATTACGAGAGCGAATAAATCGAGTTCCGAGAAAACGAAAAATAAAACCAACAACGGACCAGGAGCGTAGATGTTTTTTTTTACAATAATTGGGCTTAGGTATGAAAATCAATTATTTTCATATAAATATATCCCCCATGCGTAAGATAACAAAAAGAAAAAAAACCATCAGAGATTAATTATATATATATATATATATATATATATATATATATATATATATATATATATATATATATATATATACACATTCAGAGCTGCGAGGATATCGTTGTTATTCAAGGCTAATAAGTAGGAAACCGAGAAGTAGGTGTAAATATTTAAATGTAAAATTTTATTAATAAACGCGAGTAATAAACTTCAAAAATATTTAAATCGTAACGCTATTTTGAGAACTGGCGAATTAATATTAATCCGAATAAAACTAAATCTTTTTCATACGTAGGCATTCAACAGCATCTAACAGAATTTAGCGAATAAACCCATTTAATTGGACTAATGGACTAGGCTAGGTCTTTTTTAATTGCCACCTAAATTTTACTACTCGCCACCTCGTATTAATATTAAAGCGAATAAAGCAATGTCCGCCATCAATATCTTTAACACGAAAATGCTTTCTGAACTCAACTCTCGTAATTAAAGGTTTCTTTATAAAAATACAGTTAGGCGTGCCCAGTATGGTCTTCTATATTTCAAATTATTCAGCGTATAAACAACTTCAAACTATACAAAACCGGTGCCTTCGATTTTTAATATAAAATAACGATGATAAATATATTACTATAAAGCAGTTCACTGTTTGGTATTTTTTACCGGTACTTCTTCTTCATCAGCTACTTTCAACCACTGCTGAATGTAGCTCTCTCGAAGTTCCTTCCATTTTTCCCTGTCAGCCGCTTTACCCAATTTTTTCGGACTTCATTTATATCGTCAAGCCAACGTGTCAGTGGTCTGCCGATTCTACGGGCTCCAGTCCACATTGTTACTTTATTTGCAAGGAGTTTCTGGTGTCTTACCAGATAACCAGCCCATCTCCATTTTGAGTCTTTTATACTTAGTGTTATATCCTTTATTTTTGTTGTTTCTCTAAGCCATTTATTTTCTTTCTTGCCTTTCAGTGATTTTCCTTTCGATTCATCTTTGCGCTACTCTTAGCCTTTCCTCCATTTTTATTGTTGTATTCCACGTTTCACTCCCGTAGGTCATTACCGCGAGCAGGCATTAATTGAACGGTTTTCTTTTCAGACTTACAGGAATCTCCTTATTTTGTAAAATATTTTTTTAGTTTTCCACATGCTACGGCGATCATTTTGTTTCTTCTCGTTATTCCCTCCTGTCATCTATTGTCGCCTTTTATAATCTGTCCTAAGTAATTGAACGATGTTACTTCCTGTATTTTCCTCTAATCTATCATAATATTACTGATGTGTGTGAATTTGTTTCGCAACAGAATTGTTTTGGCTATGTTGATTTTTAGTCCTATGTCCTCGCTTTTTATATTAAGTTCTTGCGCTATTTCATTTAGTTCTTCTGTATCTTCGCTCAGGAGCACTATATCGTCCGCATGTCTAAGATGGTTGGCGTACGTTTATCCAATTTTTAAACCCTTAGTATCCCATTTTAATTTCTCAAATACCGATTGTAAGGCTGCAATGAACAATTTAGGTGACATCGAATCTCCGTGTCTGATACCCCTGTATAGGTTAACACCTGTATGGTAGCATTTGCATTTTTGTATATGTGTTGTATAATTGAGCTATATTCTTTATTTATCTTGGCCGTTTCCAGCGCTTTAAGAAAGCTCTGTGTTGATAACAGTTTATAAATTTCACTATTATGCGAATATAGCGTTGTTTTGTTTTGTTGTTATATATTATATATATATATATATATATATATATATATATATATATATATATATATATAATATATATATATGTACAGAAGAAAAAATATTTAAATTTCCGTTATTAATTACATAATATAAAGTAACAGCTGTAGGGCGTTAAATGGTCGTTAAAAAAATAAATAATTGTGTTATTTATTATATGTCTGATCTATTAAGCCTCGGGCAGTCACGCATATTTTTGTTATACATAGTAGATCATTTTAGTTATAATCGTTAAAAAATCATAAAATTCGAATTGACAAAATGCGAAGGTTAGTTCTTTAAATATTTCTTTAGCATATTCAAAAAAACAAGAAATGTAAAATTTTCACGCAACCACCTAATATCTTAAAATAAAAATACATACTCGGTTTTAGCGTTAATTCAAAAATACGATTAAAAAATACACTTTTAATCACTAAAAATTTTTTTCTCCTTACATTAACTTTAAACAATAATATTCATTTATTAATACGTGTACACGTATTGATTTACTTTCGACATATACGTAACATATTACAATAGACGTACTTTTACTATTGCATTTATTTTAGACAAGAGACTAACCTTTTCCAAGCGTATTGACCATGCATCATTGAAGACAAACAGTGCAATCTGTTCAACTTACCCCATTTTCAAACGTAAATCTCACTTAAATATTAATAATAAACTGATAATCTACAAGTCAATTATTAGGCCTATTTTAACATATTCTTGTCCAGTTTGGTCTTCAGTCTCAAATGCTAGTTTTAATAAACTGCAATTAGTCCAAAATCGATGTCTTAGATGTATCCTCAATGTGTACACTAAAATTTCATATATGCATAGTGCTCTGCGGATACCATATGTAAAAGACTATATCCTCAAACTATCCCCAAAAAATTTTTTCTCAATTGTAGTGTGCACCGTAATAATTTACTTCCAACAATAGGAAATTACGATTCCAGGGATATTAGATATACTTAAGTATAAGCATCGAAGCATCGACGCATTAAACATAATGTATTATTCTCATAACGTCATATAATTTGTTTTCGTTTCCAGTACTTGTAAATAATATTATTCGTTATATAATTAAACTTATTATTTTTTAAATCACCTATTGAATTTGTGATGGTTTCTGATTTTTCCATCGATACTATTTATATATTGTATATTTATTATTTACCAGTTTATATTATTAGTTACTTTCATAAATGGAGAGGGCATTTGTTCCGGTACGTGTATTAAATATTATTATAACTTTTTAATATAGTGTCAAATATACGCGTTTTTTCATTTAAAAATTATATGGAACAACCAGTCGAAGTAACCTTCGTGAGAATACAGCAACGGCAGTCCATAATTCTACTTACATATCTGCATCTTATTATGTATCGAACGATACACTCTATGCGAACTTGAACGTTCCATATGTAAAGGATGACCATATGGAACAATACCGTAGATTCTGAAACTTCGGCTTAAAATCCGCTGGTACGTCGAATGTTCACTATCGATTTTCTAGTCAGATCTAGTAGACGATTGAAAAGGAAGGATTTCCTAGATGCACTTTAAATTACTCGAGAGGGCCGAGTTATTCTCAGAGAATTCTTATATACTGTCAGGAAAAAATAATAAAAAGCTAAATGAACAGTTTTCTTCTTGAAGGTCCAAATTAGTCACAATTCGTTGGAATTGTCTGATTAATATAGTTTTTGATTCGTATTCCACTCCAATTTTCTCTCCTCTTTCCCTTCATCCTTTCCTTTTCATGATCGATATGGTTTATAACAGGGAACTGTCGGTACGATATATATATATATATATATATATATATATATATATATATAATGTAAATCCTTTATTCAAAATACCGACTTCATTATCGAACAGACAAATTAAAATAAAGATAGTATATTTATAATATATATATACATATACACGTATAATTTTATACTTGATTACTAAAAATAGTTGAAATCACTAAATTTATTTAATTATGCGAAGCTTTTCGGCAATTACGCCATTGTCAAGCTATATACAATTAAAATTAATTAATATAACATTATAAAATATTAATTTAAAACTAAGTTTACAATTTTACACAAAAATGAATTATGAATACTTAAGTGTGTAAAATTGTAAACTTAGTTTTAAATTCATATTTTATGATGTTATATTAATTAATTTTAATTGTATATAGCTTGACAATGGCGTAATTGTCGAAAAGCTTCGCATAATTAAATAAATTTAGTGATTTCAACTATTTTTAGTAATCAAGTATAAATAAAATCACTACATTCCACAATCAAAACGTATAATTTTGACCGAAATAACAATATTTCAATAAAATAAATTATTATCATTATTATTTATTTGATTACTTTTAATTATTTATATTATTGTTATTTATATTATTATTACTAGTAAACGCGTTCAAATGGCAAAATTTTGCAATAATAATTTATATCACATTTCGCATTATTAAGATATTTCCAATGTTGCATCAGCGAATTAATAGTAATAGCAATAGTAATTAGATGTATAAAATAATACGCCTGCGTAATGCGCTAATGGCGAAATAGAATATTTCTTTGATCCACGTTCACAAATGCATTCATATACGTACACACTTGAAAACACAATCTACGAAAACGCAATATTTGCAATATTTTTTATACAATATATGTGTAAATATACGATAAAACTAGTCTGTTATTGAACGAAAACATTTAAACACTACGAATAAGGCTTATTATATAAAGACAGTGCAAGTTCTTCAATTCGTGTAAAAAGTAACGGAACAATATGCGATAGAAGAAGATTCGTATTATGATACATGACAGACGGATATATGCATACATGTATTAAGATATAATCATGAAAGCTAAACATTATTAACAATTTCCTATGACGTCGTTTATAATTCGTTAAATCGATTTTTAAATTCCTGTGGATATAGAGAATTATATTCGATCGGATACAAAGGCTGTCTTCTTACGTGGAATTTTTTCTGCATACGTATACCTCCTGATATTACTGCTATCGAATGAGATTTTAAGTTTACTAGAGTTGTTCAGTAGGTAACTGTAATCTATATTCTATACGAGTGAAGAACTTTTACAGATTCAACATAGTATTTAGCCATATTACCCTAATGGAGTATTGCCTATATGACAGCAGCACCGGTTGATAGAGTGAGAAGTATAGACGTCTAATATGAACTTCCTTAAATAGTAGAACAAATAATTCTCAACTTTCTACGATTTTTAACGACAGAGCGCTCGTTCGCGTCAGATTTATTTATTTACGATCAAACGGTACTCTTAGATATCTGAAATTTCCTAACCGTATTTACTTCAGTTCTATTTCCTAAATATAACTCAAAATAATTTCAGTTTACTTAATCTTGGTTAAATAATAATAATAATAATAATAATTCAAATTCAAATTTATTTCATAATGGATAGAATGGAAAAATACAAGGTACTTAAATATTGCATACCTATACTTACGTACGCATGTACACATATGTACACGTATATACATATACACAAAAACACACACACACATATATATATATAAATGCACACATACACTTATATACATTCATATGCACGTATATACATAATACATATATGTACTACTCGCGTGCCTATAAATACACGTATACATAAACGGATACCTATCCATACATGCTCATACAAAAACACATATACATTACACAGTACAAACACATATGCGTATGCACACATAAAAAAATACATATACTGACATATGTACATACACAATACACATGTAATTTAGATACATACATACAAGTAATGTATAAATAATGACCTTAATAGTAATTATAATAATTTCATTACACCATACAGTGCATAAATTGAATACCGTATAATGTTGCAAAATATATACACACACACACACACACACTTATGTATATATTATATATACATACATGTTCCACACAAACACTATACTAAACTCATATATACATTAAAAACAAGATTGGGCAATAAACAAAATAACAGCCTTATCTTGCGTAAAATAGTCTTAGTTCAACGTAAAATATGCAGACGTAAAAACTTGCAAAATAGACTGGATGATTGGGATATCTGAAGTTTTACAACATAATAATTCTCGAAATATTACTCTGAAATGGAAAATTTGTTAACCATCGAACTATACACATAAAACATCATCAACGCAAAGTACGCTCACACACACACACACAGTCACACACGTTTTCAGTAAACAAAGTAAAACAAGGCCTCTACTTTCAAATAAACACCAACAATTCAAAAACTTCATGAAACAATTACAGAGAGGCTAACCTCACCTGCCGTTGTAACGTACTTTATTAATAATTTTCGCCGGCGTCGCTTATAATTTTTCAAATCGACTTTAAGAAATGGAAGGAATTTATTTTAATGACAAGGCGCCCAAAAAAATTTACTGCATTATTTATTGTAATTAGACAATTTAGCATATTCCGAAAACGCATTCCGAGTTAGACGATTTTTGCCCCGTTTAGGTAACATGAGATTAGAACTGATTTTTTTTCCATTCTTTAAAGATGTAGCCACAACAGAGTAGAATAACCGTTTTCTGGTGGTAAATGTAAAATGATGTCACCACTAAGTTTGTCAAGTTCGTTTCGTAGTGGCACTTTTTTGAGTCACTGAAATACTTCTTTCGGTGAGAAGAATTTTATAGCGTGTTGAGACTGATATGACTCCTTCAACGTATTCTGTATATAAATAGAATGTTCTTCGTCATAAGCAGAATGTGGGGCAATTAAGGTGTTCTGGGAAGGGCATTTGCTTTTTGTTTGCCCGATTTAGACCACTTTTATATTGACTCGACTGCCTCGGTAATTTTTTTGTTGTATACCACGGTGATATGTTCATTTCCGTTCCACGACTATAAACGAGATTTTAAATAAGTGTTTTTATATCATTTAATTCAATTTTAATTCGGTTTGCACGTTCGTATAAATTATCTTTAACGACGGATATCGAAAGTGCTGTCAGTTTTCGAGGTTTTTAAATAAATCATCTTATATCGAACGGAAAATATGCGTTTTCTTGGGAATTGTTCGAATCGTAGTTTGTTGCGTTAGCACAAGAATATCCTGTAAATTTAAAAATTTTTACCCGCAGATTCGATGTCGTTTTCATTTTTTCATTTTATTTCAAGATTTACGTTATTTTCGATCATAGCAGAGAAAGTATTCCAAAACTGTCGTTTTATTTACAAGTGATAGTGGAATGTCTGTTACTACGCACTTCTGAGACCGCAATGATCGGAACATGGTCTTAAGTCAATAGCCGTTTTAAATTTAATATTAGAAGTTTGAATTCCTCGTGTTATATAAAAGTCCAGTACATCCGGGGGAGTTTATTTCCTCGGTTTGGCCAGTATGTAGGAGTCCTCGACGAGAGAATAGCAAGTGAGTTGTCTGAAATAACTTTATAATTGCTTCGTTATTATCGATCCCCACGAGCTACATTGGCATTATAATCCCCGCCGAGCACAAATATATTTTAACCGATATTTCAAATGTGTTTCCATTTTTAAATACAAGGGACGGATGAAAGAAAAGGACACCGGTAGAGGGTGGTATTGGCTGGAGAGAAAGAATCGTGCATAAATTATTTCACGTGGTCCTCAGATGGTCTAATTTCGAAAAAAAAGTATATATATAATATATTTAAAATATATATATATATATATATATATATATATATATAATATCTTTAAAAAAAAAAATGACCAAAGGTGTAATAAAATTAAAATTAAGAACACAACGTACTAATAATGTAAATAAATGTAATTGATGAATAATTGTATATTACAAGAAAATGAAACAGAATAAAATCGAGCGTACGTGTTAGCGAAAATTCCAGAAGGAATGAACAAGTAGTGGTGCGTAAACCAGAGGGACATCACCGACACGTTACGTGGACTGTATAAAAAAAAATTACGGTTGACGGAGATTAAGACTGAAGATCAATTAACAATCAGATTCTTCAACGCATGCGATAGTCACGACATCTGAATTCAGATACACGACTACTATTTATTTATTTTGTCGTTACTAATTGATTTCAATAATTGATTTCAATAATTGATTTCAATAATGCATTCTTATTTCTTATTGCTATGTTGTTTAATTATTTCATATATGTATATGGCTTCTTTGCATAATTTATTGAACCTTTGATAATTATTTTTTTCTTTTATCTGTAATTTTTATTGTAAGATTTTTCCCTTATTTTATCAACTATAGCGAGGTTATATTTATTATCGATTGCTGTTCGTTTTATTAGTTTTTTTTTTTTTTTTTTTATTTACTTTGATCTTTTGCTCTATCGGTGAGACTTCTTAAATTGGCTTTCTAACAAATCACTATATCTGACCTCAACCGAAAATATTACAGTCAGTGATGATTTAAAAATAAAAATTTTCTCACCTGCTGTAATAGCAAAGCAAAGGCCATTTGACACGATAAGAAAGGGAATTATGTTCTTGACATACATATAGCGCTCCAGACTTGTTTATTTTTCTTCTCGGTGGAAATTAGCGAAAATCTTATACCCGGTAAAGATGGAACAAATATTACATCGTATAGGACCGTATCATTTCTACCTGCAGCTGCTAAATTATTAGAAAACCTAATACACCACAATACTACTCATCAAAAAGGAATAATACCTAATCATCAGTTTGGATTTGGCCAGGGTCATTCTACCGGACAACAAAGTTGAAGTTGTTAACTTAATAGAAACGTGGATGGAAAATAGATCCTACAATGAAGCTGTAATTATGGATATAAGCAAGGCATTTGACGAAATTTTCCACGACAGACTATTGTATAAACTAAGGAATAATCATGCCAGAATATCTTCCCTCGCTCACGACATACATAAATAATAGACAATATTACGTAATGCATAGAGGATATGAGTCAGGTATACACAACAACATAGTAGCAGAAATACCGCAGGTTATTGTCTAGGTCCGTTACTATGTACTCAATATATACTGCAGACATGTCCAAAGACGGTACAGTTGAAATAGCTACGTTTTACGACACTCGCATCTGATAAAAATCCAAATGCAGATAGTACAAACTATATGCGTTTACCGAATTTTTCACAAAAATAGAAAATGTACTTATTCAGATCACTTCTATCGCACTAATAGAACCGATTAATCATTTTCAAACTCCTGCGTGACACATCCAAATCGTTTTTACCGATATTTCACTCCTTACGTATCGTCGCTACACGTGAATTAAATGAAGCTCTTCAGTACCTTCTTTCAAACTTCGTAAGATGTACAGCGCTTTACACTGATGGTGCGAAAAACATCAACGGCTCTGCTTGCGCCATCATACACGACGATGATAGAACTTATTTATCCTCTACCTTGCTACTTTTCATATCATGCAAAGAACTCTTCGTTATTATGCAAGCTGTATTGATGGCTTCACATTATTAAACTGGTGCTAAAGTAGCTATATTTACGTACTCCTTACGTTCTATTCATCAAATATGCGGCAAATCAAAAATGTTTCACCCTGAAAAGTTTTGTTACAACGTCTGAGGAAAGAAAAATACATGTAATCCGAATTGCCTAAAACGAGGAAGCAATCAGCCAGAGATGTCTCATATATGACGCCGGTTTAGTTTCTACGTCATCGAGTGGCATATTTAATCTACTAAATACTTGCGCTATCAAACGAGCCAAGACCGGATTTAATTCAGCGTAATCCTCCGGCCGATCCACCTTAGTGCGTCGTCACGCAGAGAAGAAGTAGCACTGAGAAAAATGCGGACCATTCTAAATGAACTGGTTGTTACATATTCAATAAGACTAACCATCCAATGTGTTTCTCTTGTAATATCCAACCTTTTCTTATCCCATCTTCTCCGTTATTCTCCTACCTATAATAATAACATTCTCCGTTCTGACCTTAATTTTCCTATCACGATGATCAATGAAATACTTTCCACTGCTAATATTAATAATCTAACTTTCCCCATTTAGACAAATACACCTATTGTAATAACTATAACTTCATTAGTTATAATTTAACACTTAACATATCAGTTTAATTTATAGTTAAATCGTGATCTCCTTTTCAACAATAAACAACACGCGATTGGTTATCATCAGCGTCTACGAAATTATTGTTTACGCTCGCGTCCCGTAATGCTACCTATTCTCGTCGTCGTCGTCGTCGTCGTCGTCGTCGTCGTCGTCGTCGTCATGGTCATCCGTGGTGGGTTTCATTAAAAACGCTTCTGGCAGTTTTTCAAAATTTATAAAACGGATCCGTTTCAGTTTCGTAAGGTTCGGTTTGTAAGCCGGTCGGCCGACAGGCATTATCATCGACAATAGGTGTTCGGACGGTAAATATTGTATATAGTGTATATAAATATATTCAAATAATAACGCGAACGTATCTTACGTATTGCGAGATAAAGTTATATTATCTTTTTGACGTAAGCAGTTTGAAACGTCAGCACGATGGTCGTGATCGGCCTAGCTTCTGCTAGTAGTAGAACGCTAAAACGAATTTTGTCTACCTCCAACGCTAGCAAAGGCTAACAACAAAGGTCCGATTGTAGTACGAGACCGAAAAATGAATTAAATAAATAAAAATAGTCGTAAAATGAGATAATAGTAAAAAACATCAACCACATCGGTGGGATGTAGGGTCGAGTCTATTCGTTCGGCCTATAGGTGCGAAGCCGGGACGAAGGAATAATCGTTTGCGAAGCGCGATGTACATATTTTATCGTTGGAAACTTTTAGCCGGGCTTACGTTATTTTTCGTATACTACATCCATACGTAAAAGTTTAAGTTTTTACCTTTCTTTTTCTCTCGATTCTATTTTTTTAAGGTACACGCAAACTATACACGCCTAACCCGGGATACTCCCTGCGCCACTGTGAACATAAATAGAGTAATAAGTTTAAATATTATATATATATATATGTATATAGAATAAAATTCGTTCATTTCGGCGAATTGAAATAGGATTTCCTACGATTATAATAATGTCAACGGTAATATATACACGGTAGTTTTCTATCGTTATATCCTTAATCGGGCCTTCCGAAACATTAATTTTCTCCCTTTTTAAATTCTAAATTGATGACGGTCCACTACTATAGATAGGCGCGCTGATATTGAAGTCATAAATCGTTTTCCTTACTTTTCTGTCTCTTTTTCCATCACGTTTGAACAGTCGAAGTAATATTTTTTTATTTATTTATTTATTTTTTTTTTTGTCGGTTTGTGGGTTTGAACTATTTTCAATCTAGTTAACTAATACAGACGATATTATCGTCGCAATTATAGTTTTACTTTACCGACGGTAATGCCGTCTTAATTAATCGTCCAGTCGACACGGCTATCCGTCCAATTAGTCGGTCAATGAATACGAGATTTTCCGAAAGATCAAAAAAAAATTTTTTAAAAATTACAATGAACGGTAGGTGTAAAGACTTAGAGTAACGCGTTCTCCACCTATACTTTAATAATAATAATAATAATAATACTAAATTTACCTGTGCCGTAGACAGGGACTTAAACTAGAGTTACGGAAATTTTTATAACATCGAGAGCATTGGCTAGGTTGTTTGTATATGTTTGGAACTGGCGAAATTTTAAGATGGCATTTGTTCGGACACTTGAGCATCGTCGCGTAGAGCAAGTTTGACTGAGATGTCGGTAGATTCTAATCTGAGATGAGCATGTTGAATACGGTCTCTACGAGTATATGTTTGATATGAGATGAGCATGTTGAGAGTGCGGTCTAAGAGTATATGTTGGACTAGCCAATTAACGGTTTTAACTGATCAGCCTAGCGCGTTCTTGGTCTTCCTTTTTTCCTTCGTCCGTTCACTTTTCCGCGGTGATTATTAGACGTTGTACAGAATTCATATCTCTCGCAATAAACAAGCCGAGAAATCTTTTCCCTATTCTGCTTGACAAACGTCTATGCAAGTTCTGGACAAACATATTCATTAGTCTTTCGGTCCATCCACGATGTTCTTAATAGCCTCTTATATGCCCAGCTTTCGAGATAGATTCTGTTGACAGACTCTAAAGTAAGGGACCATGTTTAAACACGCATAAGTAGCTATTGGAACGACTATGCAATTTAGTTCAATTTCGTATATGTCAGTGCTGTATCTTTCCACATCTTTGTTAGTCTAGCACTGCGCGCTTATGTTAATCTGCGTTTTATATCTGGTAAGCAGCTTCAACGTTGATCCCAAATACACAAAATTATCCGCAACGTCAGTTCCGCATACGCTACTTCGGCTTGAATGCTTTTATCTATTATCATGATTTTAGTTTTAAGCAATTCATACTTACATTGGGTTTTCTAGTCTCTCTATGAATTTAACTCTATTTTCTTCGGAACTACTTATGATAACAATATCGTCGGCATATTACAAGGTTATTAACTCTTTTACCGCCTACTCTAATATAACGTCGTTCCAATCACCCAACAATTGTCGCATAATATATTCGGTGTTAAACAGCAGTGGCGACAGTAAACACCCTTGTCTCACGCCCTTTCCAAGCTTAAAGCTACTTGACTTTACACATTGTTCACATATACAACTGCCAAGCTGTTATTATATAATTATTTCATTAAATATACAAGATGTACGGGTGTTCCTATCTTCTCCAATATATACAATTTTTTTTTTTTTTTTTTTTTTTTGGCACTGCTGAGGAAATATATACCGTAGTTTGTCGCACTTTATAGAGTCAAACGCTTTTTCGAAGTCTATAAATATATTATACTTATCTATTAAGTTAAATCGATGAAATTATTTATTTAAATTTTTTTCAAGATCATTAACTTTAATAGACATAATGAAATCAGTTAATCATCACCCTCCAAATACAAGCTCGTAAGCATATAAGCATATTGATAAAACGCGATAGAGGGTAATTCGAAAAAGTTTATCAACAAGAGCAAAACGAAACTGTTTGCGAACATATTTTCACTTGCTGCATCTTTGCGTTTTATATCGTTGCATCCGTACCCTCTGAAGAAACGTTCTAACGTTTAAAATTATAAAAACTCCTAATTTGTTATAGTCATTTTCCATGAAAATTATTTAGCAATTTTCAAGAAGTACACTCGTATTACCGGTCTATTTAATTTTTCATCGCATGTTGCACATTTTAATAGTCGAACTAATAACTAAACCAACAAGTTCAGTAATTTTTCAACGAATCGTCCTAACCAGATTAACCGTCGATCATTTCAGCTTAGAACCATCCGCAATTTTGCAACTTGTCAGAGAGTTTATGATTTTATTTTAGAAAACTTCTTTAAAAATAAGCTATAGTATCGTTAGATACGAAAAAAAAAAGAAAAGATTAACACAACGTCACGCAACTCTATACGATTTCCGAGCGTATATTATTCCGTTAATTCGTTCGCAAAATACATCCTTAATTCTTCTTTAAAAAACTGTAGTACCGGAAATCCCACAAGGCAGCGTGCTTGTTCTTTTTATGTTTTTTCTTTTTTTTCTTTTTTTTTTTTTTTTGCATAATTAGCCATTCCACAACTGATAATCCTGCTCATCGGTCACGAAATCACTATACAGAATCGCAAACAAGCTACATCGTATGTAATAGACAACCGGAATTTAGGTTCCTTCTTCGCTGTTTTACAATGGAAGATCGAAATAAATTATATACCGCTCATCGATTCCGACCTAAATTTTTTCGATGATAACTCAGACAAAAATCAACTTAAACAACATTTAAACACCTCCTAAATCCCATTGAAAATACGATTAATACAAAATTTAGCTCTAAAGAATATCCTATCTCAATGTCCAACTTTTCTCTATTTAATGGACTTAGTCGAAAATATTACAGATAATGACCAAACTCTCGCAGTCTTTAAAATCTCTTCATCCGACTTATTACAAATATTGAACGAAAATCACTCTTTATCATCAGCAAGGTCGATTCAAATTGGCCAAACTTGAACAAAAACTCAAGGACATTATCACTTTTTCCTCCTAATTCGCATCTACAAATAAACCCGCTCCATTGTTTTCGTCATTAACTATGTACAACAATAATCGAACGGAATTTTCAAACATTTTGAAAACTTCAAAATTCTCTCTCATCACTATAACCCGTCATTCATACGTCTACAGGATACTCATTTGAATCGAAACAATAACTTCAATATCCCAAATGATAACGTACTTTCTCACTGTCGTCTATAATAGGCTCAGTCGGCAGGGTTCTACTGGCGATAAAATCAAATATTCATTTCTAACAAATCCAAATTCAGAGCAGTATAAAAATTGTTGCCGCTAAAATATTTCTCACCGTAGCGTCAATTTATTTACCTCCTAATGAAGAAATCAACCTTCAAGACCTCGTAAATACGGTATCTTCGCTCCCGCGAACATATTTGTTATGCGGATACTTCAACGAACACTCCCCTTTGTGGAATGGTAATAAGCGCAACAGAAAGTGCCGAATTTTAGATATCGACCCACAATCTTATCCGAAACTACCTACTACAATTTCTCCTCAAAATCTTGGTCTACGCTGGGGACATAATAATATTCTCTCCAGATCTTGCCGGTGAAATTCAAGCGATCGTGCTGTTGTAAACAAAAATAGATTTTGTTGTATTAAACAAAAAAAAACAACACAATTTATAACTCAGCAACATACATAAAATTTATACGTACTAAATAGCCGGAAGATAAAAACTTCCTGTCTAATATGAAAAATTGATTAAATTTATAACTTCTTAAAACTAATTCTTCATCAAAATTTATCATTGAATTCTAATAAGTTATTTTTATATCTTTCTTTTATTACTTACATTTTGTTAATAGTTTTTTTTTCTTTTTTTTTTAAATTCTTTGCGTATAAAATTTTATAATTTCAGTTAATTTATTTACAATGTTTTGCCGGAATATCGATTTTTCATCATTGCGTTATTATACAAATTTAAATGTTCTTTAAATCTTATTACGAATTGTCCGCCTGTTTGTCCTGTGTATTCTCTTTCACATTGATTACAGTTTAATTAATATAATCCTGAATTTTTTAATACATTTTTTTCTTTTATTTTATTCTTATTAATTGATTTTAATAATGTTATTATTTTTTTTTTCTAATTCTGTGTTATATCTGTTAAAATATTATTTTACAGTTCCTACATAAATTTATCGAGCCTAAATAATTCCTTTTATCTTTATTTTTTCATAAGATTTTCCAATATTTTATTATATTTTTTTTATCATCGATAAAACTGGAAAACTGCCTGAAACATTTACGTCTATACCTGACATTAGAGATTTCAACCACATATCTTGAAGCGTTTTTATCACAAGTAATGGAAATATATGTAAATGAAATCAAAAGACGTATCGAAATAGCTAAAAGTGCCCTTGGGGAATTAGCTAAAATGCGAAAAGACTATACAAATAATGACTAAGAAGAGACTAATTGAAACGCTAACATTTTCGATAGCGAATTACGGATCTGAATCGTCGACGTTAAACAAAACTTTATATTGTATAGGTTAGAAGCGTTTGAAATGGTCTGTTATAGAAGAATGCTCAGAATACCGTGCATATCGATCTAGCACGTCAAATTTGACAGATATGGAAATAGAGCAACAGGATAGACTGATATAAGAAAGTAAAACGAAGGGCTCTCAGATTTTTTGACTATACGCCGAAATGGATTGGAAGACTATACAGGGATTAGTAGAAGGAAAAAGAAATAGAGTACGATACTCGATGACTACATTTTACATACAGTGGATATATGACACGTCAACTGATGGAGACGGGCCAGAATCGGAATGAATATATTATTAAAAATTACTTATGATGTTAACGACGCGAACATATCGTAGATTATTAATGATGGAAATTAAAACACTAAAAGTTGTAAATAAATGGTAGCCATTAAAAAACATAAAAATGTTTAAAACCGATATATTTAAAAACAGACAACGATGAAGAAGAACGCTAACACTATATTACAGCAGCCTCAATTTGTCTATAAGCTTGGTACGATAATACAGCTTGCATTATACGATCTCATCACTGACAATTTTAATCGAAATAAACCACGATACTCATCGAACTTCGAAAAACATTAAGGAATTATATTTAAACTAATCAAATATTGATTTCCTTATTACTTAATACCGCTCATCGAAATCTATTTAACAGACAGTTTTGTGTACAGTTTGAAAATGTTGAATCCGGTAAAAAATATAGTACCACTGGGATGATCCCTTACGTTTACGCAGCGTGTAAGTTCAAATCTTTACGCTGAATCGTGCCGAATCGATACGATTTGTCGACGATTTACTGATAATGCAAATAAATCAGTTAAATACTTTAATAAATGGAGAATTTTATTTACAACGCGCACATTAATTATCAATCATTACGTTAAAATCAAGAACAACATATCAATCGACGTGAATTGTCCGACAGGGCGCATTTAATATCTCTTCATTAACCCCTGAGGAATAATAATGATTATTGCTCGAGGAAAGCGGTAAAAATTATTAAAAATAATCACCAGCCACGACTTGCGCTTTTAAAAATTGATAATAAATGGATAAGAACTGACGAGGAAAAAGCAGAAAAACTATTACTAAGTACTTATTGCAGATATTCAATCTATACAAAGATAATATACACAGCAAATGCCGCAGACAAGAAAGTAGAAAATTGTCTGGAAACTCCGTATGAAATGTCACTTCCGATAAGATCTACGTCGCTTACGGATGTAAATTTTATACCAAAAAAATATTTGAATTTAATAAAATCTCCCGGACATGATTTAAATGATGATTAAAAAAAATACCGAAAAATGCTGTTACATTGTTAGCACACATATTCTACGTAATGCTTCGCATAAACTACATTTCTGTACAGTGAAAATTTGCGAATATAACTGTTACACCTAAACCAGGGAAACCGCCGACAAAAGTGGTTTCGTATAGACCTATAAGTCTGCTAACCTATTTTTTCGGAAATGTTTGAAAAATTACCGCTAAGAAGACTGAAACCCGTTCGGGTCGCAAACAGTATAATACCGCAGTATCAATTTGGATTTAAAGATCAGCATAGTACAATAGAATAGATTCGCAGGGTTGTTGATGTTATCCGTAGAAGTTTAAGGAATTTTGTTCTGTTTCCGGACATTGAAAAAACGTTCGATACGACACTATGGCCTACTTTATAAAATAAAATGCAAACTATTATTTTTTAGTAAAATCTTACCTTTCGGAGAGATACTTTCAGGTGTTACTGTCAACGAGGCAGTTTCTAACATACCCTACAGTAGTGTACTTGGATATTCTTTCAAAGATTCTCTTCGGATTTTCCGCTAATTGCCAGCATAACTACAACTATGTTTACTGATGACACTGTTATATTATCTGCCGACTATGACATCGAGTTATAAAGAAAGTAGGAGCATGCTTCACGTATTGGAAAGTTAACTAAATGTTCGCATTATTATGTTCACACTGAAAAAAATATTATACGAATTATCCAGCATTAAAGCTCGATGAAGTAGAAATTCCCATCATAGGTAGTGTGAAATACATCGGTGTGCATTTGAATTATAAATTGACGGGTAGAAAACACATTGATGCCAAAAAGAAACAACTCAACCGAAAATTTATTAGCGTGTATTGGTTAATCGAAAAGACATTTTTCAATAGAAAGCAAAGTCTTGCTGTATAAGGCAATCCTAAGACTTATATGGTCTTACGAGATAGAACTTTGGAAACTCCGATAGCAATTCGATTATCGATGTCATACAGTCAGCCTAAGATAGGTTCTTGCGTTCAATAGTCCGGGCGTCAGATTTGCAAATACCATCAATCAAAGAAGCGATCTGCAACGGTAACGAACGATACAACGGCTAGACAAACACATTAACCACCTGGTCCATAATCTGTAAACCGGTCCAGATTCGTACGCTTAAAAAGTCGTAATATTATTAATTAACATATTCCGTAAGATCGCGCCTAGGGCTTGCGTTCCATTTGGAAAATAAACCATCCATAACATACGGAGCTGCTAGGTCACGCTCAAATAAATAAATTCAATTTGATCCTTAAACGTTATCCTCGCCGCTTATTGCCTCAAATAGGCAGATTGCGAGCAAAACAAAAAGAAACAAATATATATATATATATATATATAAATTCCTCTCGTGCCTCTGACCTTAGTGACAGTGCACGGGACGGTTATCAACGATGAAGAAGAAATCGATGTATTTGTAAAACTCAGCGTAAGGTACGTATATTATTTCCGTTTTTTCTTAATAACAAATCAGCGCTAACAGTATCGAAGAAATTTATGATATGTAAAAAAATAATATTGCCCACGTTATTATACAGTTTGGTGTTCTATCAGCCACACTAATTTAAAGAAACTCCAATGACCACAAAACTATCTTTTAAAACTTATTTTAATAAGCATATATATATATATATATATATATATATATATATATATATATATATATATATACATATATATAGTACATATGTAGTAGATGTTCAAAAGATGACTAACGGTTGTTTAAGGTACACCCCCCCCGATTAAATCGAACGGGAAATATTTTGCTCAAAGTTAAGAAAATCAAGTCGAACGAAATAATAATTGTTCTAATATGTCTATACCATCGTTACCTATCGAAGAATAGTCAGTAAGTAGGTTTCTCTATTTCACGCTGAACTTTAATTTTTTAAAATATATTCTAAAACCGTTAAAAGTTCCACCAACGTTTGTGTAAAGTAGAAAATATATTCGGCTCTAGAAACTAAACAATGAACGTGTACTTTTGTACCAAATCGTATATATATATATATATATATATATATATATATATATATATATATATATATATATATATATATATCTACCTATTTATTTATCTATAAATATATATATAGGTATTATGTATACAAAACTCCGCAGATTGGTAGGATATTATTATTAAGGTGTCAAATTAATTATTGAGAATAGGAAAATCTTTATAGAGGACTGCACAAAGACCGACCAGCGAAAAATACATTATAACTACTATAAACGTAAAATGAGATTTATGAATAAACTTCGTGTTTCGAATTTAATTAAAAGCTATAATAGCGAGATCATAAATTAGAAACCGAAGAAAAGGACTCTCATTCATTTGCAGTCCTTTTACTATGTATGTTCGTCGGTAGGTATACGGCGCTTGGACCAGAGTGTATGTTTAAATAAGCAGATAGGTGTAAGCGTTCAAATTGTAAAGCTGATATTATTATTTCATGATTATCGTCATTACTATCATTATGATTATTACGCCTCTACTGTATTTCTGGGTATGGTTACGGTGAGAGGCAGCTTGAAAAGTAGTCGCTACTACGTTATTAAACGACAATATGTAAATATATATCATTGCGTATCATATATATATATACATATATGTATATATATATATTCATATACACACACAATACATATATATATATATATATATATATATATATATATATATATATATATATATATATATATATATATATATATATATATATATATATGTATATATATAAAATCTCTATAATCGGTTTTCTGTTTCGTTATTTCCCCGCGTTAATATAATAATTATATACTTAAATTTAAAATTGCACGAAAATTTAATCGTCCTACACGAAATAATAATGATCTTATTAATAATATTGCTCGTGATGGTAACAGTAAACGTTGATAATTAAGTCAAATTAAATAAATTTCGCGTTCTTTAATTGTAACAATGTAAACTTAATAAATGAACAATTTAGGCCGCCTCAAGCCACATTTTGAACCTTGGTGGTAACAAATATATCAGTCAATTATGCCTGACGAGTATTGCGATTTCAATGTAGATATCGATATAATATCGCATACATGTGTAGGCTTCGCATCGGTAATTACCACTGCGGTGCACCGTTAGGATTATGTTACATATCTATATATCGTAGTAATTTTACTTTAATTACACAAATTAGTTAAAATCACTAAACGTTTGTTTTCTTGAAAAATTCACAAAGCTTTTCGGCAATTACGCCATTATCAAGTGATATTTAAATTAAAATAAAGATATAAAAAATAAAAACACAAAATATAAATTTTTAATTTAAGATCGCAAATTTACAATATAAAATGAAGAATCGATACTTAAAACAAAAATCTTTTGTGAATTTTTCGAGAAAATAAGCGTTTAGTAACTAATTTTTGTAATTAAAGTAATAAAAAATCACTACATTCCACAATCTAAACATCGTATTAATTTTATATATTTTTTGAGTGTTGTAAATTTTCTTTATGTATATATTATATATATATATGTGTGTGTGTGTGTGTCAAAAATTCTATTTTCTTTGAGATTTTTTTCATACCCAAAATAATGATAATAATTAAGAAATTTAAAAGGTTACTTTTTTACAAAATAAATATAAAATAAATAGGTGTTGGCTACCGAGATAGCGAGCTCGGGTATTCGCGTGCTCTGTTCTATTTATTGTAATAGGGTATTGAAAGTCGCGACTGTTAATCTATATGCGAATTATTAAAAAGGCGACCAGGGTCATTGTAGTCGACTTTATTTCATAAATATACTTATTAAATAATAATAATAAACCTTTAAATAATATTAAAACTTTTAAAATTTCATTATAAACTGACTCCACACGACGAAAGTGAGAATTAGACACGGACCCAAAATCATAATTCTATTCGTTATAAATTGCCAAACACCAGACGTGATTTATTGAATTTCGTTATAATGTGTATATATATACATACATATATATATATATATATATATATATATATATATATATATATATATAAACTAATAAACAGTATGCATGTTCCCATTTATACTCATTATTTGTACTATACAACAATCTAGGCAAAAAAAATATCCCGAATTAGATATATTTCACAATCATTCCGGAGAATTCGTACAAATCGTTAAGGGTTTAATAACGTAAAGTCTCATCTAACTGACAATATTACGCGTGCGTCTATGTCGGCGTGTATCTGATCTTGCATACATACTTATTATGTTTTCGTACTAATGTCCGGAATTATTTGCGTGTTTTTGTGTACTCGATAGACTTACGTGTGTACGTGTACATATTTAGGGTTTGTAACTGTATGTATATATGAGTTTGTGTGATCTTTCAACTAAATAAGTATTAATAATTTCGTTGCTCACGTATGTGTGCGGTATATTTTTTCTTACACCGTTCTGTGCACTAATTGACCAAAGCTGTTGTACTTTTTGTCAAATTTGAATAAATAATTATATATATATATATATATATATATATGTATGTTGGTTTATTTTCATTAACGATTAAATTGTTTTTTGTTAATTGTTTTAACGATGAAACAGAGTTATGAACGAACAAAACGGAATAATGACGCCGGCGCCGTCCGTTTCTCGCATTAATGACCAGCAAGCGTCCAAATTAGCGACTACGCAATCGGTCAATTCGGAAATGTTGAAAACGCTCATTACAGGTTCCGATATAACGAATCCTGAATTTGTGAAACAGATGGTTTTACATCAACAGCAAGTTGTAGAACATTTACGATTAGGTCGACAACGTTATTTGTCGGATAATTACGTTTCACCGGACCTTGTTCAACGACAAATCGCTCGCGTCGACGCCAAATTTAGAAAGATAGCCCTTCAAAATGGTAGGCACGTTTTATTATTATACCGCCGAATAATCTATATAACGGTCGATGATTAAGTAGCATTGATAAAAGTAGCATTGATAAAAGTAGCAGTCAAACTAGTAGTAACGTTTTATATATATATATATATATATATATATATATTATACATAATGATAATAACTGTCGATGAGGGGGAAGGTTTTCGTTGTTGCTGTTTTTTTTAAGTTTCGAATTACCGAGTCCCGGGATTCCGCCAGTAATTTTGTCCTCATTATCGATTCGTTTTACTGTCGAATAGGTAAAAACTCGGTTAGAGCGAAATATTAGATTTTCTACACTATCCGTCAAATTAGGTCGCCACGTGAATTTATTTTTTATCGAGAAATTATGAATTATATCATAATCGTGAGAAAAGTTTTGTACTTTACACGTTACTTTATGCATTTCGAAATTATACCGAAAAGAACATATCTCGATGTGTAGTATACCTTAACGTTTTCAATTTGATCGATAGACCTATTAATTAAATCAACCAGACTTGTTTCCGGTTAACATTCTCGAAGGTGTAGTAATATTACGTAAACTCAAAAATTATTATTAAGAAAAAAAAGTTGTGAATTGTGAAAAAACCATTTCTTATTACGAGCTTCGCAACAAGTAGTAACGGTAGTTTTTTTCGGTGAAAATATGGAATTATATCATAAATGAAAAATGTCATACAAAATTATGAGAAACAAAATACTGAGAAAAGAATTAAAATTTAGAATACCGATAACGAAGAGAAAATATGGCGTAAAAACAAACAACAATATATTATGACAAGAATGTTTTAAATGAAATCCCGGATGACATATTAAACCAGACAAATATTAAAAAAAATAAATAAAAAACAGAAAATTCAAAGTTGGTTGATGGATGAAACTGTGGTAAATAAAATAATAAATAATAACGCGAAATAAAGAAAACGGTTAAAAGGGCATTGTAAAAACAAAATTCGCGACGCTACGAAAGTGTTGCTACAAATACTAGTGCGTATATATAAAGAAGGAAATAAAATAGTTACATCGTAAGAAAATTAAAAACAAAACGTGTGAATGAAAATGTGGAAATGGATGTGAGCAAATGATATGTCAGTGAGAACAAGTGTGAGCGTAATTCAATATAACTAAGTTATGAAAATTATTACATAATTATATTAAGATGATGTAAATTAAGTATATGTCGACAAGCAAATGCTTGACGGAACAATTGAAAATTGTTAATTATATATATATATATATATATATATATATATATATATATATATATATATATATATATATATATATGTATTGTACCGACAATTTCCTGTCCTAAACCATATCGATCATGAAAAGGAAAGAATGAAGGTAAAGAGGAGAGAAAATTGGAGTGGAATAGGAATCAAAAACTATATTAATCAGACAATTCCAATGAATTGTGACTAATTTGGGCCTTCAAGAAAAAAACTGTTCATTTATCTTTTTATTCTTTTTTCCTGACAGTTATATAAGAATTCTCTGAGAATAACTCGGCCCTCTCGAGTAATTTAAAGTGCATCTAGGAAATCCTTCCTTTTCAATCGTCTGCTAGATCTGACTAGAAAATCGATAGTGAACATTTGACGTACCAGCGGATTTTAAGCCGAAGTTTCAGAATCTACGGTATTGTTCCATATGGTCATCCTTTATATAGGGAACGTTCAAGTTCGCATGCAGTGTATCGTTCGATACATAATAAGATGCAGATATGTAAGTAGAATTACGGACTGCCGTTGCTGTATTCTCACGAAGATTACTTCGGCTCGTTATTACATATAATTCTAACCCGTATCTCTATACTGGAGCGATAATTGACAAACATTCCGCTTTACGCCCGGGTTTAGAAACGATTTTCGTCCTAACAACGGCCATAGCTGTCTAGCCTTAGCTGTTAGAGATCTTCTCGTGTTTTCCACAAGATCGTGTCATCGTAAATTATCCGTAAGCATTCCGAAATAGCGAACGGAATCTACTTGTGGAATTTACGAATTAGCAAATGTCAACTTTGGACTCAGACACATTACTCGTTTGTAGGTGAATAAAATATGTCGACATTTAACTGGGTTGAACGATATGCGCCAAAGACCGGCCCATTCTAGTTGATTAAGTTTGTTTCGAACAGCTTTATTTTCATATGTAACAAACGTATTAGACTCGAGTATCGCTATATCATCCGCGATTTACGCTAGATTAGAGATCGGCATGTCCGCAGTATAAATGGAATACAATAACGGGACCCATCAAACTACCTTGCGATAGCGACGATTTCATCGGATGGTCTTCAGAAATCGAGTTATGTATTCTAACAATGAACGAGCGTTCCGACAAGTCGGATTTCAGAAGTAGATATAAATATCTTCGTTGAAAATTCGTCGCAATTTTAACAGCAACCTACTACATCGGAGAATTAGATCGGTTGCAAAGGAAAAGTCTGTAATTAACAATTATAAGTGTAGAAATCAGAACGAACCGTTAAGTGAGCTGTTACGACATCGTAATGTATAACGAGACTGTATCTGTAGTACTAATGTTTAGGATTATTTAGTGAAAATGAAAGTATCTATTTAATGGTAAAGACTCGGAAGAAATAATGAACTATAAGGAAAACGAACAGGTATAGATGTTTGCTGGCGCGGTAAAAATTTGCCGAACTTCTCCATCTGGATAACCTACAATTATTCCCCCATATAGCGACATTTCTAGAGAAGTCAGTATGCTTGATTAAGATGTAGATAGTCCCCACAGTATCACGTTGGGTAAACTATAAAGGCACCCCATTAAAAAAATAAAATAATAAATACCTGATGACGATTAAATAATATACCGGAAGAAATATTGAAAGAAAAAAATAGACTATGGAAGGATCGATTCTATAATCGTAGTGCGCTCTGGACTAAATCTAAAGCATACAACGTGCGTATATGAATTGGTAGGCGAGTTTGTGACGGCCAATGGGTCGCTCGGTGTGGCATCGTGTGGTGAAATATTACGATGGCTAGGAATTCAAGCAATTGTGTTTAGTTTATATATCTCCAATATCGAGAAAGGTCAACAGCCGCTACTTCGAACTTTGTATGTGTTTTAACGCAAAAATGGAATCTGAGCAAATTACATAATTGTTCCGTGGGAGATGAGCGATTTGAAGTATACATTGAAAAGTCGCCACTAGCTCAGCCGAAAGGACTGACAGCATCATCGGAAGATTGAAGGACTGAATTTTGTTATCAATGGAATACGCTCACCTACATGAAACGGTGTTTTTGATCCATCCGTGTAGCATGTAATGAATTGAGGTATTCGAAGCAATATCCGTTGTAAGGTTGAAGATTTGATTTATCATTCTTCGAACGGTGTGGAATGTAGTGATTACGATTGAAATTTAAAAATCAGTCCTACCTTATTTGCATTTCTAAAATGTAATTATTTTATAATATTTTTTAGTCATAAAATAACCGTTACTCGTAATTCAACATAAAGAAATCTCATAAATCACAAATCGACATTATTCGAACAGTGTGGACGTGATTTTTGAAAAACGAACAACATAAAAGTATTTAAATTCACTAAATTTGTATATAAAAAGAAAACAACGGTTTTAGGGCTATATTTAAGTGCATGTAAAAATGAAATATAAAAATATACACGCAATTTATAAAAAATATTAAAAAAATATTAAAAAAATAATATCGTATTTAAGAAAATATTTAATAGATGTAGAATATTAAAAAAAAAAAAATAGCAAAGTGAAAAAACGGTTACTTATAAAATAATCCGATAGCAAACCATTTTTGTAGTTGAAAAGCTGTGCCAATTTTTTTTCGTATATTAACATTTAACAATTCGAACTACGTTGAAAGTGAAAAATCTATGGTCGCGTTAAATATTAGGACGTAAAACGAGCGAGCGAGTCAAATGCTTATACACATAGGCACATAGGCAGATCTATCATCGCAGTATAGTTGGGCTCCTCACTCTTTCGCGCATGCTGTACTCGTATATGTGTATATTCAGTTTACATGCATACGTATAAACACGTACGGAAATTATGAAATAATATTTTTCGCGTGTTCGTATTCTATCTCTTGCGCATGCGCGCACGGTTATCCGTTATTTCGTTCAAATCTTCGCTGCAAAAAAAGGATGTATGCGCGACGTAGATTTGAGAACGAAAACATTTCAGTCATCGTCACGTCGCAAGTTCAGCATAGCGTATACACCGCGTTCCTTTTGTTTGTGAAATTTGTACGAAATCGTGACTTAATTAAATAAATATATATTATATACATACATTCATACATATATAAATTTTCTGACGACACCGAGTTAAGAAATTAAGAAGGCAGCGGTGTCGGCAATGTACGTTGTTGTTTCGTTTGAAAATATGTTTGAGCCGGATGTAAGAGTCGTTTGAGAATTTTACCGCGATAACATAGATTAGCTTTTCTGAGCTGGCTTCTTCTCGTAGGTTTTACCCCTATCAACGGTACTTTACGCCAATCGATCCGACCTCTTCGCTGACTCCTGAAATGATCCGGATCCAAGACGTATTCCATTCGGTAATTCGTTTCTTTCACCGGTTCCGTAACAATGTTTCGTTCTAAAAATCGTCGACATTGTTCTTCAATCTTTTTGCTCTGCGTAGTCCCAATTTTCCTTTGCTTCCTCCATTCGTCGTTTACGTTGCGCGCGTAAAATTCTTTCCACGTTTTCTCTTTCGTAAAATTTATATCTGGTAAATATAAATAAAGTCGACATGGATATTGCAATTATAATTTCAATTAGTAAAATATTATAACCGGTTGTTACGATATCCTTATTTTCTTCGAAACGGAATTTTAATTTTCGTAACAAGATCTTTTTCAGCTACGATATTTAACCCTTTCAGTGGCGTATTATAAAATGTTGTATAAATTTTATACAAGTATTTATTATACAATAATTTTCGATGTATTTATATAAATTAAAATTGTGACATTTCACTTCAATCGGAAAATATAAAAAGTTTTTAAGCGTGAACATTTCAGAGTGAGAATCGTGATTGAAATAATTGATTCTGCTTTCTTTAATCATTTCCTATTAATACCTGATTAGATTATGAGAGCATACATTTCGCCTCAGCAAAGCGACACAGTTGACACATATATATATATATATATATATATATATATACATAATTACTTTTTGTGTGTGCATATATAAATTGATTTATATATATATATATATATATATATATATATATATATATATATATATTCGTGGAGTACAATAATAAATTTAGATTATATTATTTCCAATTCGCTTTCTCATAGCACGATGAACATCGAACTTCAGTTAGAGATAAGTTTAAACTATTTCCATCGTTAATAATTAATTCATTATCAATACTATAATCATTTAACTTATATTTCAAATACGCATCAATAATAGAAGAGCACTCAAACAAGCATATGTGCGACGTAAATTTGAGAACGAAAATATTTCAGTCATCGCCACGTCAAGTTAAGCATAACGGGCAGTGCGTTCCTCTTTGTTTGTGAAATTTGTAGGAAATCGTGAGTTATATTAAATAAACGTCTTTTTGGGCAAACGTCTTTAAGTTTCACTTCTCCCCTGCGCTCCGAGGCGCAGATGTTTATTGATTTATTATCAGAGGTTTATTTTAAAAATTTTATTACAGCGTAAAAATCTGTTAATCGTTTGTTATATAAAAATTTAAAAAAGTAAAAACAAAATCTATGAAAATATGAAATACATGGAAAATAATTATCGTGTGACAAAAGAAATATAATTATTATTCTTCGCAATCACTACTAACGGAACTAAACACAACGTTTGTGTTTATAAATTTTTTCCAGGTCTGTTGCTCGTAAACATAATTCGTCGTCGTAATTTCCTACGACCATAATTTTTTTACTTGCGCGACGGTTCTACAGATTAGAATTCCAACATGTCAATATTTCTTCATTTCGAAAATTTATTCCATTTATTCGATGACATCCTAAGTATAAATGAAAAAAAAAAAACACATTATATAAATGATCCAAGATGAAGTACATAATGTAAACTTATAGCTTTTTTTTTTTTTTTTTTTTTTAAAATAAATCCTAATTATTATGACAAAAATATTAATATATTTACCCGAACAATAGAATATATATAATTACATAATTGTGGGGCGTGTTCGATTATTTATTTATTTATTTTATTATTATTTCTTTTTACAACGAATAAATCACTATTTATTAAATAGACAACTGAATATTCTGAAAGTACACACCATGCTGATACGATAATGGTTATAGAGCACTGCGACGATGATGTAATTTGAATTGCACTTACAACGGCGGTACTGTTTAAAGGGTTAATCGAAATACACTAATTCAGCCATTTTATAATACAATAATTATTTACGGGATATATTTTACCACGTATAAAGTAGTTCTTTAAACTATCGAGAAGATGTCGCTCTCTTATTCGTCTACTAGTCGGTTACAGCGCACGAATTTTGAATCCGTTATGAAGGAAATCGTTTTCTAAAATCTGTTAACATTTCACATATTTTGCTTCTGTCTCGGCAGTATTTTCCCACTTGGTTGACTCCGGGTGATATTGAGTTTGCTTAAAACGATCGCTGATTATTTCCTGTCCCGGTAGCGGATATTGTACTATTCCGTTTTGATTACTCGAACGTATAATCAGATTTCCGCCGAGAACTAACCCCTTTATTAGATTATCTACGACCAGAGTCGTTCATTTTACCATTCCAATTTTGCAGTGTCGATCGCTAATCGGCTTAACAAACTAATTTTATTACTTGTGACCGGCGTAAAGTTTTCATTAAAAGGCACTAGCCGGTACGAATAGTTCCATTTCCGTATTTTATAACAACTGTTCGTAATTTATAAGCTTAACCGTTAGCCGCTCTACTAAAGGCATATTGTCTTTTTCTACAACGATTCTCTCTCTCTTAGCTTTTCGGTGAAAACAGTAGAGACAATACCGAGGAAGATTTGTTACAGAGACGAATACTCGTTTTCCCTTAATCATCTCTTACGACCGCAAGAGATGCCATGGGGTTGATTCCACTCGCGCCCTCATCACACGGATGAGTTATATATATAATATATATATATATATATTGTATATATATATATATATATATATAATATATATATATATATATATACTATGTGTGTTGCATCTAAATCTATCATCACTTTATCGACTTTTATATAATATTTGGTCATGCGAGTGGTTATGTGAGAGCATATATATATATATATATATATATTGTGACGCCACCTCACACCGTTCACGTACACAAACTCGTGCGACGCCACATATATTAGTAATATCATTACGGTTATTATATAATAATATTGTTATTGTTATTATATTATTATTATTATGAAAAAATGTATTAAAATGTAAATTATATATATATATATATATATATATATATATATATATATATATAAATAAATAAATGATGTACGTTACCGACATTTGGTTACACTTGACGAACTTGACTTCCAGATGGGATGCCACGTGGGATGGCCTACGACTGTAAATTGAATAAAAATTAAAAAAAAAAAACAAAAAACGCGTTTTTTTGTTTTTATAAAATTTATTGTATTTACGAATAATAATAAAAAAATATATGAATTTTTTAAGGTATCTTAACACGCACGATTTTCCGTTATGCGTTTATATTATTACGACTTGTTAAAAATATATATTATGGAACTTGATAAATTAATTGCACGATTGACGGAACTTTCCCCAACTTGTCGGAAACTTTAGTGGTCTGGATGGAAGTAACCTTAACTTCGCCATCGAACTCCCGACGATCCGTTCTAGCCACGAGTTGAGCCTCAACTAACTAACTAACTTCTCTAACAACCAAACTCTCCAGAGCACTAGAGGCGCTGCAGGTTTCTTCTTATTATTACTATCATTATTTTCTCTTACCTTATGTTTGGCAAAATGCCGGTTTATTTGAATTACAGATTTTCCTTTTCCTTAATGCATTTTGCCCTTTTTGTCGACAAAAAACTGATATTTCAACTAACGAGAAAATTCTGTCATTTCTTATATTTTAAGCTTATATATATATAAAACTCCAATGGCAACACGCATCTTCAAGTTCTTCGGTTCTTGTACAATACTGGTCTCTTCAACATGATCTGAGCTCTTCTCATCTGTGCATCCAGCCTAGTGGCAGTACATGGCACATTAATGGGAAAATAATAATAATAAATATATATGTATATATATATATATATGTATTTATACTTATTTTTTATTATCAGTACGGCGGCCAGCGGTGACACATAAATGCGTGCACTTCTACAAATTCTATTTTTTTTTTTGCCACTTGTATATGGACCGAATTGCCTAAATTTGGTACTTCGGCGAAACCTTGCGATTTCTCTTTTGGGACTAGCTAATCAGAAAATTCAGAATTGTTTCTTTTAATCTTCGACTAAAAGACCGGAGGAACCCATTTTATTAGGTCCATTATCATCTCCTTTTTTCGTCACTTGCTGCGCCAATTACTGTATTTTTTATAGAAATTTTTCTTATTTTTTATATATATATATATATATATTACCTTTGAAGAATTACCCCAAAACTCTAATCCTACTGGCGCCGGCATGCCCTCTCTTATACATATGTATACATACATATATTATAATGTTAAATATCTTTTCTAAATGTCACGTTCGCCGCATCTACCTGTAACCCATGTGGTATATACGTACACACGTATACATGTATATAGGTTCCTTCCTATCTTTCGTAAAATGTTATTTAATTTATTATTATTATTCTCATACATATTTCCTAATATTTGTAATTTTTGATTATAAATTTTAATTTTAACATTTTAATTGATAAATTTGAATCATATCTTACTACTACTAATAACGTAATAAGTAGGGTTGTTACAATATGTATTTTTCTAAACGGTCATTTTATTTCCTCATATAACATGTCCGTAGTATTTTAAGTTTTTTTTCTTGGCAAATATCGGAGATCCTTTGCTTAATTCTTGATAGATCTATAATCGAATTATTTAGGGGTTTTGCTCGTCTACGGAATTCTTAGCATTCTCCGCCAAGTATACATTCCGAACGCATCGACTTCTCTTTTAACCGCTTCTCGTAAGGTACACGTGTCTACTCCATATTGGAATAACGAGAATATAACAGTGTTCACTAGTTTAGAAATTTTAATTGCGCCAATAAATGGAACAAGTTCCAACTTGGCGGTGGACGGACACGGTAACACCACTGAACGGTCATACCTGAAACATGATAATGAAAACAAGTCAAAATAGAAGTCGCCAGAGACAGCTGGTGCACGATGCAACATATAAGAGGTCACGATGATCAGTTATTGCTCAACAACTTAAATAGTAATATATATATATATATATATATATGTTTAAAGGGAGAGAAATGTATGCAAATTTAAGCAGACCATTTATAACGTAAATGACTTTTCTTTTTTGTTAACAATATTTCAAAATTTATACATGCATACACAACACACGCACACACGTATATATATATACATATTTATTTTATACTTTACTTTCCTTTCTTTCATGAGTTTTTTCTAATAATAATACGCTAAAGTTCGTATTATATACATGTATATAAACACATACAAACACACACGCATATATATATATATATATACTAAATAACGGTCATAATAAATATAACTAAATTTCAACTATGACTACTATAGCACTCGAAACTACGCGTAAAATACTTACTTTATAATTTTGGCTTTAAATACTTTTATTATTCCAACTTCCAAATATTCTCTGGTTTCACCTTTTCGTTTGCTTAAAGTTTTCCACCCTATTCCTCAGCTTCACACAAACACACTTGTACGCGTACGTGTAAGGACAAAAATTTTAAGAAAAAACGAAATGAACTAAAATGAAGAAAAAATGTAAATAAGATGCTAGAGGAACTAGTGGATCAACTGGGTCTTAGCCTTCAGCGTGAAAATAGAAACTTTAAAGCTTTATTTTTTTTTTAAATTATTGTCGCTCTTTGAACGTGAGATGGTGTGCTTCTTTCATATTTTTTATTTATTTTTGCATGTATCCATTGATTATGAGATCGTTTTTATTTTATTATCGTTAATAATAAGGAAACCGACTTTTATCCTGTCGCTATCGATATTTAATCCATCGTAGTTGCATTGTCTCAAATGACTATCTGCATTTTTTGTTTCATTAGTGTAGCGATTTGTGCTGCATGTAATAATTACAGTGAAAATGATTGAAAGAGTTTAAGGGGGACCTAGATCTTCTAGGTAACCTCTTATCTAATATAACAAGCCTTACAGCTAATATTAAAGAACAGTTGGTGGACAAAAGTGTTACTCGTGCACAAAAAGCAGCCATTTAAAACTAGCACAGACACCATCGACACAAGTATTGCAGAATGCTTAGTCTTATTACAAAAATTGAAGAAATCAGTTAATGCTCAAGCAACTGACATCAGAACGACAGTGCAATCGGTATTACACTCTGGTCCCACAAATGGATCAAAACAAGATGTTTCCTACAGGCATGTGACTATAAATTGTAAGCCTGTAATTCCTAAAAGTAAACTCATTATTAAAGTTGAAAAAATGGAAGACATTGATAAAGATCTTAAGAGTAAGATCTCATTAACTAAATCAAAACTGAATTTGACATTTTATAAAAAAATTAATAGCAATACATGCATTGTTAACACTGCATCAAAAACTGATCAGGTTAGCGGCTGAGATTAAAAGTAAAATACCTCAGTGCAAGGTTACTGAGGAAAAACTTTTTAATCCAACAATACTTGTTTTCAGAATAAAAAATATTAAAGATGATGACATCAATGAATATTTCAAGGATATAACAGGAGAAAAACCAATCTCAGTTACCAAAATTAGTACTGACAGGGCTAGCCATACATATGTACAGCTGAACCCCACAGCAGTATCGTATCATCACAGCAAGTGGGAATAACAGACTCCGAGTCAACTGGGAATCTGTGCCGTTTGTCGACTCAATAAACTCTAGAAGATGCACAACTTATAACAAGTATGGCCATCCGGCCAAGTACTGCAAGACTAGACCTCAAAGCTTTTGTTGCAACTTGCAATGAGACCTGCTCAAACTGCTTTGCAGAAAAAATCCTTAAAGGATCAGAGAAAAACAAATTTTCCTTCCTTATTAAGGATAAGACATTCGTAAATAGCCTATGCAGTGAGGTAGACCATGTCACTACTAGCAAGAATTGTCCTTGCTATGTCAAAGCATGTCAGGACCTCAAAGCTAAGATTGACTTTGGTCTTGCTTAAGTGCTCCCACTTAAATGTAGGTAATGGTTACTCTTGCCAGTACTCTACCTTCAAAATTTTTATGATTCTCAATTTGATGTTGCATGTGTTTCTGAACCATATTTAGTTGACGGTGCTATTCCCATCAGATCATCATACATTGTATACATTAATAATAGGATAGCTCTTGTTATTAAAAGAAATATCACCCATAAATTACTAATTAGCTCATTCAACTTGATTGCCATAAATGTAGGAGAAATTATCTTAATTTCTTCCTATATTTCCCCCAATAAGCCTAACGACACTCCTTTCTACTGCATAGATATCGCAATTAAATCTTATCCTCATCTTACGCCTGTTATTGTTGGTGACCTTAACACTAGACTTCCATTACTAGAGTCTCGGGTTGGGTACTCTAATGATGCCATGTTACCTACAGACTTAATTTACCCAAACAACTTGTTTATTAAAAATGGCAAATCTCACACATTTTCAAACTACGAGAGTAGCATCATTGACTATCTGCTTGTCTCTTCAAGTTTAGCCTCAGCAACAACTTTTGCATTAAAACACTTTGAACTCACCTTTCATAAGCAAATCTGTTTTAATATCAAGGGTAAATTTAAAAGTAAACCCCTAACTTATAATAAATTAAACTTTGACACGTTCAAAAATAAATGAAATTCAAATTATGTCCAAATATTTGTTGACAATGTCCAACAATGCAGACAAGGCTTGGCGCTAGAAACTCGTATTAATAAGTTTAATAAATACATCTCTGATGTTGTTGGCAGGAGTCAGAATATCGTCAAAGCTCCTGCTAATGACTGGTGGAATTCTAAATTACAAAGCCTTAGGGATAAAATTAATATTGTTAGAAAAAAGAAATCAAAAAGTAAGAATTCTTTCACTCTTTTATTTTGTACAATGTATTAT
Organism: Coronaproctus castanopsis; assembly: GCA_032883995.1. Taxonomy (NCBI): domain Eukaryota; kingdom Metazoa; phylum Arthropoda; class Insecta; order Hemiptera; family Monophlebidae; genus Coronaproctus; species Coronaproctus castanopsis. Next base: position 12,933,610 of record CM065054.1, read on the forward strand.
TGGAATTAAATAGTATATTAAAAAAAGAAATTGCTAGCGTCAAGCTTGTACGTTGGAAAACCTTTGTTGGCGAAAGTGGTGCGTGGGGTAAACTCTACAATGAGATGGTCAGCATTTGCTTTCTTTCGAAACTGACAGATATGGGTTTCTCCTGGAGCACTTCTTCCCCAATAAAACTGATATCCCACTGCAGCTTATGCATACTGGTGGTATTACACCGCCAGGTGTCACATCTGATGTGGTGGATAACATCATTAAATCCCTCAGTAATAGGAAGGCTGCTACGTCAGACCGAATTAATAATAAAATTGTTAAACACTTAAATCAGAAATTCCTACAGTTATTTGGTACACTTTTTACAAAGTGTATTGAATTTCAAATCTTTCCCCAGTGCTGGAAGCTAGCTAATGTTAAGCTGCTTCCAAAACCTGTAAAAAATCGCCTTCTTTGGCTAGCAGCTACCGTCCAATTTCACTTCTAAATTCCATTGACAAAGTGTTCGGAAAGATTGTCCTAAAGTTATTACTAAGTGAGGTATCCAGTATGAACCTGCTTCACACAAATCAATTTGGTTTTTGGACTGGACCCTCTTCAGAGGGTGCAGTTTACAAACTTGTTAAAAAATTTAAAACTTCCATCAAGGTTGGTGCCACTGCAGTTGTTGTCTCCCATGATGTCAGAGGAGCCTTTGACAATTATAGATGGTCTGCCATCATTGATATTATGAAGTACAAGAACATCAACTCTTATTTAATAAATATAATAATGTATTACTTTAAAAATAGGGTGGCAATTCTTGAGGCCCTACCCTGTGGAATCTGTTTTATTCAGTAATTCATCACAGGATTGAGGAGTTCTGCCTTAAGATAAATAACAAATGTGAGTTAATCTCATATGCGGATGATTTGTGTATAGTTTTCGATACTTACAAAAACTACCCTTTCAAACAGATAGAAATTGTTTCCAGGTTTCTAGAGTGTACTGTTAGTGACCTTGGTCCAGTGTTTTCAGTCGCGAAGTGCTGCTATTCAGTATTTGGTGATCGAAGCATTACTGGCGATGTTGCTGACCTACCTCTGTTATCTGGGTGTAAAATATCACACACAACTACTCTTAAGTATCTAGGAGTTATCATTGATGAAAACCTGACATTTATTTCACACTGCAATATGATAACACAAAAATATGACAATCTCTTTTCTATACTTGCTAGAATCCAGCCCAATGCATGGGGATTGGCTTATAGGGAGCGGTTCACACTGTATAAGGGTCTCATTCAGGCCTTGTATGGTTATGCGGCTGATACCTATGTCAGTCCCAGATTATTCAAGAGAGTTAACAAACAACAAAGGAAATCTCTCCTTAGAATTTATTCTCTTTACAAAACAGCACCTACATCGGCAGCTTGTGTCATTAGTGGCGTTCTGCCATTGGATTTATATTTAGTTGGCAGAACGATGGTCAGTGAGCACAGGCTTGTCGGTGTAGTTACACATATGAAGTCATTAAGATGGTTAGATAATAATTTTGCCAACACCATCATAAAACATATTCCTAATAAAATTTTTAAGAAATATGTCAATACCCTGATTATTGATGCTTGGCAGAGAAGGTGGGATACAGATGCTACTGGTAGGAAAACATGTTTTCCTGCCGGATGCCTATCAAAGATTAAAAAACAAAAATATGCGAATTAACTTTTACAACTCGCAGGTGCTCCCTGGGTAGGATAGGTTTCAAGCCTATTTGTTCAGGTTTAAGCTTGCCACTGCTGACAAGTGCACCGTGTGTTCTAAGGATGCTGTTGATGATACTCATCATTTTATCTTTGAGTGTCCTGCATTCTCTTCACTGCGTGATACGTTCAGTATTGACAAATATAAAAACTCACTTATCTTGAACAGAAGGAATCATGTAGCCTTCCTTGAATTTGCAGAGAAAGCCATGCGTTTCAAATTTACAATTACGAATTAATCAAGGAAAATTAGCTAAATTCAAACGTAAATCCAATAACCCCTTCGCTCCTGGTGGCATGGTCCCCTTACTTATAATTAATTTCTAATTTACCTGACTATATATTATTAATATGTTCAAATATGCAATGATGTTCAAACTGCTTTAAATTTAAAATATTTTAATCTTGACCATAATGAGGTATGTTTTTCTTTTAATGGTGTATTTATATTCGATAGATTTATCTTTCAGAGAAGCAATTTTCTTTTTTTATTATTATTATTTTACCAAAGATTTTTTCTTACAAAGATTCATTTTTTTTAAGTTTATTTTTTTTTAGTATTCTTCTAAGATTTTTATTTTTGAAATTGTGTATTCCGTTATCGACAAGATATATTTTGGTATCCTTGTTTCTGAAGTTGTATTTTTTTCTTCTATATTATATATTTATTTTTTTTATTTATTACTACTATGCACTTCACAGACTCCTTTCTTCATGCACACAGGTAGTCGATGGGACTATGTTTTTCATCCCATCACTGCCCTTAGATTAAGTACACAAACAGGGGGACTATTACACACATGCTTTTACTTACTTTTCAACTACACACTACTTATATGCACTTCTATAATTATTTAGATTTAAGCACACTAGTCCCCTGTCCTTTATAATAACACCTAGATTTTAATCAATAAACTGGTATATATATATATATATATATATATATATATATATATATACATACTATATACTAGAAGTTATCCATGGCTTCACCTGTGTAATTATTTTTTTAAAGCTTTGTTTCGCATTGATATCACAAATAGGACAGAAATTACAATAATTTAAAGTGACAATGCAATGATTATAATAAAAATATTCGCAAATCACAGACTCTACAGTTTTATATATTAGCATAGAAACGAACATAGATATATATATCCATAATAACGGACGGATAAAGATATATATATATATATAATACATCTACTACACTTACTAATATATAAAACTGTTAAAAGAAAGAGACAGGATTATTTGAAAATTTTAGATTATTGTAATTTCTATCCTATTTCTTATATCAATGTGAAATAAAGCTTAGAACGAATTTCATTGTATAGGCTATAACCTATGCGAATTTCGTCATTATTGCTTTAATATTTTTTGAGTTAAATCGCAACAGGCAGACAGACAGACAAAAATTAAAAAAAAATAGATATGTGTGATAAAATAGCCGAATGCAGTGATTATAATGAAAGTATTCGCAAATCATAGACATCGCAGTTTCATATATATATTAATATAGATTAGTGTATATATATGTATATATATATATATATAAATATATCATCATGTCGTTCACCCCAGTGCAGTATCGAGATCGTGTAGCAATCTAAACCGTTGCGTTCTATATCATCTGTTCTTTAGCTCGTTGTACACGTCGATACATAGGTAATCCGGTTTGTTTTATTATCATATCTGACCAAACTCTGTATGGAGAACGACATTTCGATATTTTCCCCCGAACATTCGATTGTATCGCCAGGCTTTCTAAATTCCGCTCGATATGAACGACGTGGCTGAAATACTTCATCACACCGAGAACATCAATATCGGCTGACCGTCGTGTGAAATTCAACTCGCGCACTATGGATTCGCTAGTTCGTTTCGTTTTCCACGATATTCTTCTCCGGCGCCCGATTTCGAAGCTGTTGTTGCGGGCTATGCCGACCTTATCTAATGTCGACGATTCAGCTGCATATAATACTGCCGAAAATAACGATATCCTTTTAGTGATGGGCAAAACTGTTATTTTATAAAAGCAGTTGTTACTGTTATTGCTTTAAACAAAAAGCAACTTCCAAATAACAGGTGAATTCTAAACTGTTATTTTTAATTCACGAAAAATAACTAGTCTATGCAGTAGTACCATATCCTCTATTTAATAACAACCATAATAAAAACCTGGCTGATGTATTAAAACAAATTATTTATAAGTGGAGCATACAAGATAAAATTTTATTTTGTTTATCTGATAACGCACCTAATATTAAAAAATCTATATGTGAATTAAAATGGAAACACCTACCTTGTATTGCACATACAATAAATTTGATTGTCCAGGGTGCATTAATTATAGTTGAACCTCTCCTAACAAAGGTGTCTGAGATCGTTACACGTTTCAAACGAAATAAAACTGCACATGAAAAATTATTCTTTTATCAAGTACAAAATGGGAAACGCCAAAAAAAACTGATCCAATGTGTGCCAACAAGATGGAATTCTTCATATTATATGCTACAAAGAATAAAAGAATTGAAGGAAGAGGTGAGGGCAACTTTAGCTGCACTTGGAATAGAAAACTGGCCCATGCTGATAAATCAAGAATTTCAGATAATAGATGAAATTATCGAGATACTGGCTCCAGTGGAAACAACCACTGTTTTAATGAGTCGCGAGAAAGAAGTTACACTCTCTTCACTTTTTTATAATAACTTCAGGTCTTGAAGCATTGTATAAAGATTTGGTGAAAAATGATCAGTGCACTTTGGCGAGAGATGTTTTAAATAATATTATACAAGGAATTGACAATCGTTTTAAAAATTTAGAATCAAGTTCTACATTATTAGTGAGCACATTTTTAGATCCCCCCGTTTTAAATACATTGGATTCACATCAGAAGAAATTGCTGAAAGAGCAAAAGGTCTGGTAACCAATGCCTTATCGGGCATAATTAATGAACATGATAAAATCAAGAACTGTCCTGAATCTCAAGTTCCGTCAGAAGATAATGAACTGAATGAACAAAAAACCTTTTGGAGCTTTTTTGTGAAAAAAAAACAGCTAACTTTGGACCCACAGGGACTAAAGTATCACGATCAATTGTGGAAATACAACGTTATTTAGAACAACCACTTTTAAATCGCTCCATGAGCCCACTGATATGATGGAAAGAACATGTGTATAAGTTTCTATACCTATGTGAATTGGTAAAGTTAAAATTTGATACTGTCGCACCATCTGTGCCTTGTGAGAGAATGTTTTCAAAAAGTGTACAAATTATTTCCGATCGTCGAAACCGTATATCAAGTGATAAAGTCAACCAAATTATGTTAATTGACCAAAATGATATTTAATTTTTTTACATAATTTAAGATTATGTTTCATAGTTTCTTATAAAAATCCATTTATTTGTGAACGTTTTAATTATTTATAATTATAGTTAATATATTTAGTCTCTTTAAAAAATAAAATCTGTTGTGTAAATCTCTTTAATTTTAATAATTTCTTATGAAATTTAATTTATTTATGAACATTAATTATTTATCATTATAATAAAATATCATCTACATTGTTTGATTTAAAAATAAAATCTACACATTATGTAAATTCTTATTTTTTATATAACTATACTCATACAATGGTAATTTAATACAGTCTACTTCTTCAAAATGCGTTTTTGTAATTTAAATATTCAAAAAAACTTGAAATTGTAAAAAAAAAAAATGAAACCGTGATCATTGTTCAATCGTTTATTTGCATTCATACATACACTACAGCAGTGGCGGCTCGTGCATAAGGGCTGCAGGGCTGCAGCCCCAAATACAAAATTACCGGTATAATTTTTTTTTTCATATTCAAAAATCAATTAAAATTATCCAAAATTTTGAAATTTCGTTTAAAAAAGTAATTTTTTCTCTTTGGATGCTCATTCTAGAACGTTGGTGAGGGCTACGTATAATGCAGCTCTTGTTGGCACGTTTAGGAAACATAAAAAGCGTGGTTCCGCGAGAAAACGATGTTAAAGGCGTATGCGCAATGGTTTCTTTTGAACCGCGTTCGGGCTGCACAAAAACCAGCCCAATGCAGCTCTCGGTCTCGTGTTTAGGAAACATAAAGTGCGTGTAAACGGAACCGAACGATGGTAAAGGCTCATGCGCAATAGTTTTTTTTTGGCCCGCGTTCGGGCTGCACGAGAACCAGCCCAGCCAGTAGACTTGTATTAATGTATTTCAAGATTAATATTCCAACTGCAGAATGAAATGTTGACGCGCGCGTACTTCTATTGTTGCTCATTTACTTATGTTTTATTGATTGAATAAATATATTTATTTATAAGGATTTTATTACTTCGATTGTTTTGATAGAAAGGCTAACTTTAATTATGGCTGGAAATAGCGATTTTCGTGAAAGTGAATTGAATTCGGTTTCGTGTTTGCTGAATAACAAATTTTCGCGGTTATCGTTTGCAGAAAAGTGTAACGTTAAGGCTCGTGGGAGGCCGACTCCGCAATTGAATATTATAAAACGTCATCTAGCCGAAACAATACTTTTGAAAGAAAATTTAAAGCGGATATTTATTCAAAATGTGACTGGCTTTGCGGTTGTGAAATTAAAAACGCTTTCTTTTGTTTTCCTTGTCTACTTTTTGGCGGTGAAATTTCTTGGACAAACTGGTGTGGTAGACTTGAAACATTTGAATGAAAAAATCAAGAAACACGAAAATTCAGCACAACATATAAAAAATTCGATAGATTTTGGTATGCTGGGAAAAATTAATATCGCGACACAGGTAAGCGAAGCGTATAAATTAAATATCAGAAAGTTCAATGAAAACGTCAAAAAGAATAGGGATATTTTATCAAAAATCATCGACTGCCTGATATTTTGCGGTAAATTTGAACTTCCGCTACGAGGACATAATGAAAAAGCGGATTCCGATAATCCTGGTATTTTTCGAGGACTGTTAAATTTCGCAGGGAAATTGGATGAAAATTTGAAAATGCATTTTGAATACAGTGTTTAAAGCTAACTCAAAAACAATTCAAAATGAATTGTTGGATTGTATGTTAGACATTTGTCGAACTGAAATTTCTAATGAAGTTGAACAAGCTCAATTTTTGGCTGTTATGTCCGATGATACGACTGATATCTCTGAGAAAACACAGGAGATAATTGTTTTTCGTTACGAATTCAATGGAACCATATACGAAAGATTCTGGGGATTTTATAACCCTGAGTCACAAGATGCAGAAGGATTATCGAAACAGATTTTGGAGCAGTTGAAAATTGTTTTAAAAGATAATACTGGGAAACTAATTGCTCAAACTTATGATGGTGCCGCAGTTATGAGCGGAGCGCGTGGTGGTGTTCAAAAAATAGTAAAAGAAACTTACGCAAATGCCCGTTTCATTCATTGCTATGCTCATCAATTAAATTTAGTAATGAGTAAATCAGTTTCAACTAATAGAGAAGTACGCATCTTTTTTAGTAGCTTGTCAGGAATTCCAGCATTTTTTTCGCGTTCTTCTCAGAGATTAGTTGAGCTTGAAAATTGTATGTCAAGAAGAATTCCACGTGGTTCCGATACAAGATGGAATTTCAATTCAAGAGTCGTAAATACAGTTTTTGAAAACATTGAACAGCTGAAAGAATGTTTCGAAAAATTGCAGAATTCAAATAATACCCAAACGGTTAATGAAACATCCGGTCTTCTTCGTCTTCTCAATGACAACAACTTTATATTTTGGCTTGGCGTCTTCCATCCTATTATGCCACATGTTGATTTACTATACGATGCATTTCAAAATCGCAACATTAATTCTTCGAGCGCTTTTTCATCACTGAAAAATTTTGATCGCGCAATTTCTTTAATCAGAGAAACGAATTTCGAAAACTTGGTGTCCACAAATACTGATTCTATGCCCGTATCTCGTAAGAGGAAATGTGATGAAAATCGAAACGCCGCTGTCAAAGAAGTTTGTGACACAATATGTATGCAAGCTAGGGTTAGATTCGAATTTACTGGTCATCTATCTGCAGGAAAGTTGTTGTTACAAGAGAAATTTGAAACGTATACTGCAGGCAAGAATTTAACGAAACTTGCCAGGCATATCCCATGCTAAATAAAAATCGTTTGCAAACTGAACTTTCTGTTCTATACGAAAGAAATTCACAATTTTCCCTTGCATCGGGAGTTGCGCAACTCCACCAATTGTTTCGAAACACCGGTATTTACAAAACACTCGTCGAAGTGTATGTTTTGATGAAAATTTTGTTAACGTCTCCTATGACAACTGCTGAAGCGGAAAGGTGTTTTCTTCCATGAAAAGAATTAAAACATATTTACGGAGTACAATGCTGGAAGACAGAGTTTCTGCGCTTGCCATGATAAGTATTGAGAAAACTCTTATCGATACAATTCCTAACTTCCACAGCAAGGTAACTGACCGGTTCGTGAAAATGAAAAACCGTCGTATGGACTTCATATACAAATAAATTTTGAAGTAAGTTCTTTGAAATTACACATTTTTTAAAATTTTTGTTAGAATGGCCGATTCTAAATTTTATTTTTGTTTAGAAAATTTAGAATTTTAAGTTTGTATGAAATGGTAGCCTAGCTGTATGTTTTTTATTCAACTAGGTAAAACTTTCAGCCCCTCCGCTTCGAAAACCCACGAGCCGCCACTGCACTACAGTCACTATAAGTTGTTATTTGCTTTTCTTATAATACTATTATCGCTGCCGTCGACATAACAACCGTTACGCTATTATCGTCTAACTATTTTTACATTTCTTCTATTTTTCTGATTTAGTTGGTTCACTGTTTGTGCAAACTGTTATTATGTATACTTGATTACTAAAAATAGTTAAAATCACTAAATTTATTTTTAATTATGCGAAGTTTAAAGTATTCATAATTGTAAAATTGTAAACTTAGTTTTAAATTAATATGTTATGATTTTATATTAATTAATTTTAACTGTATATAGCTTGACAATGGCGTAATTGCCGAAAAGCTTCGCATAATTAAAAATAAATTTAGTGATTTTAACTATTTTTAGTAATCAAGTATAAATAAAAATCACTACATTCCACAATCAATAATGTTATTATGTAACCTGTTATTTGTTTATTAGATAACAGAATCATTCTGCTTTTTATAAACAGCAGTTATTAAATAACAGATCGTTAAATAACAACTCATCTCTACTTTATATTAAAATAAAATCATGATTAGGTACCGGACGTAGAAAGATTCTTATTTATTTCAAGCGAGACATCTGTACGAGCTATACATCCATTTACCATTGGCTGCGCATTTTAATCTGATAACGGAAAAATGTATCGAATTTAATATAAAAACTATAATAGAATTTCGTCCTTTGTAGAAAACGATCGACCGCGCATAATGACAAATAATAAGGGCGACACTTGGAGAAACACAAACATGAAGCAACGTGTAGTCTAATTAATTTATTCAACAAACGTACGGCTAATATAGATAATACGCAAAGTATCACAAGAAGTAAAGACGTCCGTTTAACTGCGTACCGAACCAGCTGAAGTTTCCTAATAAAATGAAAGCCCTACGACAACCGTATACAATGCATGAAAGCCCTACACAAGCGGTGAATGAATATATACACGTACATACACACACCTAATATCTATACGAACGATATAAAACTGTAGTTGTCGGTATTATAATCACTGCATTGGGCTATTTTTATCACATGCATAAACAGAAAGTATATTTTTAAAAATTTTTGTCTGTCTATCTGTTTGTATGTATGCCTCTTTGTCTGTCTGTTCCGATTTAACTGAAAACCTATTAAAGCAATAATAATGAAAAGTTATCGGAATCGTTCTAGGCTTTGTTTCATATTGATATTACAAATAGGACAGAAATTATAATAATTTAAAATTTTCAAATATCACTGTTTCTTTCTTTTACCTAAAATACGGCGTACACAACAGCATAACGCCAATTACAGTGTACGCTCTTACAGAATAATTATAAAGTAAAAGTATGAACAAAAATAAAACTGAACCACACTCACACAATACGCTAATTAATATAAATAATATTTAAATTGAAAACAAAAAATTACTAATACAAACCGAAAAATGATTCTAATGAAATACAATATCCACATACAAGCACACATATGAAAAGCACAAAAAAAAAACGGAAATATACCAGTCATACACACATACTCTCATGTAAACAAACTCTCCATCGGGGCACGCATATATGACCAAAATAAAACAAACTTACTGAAAAGTAGTAACAACTGAAATATAGAGTTTAAAAAAAAATTATTATATACAAATTTACTATCGAAATGAATATCTAACTGTGGATGAATATTTAGTACGTTATTACATAGACGTAAGGTGGATAAAAGTGGTGAGTTGTAACCTAGATTTGTACGAGCATGCGATTCATAGAAAATACGATGTGACCTACTATTAACACTGGGGACCATAAATGAAATTGTAGATAATAAATAATTGTCATCTATGCGAGCGTTAATCATGCAGGAACCTCAACTTACTTATCTTTCTTCTAGCACTCGAAGATTTAATATTTAGGAAATCGCATAAAATATTATAACTTAAAAATGTTGGATAGACACCAGTTTGACGGTAATAAATATACCTTAAAAACTGAGAATGAACTTTTTCCACCATATGAATATATTTAGTGTAGAAAGGATCCCAAACCACAGATGCGTATTCTAATTGCGATCTTACAAGAGTGTTGAATAGTAACAGCGGAGTATCACGAAATACGCATGAATTTCTAATGATGAAACCCATAGTTCTGTAAGCATTTTTGGTAACATTACCAATATGAGTTGCAAATTTAAGCTCGTTGTCAATATAAACCCCCAAATCCCGAACACAGGTTACATTACAAACTGGAACATTACCCACAGAGTAATCAAAGAGACATTTATTTTTTGTACGACAAAATCGAATATAAACACATTTCTCATAATTAAAAGGTAAATAATTATTGTCGCTCCATGTCACCATTCTACACAAATCATCTTGCAACAATTCTCAATCACTGACAGTTTTAATTGATCTAAAAATTTTTAAGTCATCAGTAAATAATAGAAATTTTGAATGTAAGTTAATTCCTATATCATTTATGAAAATATTAAATAATAGTGGACCCAAATTAGACCCCTGTGGTACCCCGGAAGTAGGAGTGTATTGTTTGGACTGGTATACGTTAAATAGTACGTAGCACACACGCGAAGTTACATATGATCTAAATAACTGCATGTAATCATCAGAAAATCCGTAATTATGTAACTTAACCAGAAGTAAACTATGGCTGACTTTGTCAAAAGCCTTACTAAAATCCGTATAAATACAATCCACTTGATGACGCTGCTCCAAACATAATTAATTTTTGTATATGTAACAAGATTAGTTGTAGTAGATCTAGACCGTAAGAAACCATGCTGTTCAGGAACAACTGTAGGCAAAAAAAATTTATATAATATTTCATATAAAATGGACTCCGATATTTTGCTGGGTACACATAGTAGGGTGATAGGACGATAGTTTTCAGCTGCACAACGATCACCAGACTTGAAAATTGAAACAACCTTAGCTGTTTTTAACAACACAGGCCATTTACCTGTTCCAATTAATATATAAAACTGTAATGTCTGTCTGTGGTCACGTATGACTGTCACGGGGCTAAAAGTGTTAAAGCAATAATGATGATAGTCGATTCTTTTTAAGCTTTATTTCACACTGATATCACAAATAGGACAGAAATGACATTAATTTTTAAAAAGTAGGCGACAGCGATATCTCTGTACTTAACTTGCAACACTCGCAATACAAACCATAGGGTCCTGGCTGAAATAACGGATTGTTAAAAGAAAGAGACGGTGATATTGTATTAAAAACTAAAATAATTAAAATTACACAAGCGAAACCGTGGTAACTTCTAGTTATGTATATATATATATATATATATATATATATATATATATATATATATATATATATATATATATATATATATATATATATATTATATTATGCAGGAATAAAGTAAGACGTATGGAACAAATTGAAAGAAAAACAAGAATGTCGAGACTTACAAAGGTTTTACATGATAAAACTATTTATAAGAAAACTACTTAGTGGCGTCGTTAATTTTGATCTCCGCCCTGTTAACAATCAGTGTTAAAAAAACAATTATATATATATATATATATAGGAAACATAAACGCGTTTAAAACGCGATGATGAAATGACCAGTACTGATGATAGCGTAAACATCTGTGGAGCATTTTACGATGATTTAATGTACGCGCGATTAAACGTCTATAAGTCGCTTGAATGTACAAACCGATGAAGTCGTCGGGAGGTCGTTAGTTTTAAACTAATGAATTAGAGAAGATGGTCTTACAAATCGGTTCATAATGAAGAATAATATATATATATATATATATATATATATATATATATATATATATATATATATATATAGTCGAATTCGCTTATAATAAAAACGTACGAAATGAAGTTTATTTTAGTTTAGGGATACAACATGTCGGTTATAAGGGACAAACATTAGCAAACTTTTCAGGCATTTATAAACAGTGAATTTTTTTTTCACTTTAAAATCCGTCCACCCTCCCCGAGCCGGCGTACCGCAACTTGGGACGAATCCCTTTATGTTTATACCGCCGACCCGTTCCTTCCAAAGACCTACACAGCTTTCCAGCCAGATGATCTGGTGACGCAATTGAGGAGTTGCGGAGCTGTCAACTGTTCAAATTAATCACCTACCATTGTCTGGGATCCAAAAACCGAGCTGGTAATCAACAACAATTGTCATTCAGTGAAACCCTCGCTAAGAGCCATTGCCCCCAACAAGAAGCACATGTGCGACTTGTCAGGTACTGGATGACATCATCTCGGGTTAATTCTGTACAATGCAAACTTCATCGCCACTTTCAAGTGCGATCCTATAAAGGACACGCAGAGATCTCGGCCGATTGACCAGCTAGATTTCTGACGGAAGAAATCTGTCTAGCTTTCCACCAGCGCACCAGTAATTTGGTGATACTGGCCGAAGGCAATTTCCCAAGTTATAAAACAGTTTCGAATTACACGCGGACTGTCAGTTTTAGTCGGCATGTACACGATGCCGTTATCAACTGAAAAAATTCTTCAACATCGGTTAAATCATCGCGATTCTTGGAAGAACGAGCATATTATTCGATTTTTTAAATTTATTTAAATCCGATTTTGGTTTAATTTTTTTTATTCGTTTTTGGTTTATTTATTGTGGTTTTAATTTAGTTCCGTGAGAATTACTGTAGCGCCGAGTGCAACACGAATTTTTTTCCTTTAGAAAAATTTTCATCTATCTACTTTTTATTTTTTATACTTTACGTATGCCCAATGTATTTTTATCTTAATTTCCGTGTAAATCGATATTACATATTAGTAACTAACTTCAATAAGAGATTTTAAAAAAATCGGTTTATAAGAGAGAACCGGTTATAAGAGACGAATGACTTCCGTCCGATGTATCTCTTATAAGCCTGCTTCGACTGTATAATATTTTTTTTTTTTGGCCTGTACCATAGGTCGCTTTAGCCATTTATAGGATGATTTTCTTGTTTTAAACTATTATAGTTGGGTTATTATATTTCTATATTATTCTGGGCTATGAACTTATATATGATTTTGTTCTGCATTGTTTAGATCACTTACTATTGATTCTACATTTAGAGGAAGTGTGTGTATTTTAATAATTCCCGTATCGTATTATTTCGATTTAGTTTGTATTTCTCGCATTTCCATACGATATGGTTGATTGCCTCTTGACATTTATCGCGTAAACTATTTCGAATTATGCGTATTCGGGTTAGATGTGCCGGTGTTTTATTATGTCCTATTTCGGATAATTGTTGCTAAAAAGTATTTACTATATTATAACGAGTTATTCCAAAACCATATGGGGTTTTATGTTTATCTGAATTTTATGATATTGTTTGGCTATTTCTTTTTGTTTATTATATTCTTCTTGCATTTGTTGATAATTCATTATTTTTATTTGTGGTATATATTCTGTATAGTGTCTATTAGTATTATCGCTTTTAACATTCGTATCCGATTTTTATTTACTATTTCATTCCCATATATACCGCAGTGTATCCACATCAGTGTAATTGTTGAATCGTTTTTCTGTAGCTTTCCATGTATGGTTTTTATTTTAGCGATAATATTGTCTTGTTTTGTATTAATAGCAGTCAATGATTGTATTGCAGCTATGGAGTCTGTCATTACTATGAATATTTTCTTTGTTTTTTATTTTTGAGATACTCAAGTGCTTTGTATATATATCATAGATTTCAGTGCTTGTAGATGAGCCAGCGTATTTTATGCTGTAGGTTCGTATCAGATCTATATTTTCATGATATATTGCTGCTTGATATCGGTTTCTATTAATGTCTATAGATCCCCGTCAGTATATATCCGTTGGTGATTATGAAAGTTAGTAAATAATGTATGTTGTAATAGTTTATTTTGCATATTGATATCAGTTTGTTTAGAAAGTAGATTTATCGTAAACATTGGAGTGGTTGTATATAATCTTCATATTTAATTGTATATATTGGTAATTTATAGTTTTGAACTGTTTGTATATTGTATAGCTTTCTAGCACTCACTACTAGAGGTGGTAAAGTTTTACATTGACAGTAAGGTTTTCTGGTCATAGGTTCTAATTGTTTCATTTGTTTGTTTATTATATGTTATCTATTTCCTTTAATTTTTAACATATATTTATTTTTAATAGTTGTTGTATTGAAATACTTGCTTCAGCACATTCTGCTCTAATATTATTAACTGGGCTCGAATTCATTGCTCCTATGCAAAAACATAGTGCTTTATTATATGCTGTGTGGATTTTTTTGGTATTGCTGGAGTTTAAATTTTGGAATGTACACGAGTAGTCAAAATGAGATAGTATTAATGTTTTATACAGTATAAGATTTGTTTTGGGATGGCTTCCCCACCGTGTTACTGATATTGCACGTATTAGATTGGTACCATTACTGCATTTCCTTAATATATTATGTGTTTCAGAATTTCAATTTAATTTCTTATCTAACATTATGCCCGAGTATTTTATTTCTTTAACAAATTGAATTTAGATATTATTTACTGTAATACGGGGATAGTGATTAATTCTGTGTCGTGTGAAGAAAATTCCCTTTGTCTTATCAGTGTTTATTTTTAGTTGCAGTCTATTTATTATTTCTGTCATCTTAGTTATAGCTGGTTGTAGTTGTTTAACAGCAGTTGAAATAGTTGCAGCTGAGCTGTATATCATTATATCATCAGCATATTGCAATATTTTAACTTTTTTTTGTTTATATGTTATCTAGTTCACCTGTATATATGTTGTATAGTAATGGACTAAGGGTTGATCCTTGGCGGATACCTGTGCCTGTTTCGCTTGTTTCAGTCTCCTTTATTTCGTTTTGATATTTTATAATTAGTTTTCTGCCATTATAATATTGTGCTATCCATTTAATATACATTGTTGGGATACCTATCACCTTCAACCTGTTGCATAAAATACTCAGGTTTACTAGATCGTATGCATTTGACATGTCAAAGGTGGTGGCTATCATGTAATGTGATTTTTAGACATATTTATATATCGTTAGTCAGGATAACTATATTATCCCTAGTCCCAAATGTTTTCCTAAAACCAAACTGTGTTTTTGGCATTTTGTTTTGATGTTCCAGTCACCATTCAAGACGTTCCTTAATCATAGATTCAGTTGTTTCACCTAAGCAGCTTAATAAAGTTATAGGTCTGTATGATTTATAGTCATTAGGATTCTTATTTGGTTTAAGTATAGGGCATATATACTGTGTTTTCCATTCATTAGGTATATATGTACTTTTAATTATGGATTCATTTAAAAATTCAAGAAGGAGAGCCCGAAAATAATTTGTTGTATTTTGTATGGCTTTATATGGAATACTATCAACTCCAGTACTTGTGTTTTCATTATGATCTAATGCTTTTTTAAGTTTCCAAATAGAAAACGATTTTTCCACGTTGTTGTCTACGTGGGAATTGTTAGTATTATTATCGCAAAATATATTGCCAAAGTTATTAATAGGAGTGTTATATTGATTAATAAAACTTGGAATCCAATTCATATTTTGTGTTATTGCGTTATTAAAATTATTAATATTACTTGTTTTTGATATTAGTTTTACTTTGATTACATACTTTTTTGCTATTTTCTCTAGGATTTAATTTTTTACAAAATTTGTGCCATTCTGTACGTTTTCTATTTTAATATATATATATATATATATATGTGTGTGTGTGTGTGTGTGTGTGTGTGAGCGTGCTCGGTGTATATTTCATTCTGGCGCATATTGTGAATTTTTCTTCTTCCGATTAGGAAAGTTAAGAAATTATTTCGCTTTAAATTATTGAATTCTAAACGTGAAATAAATCCGCTAACCATATTGAGATACAGTCTGAATTTACGTGAAAACCGTTTGATTTACATTGCGATAAATTTCATGCGAAACTTCTCCTTAATTCGATTAACAAATTTGGTTTATTCAATCATTTGAAGTCGGTACGGTGACCGAATTACTACCGTTTGGCCAATCCGTCGTGATGGTTAACTAGCGAGAAGAAATCGGTATAGGGAAATTTATGCGCTTGGATATGGTTAGATGTTCGATGTAAACAGACCCATGCACAAATGTATATAAATATGTTGTATATAGACGCGTATACATATGGATGGTATATATAACGCCATACATTTATTATATATATGTATATATATATGTGTGTGTGTGTGTGTGTATGTATACACAGGTATACAAATATTATATATAGATATGAATAAATAGAGATGATAAATAGATAGATGATATATATATATATATATATATATATCTGTATGAATGCATATATTATTCAAAGCGGAAGAGAATAAATAAGTAGACGGACATCGATACTGCATACATATATACATATATATATATATATATATATATATATATATATATATATATATATATATATATATATATATAGGTATTATATATACACTCACGTATTATCTTCTTAAATATGTACACGTATGCGTCTGCATTTTATGCAAACATTCCTGAAGATAAACAATAGCGTCGAATACTAGAGGGATCATTTCAAATTTTCATTATATGTGCAATTCAATTCAATTTGGTCTTTGTTTACTACCTGCACATGTATACATACGTACATATATATATATATACATTATATATACTTATATATGTATATACATGTGTATGTAATAGAGTTAGAGAAGATAATAGCGGCCGTTAGGGCGGCAGTTTCAAGGGGGTAAGGTGAGGGTATTTAGTTAGTTTAGATGACATTTGAAAACCTCATAACGTACTGTTCGAAAATTTATCGAACGGCTTACTAGTTAGGTTTACTACACAGTGGACACACTGACGAGGACTGTTATGTTGACATTGTCATGTTAGATAAACACGGTTCGATTACTATTACGCTTCGATGCTTTTATCAATTTGTCGACGAATTAACTTCCGCCGAATAAGCCAGTCCGTACGTAGACGATGCGTAATTATTTTGGGAACAGTTTTTTTTTGTTTTTGTTTTTAGCTTGGATATTGGTTTATTTGTTTATTACTGTTTTTACTCCAAATTGCAAAGCATATCAATGGCCGTTGGCAATAGTTGTTGCTGCACGACCAGGCAAGGATGGCATTGTTCGTGTTGTAGACGTAAAATTAAAAGGGTCTATTCATAGAAGACCGATTTCATCGTTAATAATTCTACCTACCTCTGAACAATAGTTCAGCTGGGGGAGTATGTTACAATTAATTTATCTATTTAAAATTTAATATTTAAATCTTATATTTAGAATAATATTATTCTGTAATTAGTTTGTGGTAACACTGACAATTTTCATCGCGTTGAAGTTAATTCATTGTTAACCTTAAAAGATAAGATAAGAAAAAGTTGTTGTAAATTGTGTCGCTGGTTTTTGTTTTTATGTCGTGTTTTTTTTTTGTTTGTCGTTTTAATTTGTTTTAAATGTAACTAAATGTTTATTAAATGGGTTTGTCGTAAATTAATATATTTTGGTCGTAAAACATATTCCACGAACTGAAAATCTGGTATCGCATATTAAGGGAAAGACTGTACGTCGACTGATGTTATTTAAAACCATCTCCGTATGTTTACCTTGCAATGAAGAAATTAATATTTAAACAGAAAAAAAATAAAATACATATATATATATATATATATGAATCGTCGGGATAGCACAGCGGGTAAAGCACGGAATTCTATACGGAAGGTACGAAGTTCGAAAAATTGTCATCATCAGAAAACAAAATTTTAAATAATCCTAATATTATCACGTGGAAGGCAATAGCAAACCACCACGCGCAACACCGTGTACGCGCTAGTAATAACATAGAACGCTATAAAAACAGGTCACTGTATCGTGACAACAAAACGATTACAATCAGTTCACCCGGGTGTGTGTGCGCCTATTTACGATAATGCCATATTATGATTGCCTTTGCCATACAGGCGAAATAGTAGTTCATCATCTTTAATTCCCTCCGTCAAAAGATGTCCAATCATTCTTATTTTCCGTCGACTGAATGAATACTATATTCATTTTAGACAACTATACAAGTAGAGAAAATGCGAATAAGAACCAAAAAACGCAGCACGAGAAAAGTAAAAATACCGCGAAACATCTGCGGGCATTGGAGATTTGTCCCGCATAAAATCCCTCGCTTAGCTGACAGAACTCAGACTTGACTACCTTATGCTGAACTTATTATACCGAATTTTCCCCTCAAATATTCAACCATTCCCTACAAGTGTGGTTTTTTAAAGATCACGATATTGACGCTACACGTTTTTCTTCACTACCCCAAAATGAAAAATCATTGCCAAATTAATAGTTTATCAATCACCGCTAGCTTATGGCCAGATCACATGTTAGTTTTTACAGATGATTAAAAAAATACGGTATCTCAACTCACTGATGCAGCATTTTATATTCCTCATTTAAATTACACCAAACTGTCCCTAAATTTTGTAGCGTGTTTACATCGTAGGCTTTTGCCATTCTCAAAGCTATTCAATATATCAGATGTAACGGGATCAGAGGGAAAATATTAATAGCAAGTGACTGTCTTGGTGAAAGCCCTGAAGAAACCTAGGTTACCCTACCGTAGGGACTACATTTTGTTATCTATAGTAGAAAATTTTACTTATACAATAACCATGCCTTGATATCTTTCATTTTTGGGTTCCCGCCCATGAGGGTATTCAGGGTAATGAAGTATGTGATCGAACTGCTAAACTTGCGGCATTGGAGGGAATTGTCATTTCGAGGGTTCCCTCCTCCTGTTTAGTAGCATCCGCTCGAGCAGACCTTCTTCATCGATGGCTATGTTTTGTAAGGTTCAACTTCTATAGATCCATTCAACCTAACCTGCCTTCCACATCCATTCTAGTTCTTACATCTGCTAAAAATCTCCCAGCTCGAAGAAGAAGAAATTTATTTACTGACATAAATTCAATAAAAGTACAAAAGTACAAAAGAATAAGAATTACGCGTACCGGAATTATAATATCCTTACCGCTAATAAACAAAATTCTTTATGTAATATATCTTATAGTATATTTACTAGATTACAGATATAAATATATAAAACGCGGGAAAAA
Organism: Coronaproctus castanopsis; assembly: GCA_032883995.1. Classification (NCBI taxonomy): domain Eukaryota; kingdom Metazoa; phylum Arthropoda; class Insecta; order Hemiptera; family Monophlebidae; genus Coronaproctus; species Coronaproctus castanopsis. Next base: position 12,953,145 of record CM065054.1, read on the forward strand.
ATTTGAAAAAAAAACCCACTCCATAAAACGCTTTGTATCACATTAAGCATACAAAAAGGAATATTATTTGATATAATAACAATTATAAAGATATATAATATAATACACATATCCTATATATATATATACACATGTATATACACATATACACAGATACATTAAATATTAATCATTTACAGTAAATTATGTTTAAGGCGTCTATGCTTATACTTTGTGTACATAAACTGTAGCTGCCTGGAAGCGTAATTTCCGATCATCGAGACGTACTGATTTTCATGCAATACACAATTATCGCAGAACTTACGAGTTATAGTAAGAATATAATCCCGAATAAAGGGTATATTTAATATCTCACGCATGTCCACTATTCTGGCATACCTTGGGGCACTTAATACGCATCTTAAACACCTATTTTGTACTAATTGCAATTTATTAAAGCTCGCCTTCGAGATAGAAGACCAGGCGGGACAAGCATAAGTCATCACAGGACGAATAAGCGCTTTATAAATGATGAGCTTATTATTAACGTTAAGGTATTACGATTAAATAATACACTGTACTTACTACTTTATTTGTTTTTAGAGCTGCGTAATTTACATGCGCCGAGAAGGTTAATCGTTTATCTAATAAAACTCCCAAATAACGTTATCCGACCAATTTATAACTTTATCATCCACTAGAAGTTCAGATGGCAAAATTGGTCGACGACGAGTGAAAAAGATGGCCTCAAGTTTTAATGCGTTTATTTCGATTTTGCCATTTGCGATATAATACTTTACAACGCTACGTGCACCGATTTCTAATTGATTTTTAATAGCAGTTGGTTTGTAAGAGCTGCAAAATATTGCTGTATCATCAGCGTATAAAGCAACTTGAGACTTTTCTTTTCAATCCTGGTCAGACTTCGTCCCAACTACAATTGCTTATCCATTTGTACTCTATCAATCTTACTCCATCTCTGTATACTGCGACGCTAATCGTGTGATTTTTGCTTTTGTGCACCAGAGGTATTATCAAGAAAATTTTACAATTTAAATATTTACCCGCCTACTCGGTTGTCTACTTATTGACTCTGAATAACAAAACGATATCCTGACGGCTCTTTTTTTATTTTTGAATTTTTTAAAAGTGCACACAATGGGTAATTTTGATTATCAGACTTAAGCCGAATTATAAAAAGAGAAAAAAAGTCGACAGCTCGGTACGACAAAACGTTCCTTACTGACACGATTATCGTAACAATCGTCGCGAGCAATACGTACCTTTAGACCGCGTGCACGTGTAATTCGGTAAATGCTCGCGGTGAGTGTACTTCTGAAAGTTTCGTCATTTTAGTTACGACCGTATTACAGGTTTCAGAGGTCTGCGATATTATTAGCCCTAAGAATTCGTCAAATTTTTTTCTGTATTCAACGAATTTAGTGAAATGTTGAATACTGCGTTTATAAAGTTTTCGACCTGCATATATTATGCGGTTGTAGAACAAACGATTATTTTGTAGAATGTAGAATGGAGCACGTTGTGTAAAACTCGGACATATAAAAAGGATATAGTTTTAATATAGAAAATAAATCGAAACCGCGTCCGATTACACAGATTCGATGAAATATTCTAAAATTGGAACCAAAATGAAAAAATTCTTCGGACAAGCTTGATAAAATTAAGGCGGAAGAATAAAATACTTTTAAGATCAGTTCATACGTCAGTAACGTGTTTAACTTGCGGATTTGTTTACCGTGTTCAAATAGGACCGATTTCAGAAAAAGAAAATAATTATATATATATATATATATATATATATATGACTAACTCGAATACGAATGTCCGTCCGATTAAAAAAATAATAATAATAATAACGAAAGCGTCGTTCGTATAAAAGAATCGATCGGACTGTAAAAAGTAAATTAATTGCGATTGCAAAGGTGCGACATCAGTTAACACGCCTATAAGACTCGGATGAATTATCTCGTTCGCATTCTAGACCAGCTATTCTCAACCGCTGGTCCGACGGACCACTAGTGGTCCGCGGAGAAATTTTACTGGTTCACGGACAATTTTTTCTATCCGCGAAAAAATTTACTTATCAAAAAACAAATAATAACTAAATTTTAATTTATAAAATTACGGAATACAAATATCTTAATTAAATTTTATGTAATTTATGATTAGTACGCCACTGAAAAAAATTGCCGATAGGCTTACAAATGCGCGTAGACACGACAGACATTTAAGTTATTAATATCTAGATTTGATGTGTGTTCTGATACAATTTTATCATGGTACAGTCTCGGTGTTTTTGAGTTATTATTAAAAGAAAAATTATAATAACAATTATACATATGTTTAACTGGATTGGACGAATATAAAAGCAAGTTTATTGATTATTTATCTTTCCGGCGCGCGCGTTGATGTAAAAAGTACAACAACATCGAGTTTTAGTTATTATTAAAAATACAAACTATGTTAGAATAAAATCAAATCGATTCCTTTATCTAATGATACTATAAGAAGAAGAATTGAAAAATTATCAGAGAATGTGGAATACCAATTAATACAAAAGATAAAGGAATCAACACTTTTTGCAATACAAATCGACGAATCATGCGATATTTCTAAAATGGCCGTATTAATTTGCTATGTTAGATATATTGATTTTAATTTGGAGGAAATAAAAGAAGAATTCTTGTGTTGTATAGAATTGGTTTCATATACAACAAGTGACGAGATTTTTAAAGCACTTAATTCTTATGTTATTAAACATTCTTTAGAATGGAAAAATTGTGTTTACTAAAAGAATTCAGCAAGCAGTTAATTCTGATTTATTAATTACACACTGTATAATCCACAGACAACATTTAGCGGCGAAAAGTTTATCCACAGAATTATATGAAGTTTTAGCGGAATCTATAAAAATCATTAATTTTATCAAAAAAAGCGATTTAAACAGTAGGTTATTCGCAATGTTGTGCCAGGAGGTTGGTGCGAAACATGAACATTTATTATTGCATACAGAAGTTCGATGGCTCTCGCGAGGTAAGATTTTAATCAGGCTTTTTGAATTAAAGATGGAAGTAGAAATATTTTTAAGAGAAAAAAATAATCCTTTAAGTAAGCATTTGTCTGATGTAGAATGGGTTGCAAAATTAGCATATTTAAGTGATATATTTTCATACATCAACGACTTAAATTTGAGTTTACAAGGAACATCTAAATGCGTTTCATTTATTTAATAAAATAGATGGATTTAAGAAAAAAATTAATTTTTGGGTGGATAAAGTAAATAATAATATCGATATATTTAATAATTGTTTTGATTTTGTAAATTTGCAACAAGATTTAAATTTATCAAAATTAAATATAATCATTGGGCATCACTTACAATTTTTAAAAAATAATTTCGAAAAATATTTCCCATCTGACAAACCACATGTGAAAGAAATGTGTGGATAACAAACCCCTTCATACCATATGACTGTAATAACTTAAATTTAAGTAACAAAGAATATGAGTCCCTCCTTGAGATTAGTGTAGATTTTATGTTAAAAGCTAGTTTTTCAAACGATGTCTATAAATAAATTTTGGATCAAATTGAAAAATGAATATCCATCTCTATACGAGAAATCAATGAAAATGTTACTCCCCTTCGCAACTACATATTTATGTGAAGCGGGATTTTCATCTATGACGGCAATAAAAAATAAATTTAGAAATCATCTTTCGGTTCTTTCACCCCTCCGACTTAGCTTGACAAATTTAGAACCCACGATTGAAAAGTTGATTGAACAAGAGCAGCCGCAATGTTCCCATTAACAATACATGTCAATACAAAAATTATACATGTTTAAATATTAGTGATACTACACGTAAGATTATTTTGTTGTGTTCGTGTGCAATGGTTCTGTGATTTTTTAATAATTTTCTGTAATTTCTGTTAAAAATGTTATATGCTTAATTTTTATATGTATATATAATGATACTACATTTAAATATTATTGTAAGTAAATGAAATAAAAATGTTACAGTTAACTTATGTAGTAGTAGTTCTTTAATACCTAGTAAAATTTTGTTGTTAAAAAAATATCAGTGGTCCACGAATTTTTTTTATAAATTTTACTGGTCCGCGGGCCAAAAAAGGTTGAGAAACGCTGTTCTAGACGAAAGGTCTTATACGTTTTCTAAACATACGGAACCGTATCGTTAACAAAACTGGAGTCGCTTTATTTAAATTATATCCTATCTTTAATAATAAAGGTCCGCGTTAATGTTGTCGATCAGTTAATTATTTATCAAATTAAGACCGATGATAATGTTGTCGCACGTGTGTCCTTACGCGAAAGTCTAACGTTAAACTGCAATACGAAATAAATGCTGTATAATCATTCTTGAAGCTGCATTTTACGCTAAAATAGATCGAATGCACAGAATTTTGGAATTACCCACAACATGTACATCGAGTAATACATCAGCAGACAAAGAAATTTCTCATCGACCTCTAAGCACTTATCCAGTTATAAATAACATAGAAGATTAAACACGTACTGGTCTCCGATTAAAATATAAGATATATAAAATTAAACGTATGGCCATACCTGAACTTTAAAGTTTATCCATTCAAGTTTAAGTTTATTTTTGCATTAATATAATTCTTTTCGACTTAATGGTTTTATTACTGATATTTCCTATATGTAATTTTGTCACATTTTTCTTAGTTATAATCCGTTTTATGCGGGTTTCGTTTTAATTTACTTTGTCTTAAGCTTTTTTTTTTTTGTAATATTATTATTATTTTATATCGTAATCTTTTTCTTTTTCCTTTATCACTCTAGAGGGGCGTTGTGATGTTAAGAAACGGTCTCATTATTGATCTATCGTGAGCAACCAGTAATGCTTCGGACATAAGCGAATTAACGATTTTAAGTGATCAGCCCAGCGCGTTCTTCGTCTTCATTTTTTTCTTCGTCCATTCACTTTTCCGCGGTGATTATTAGAGACGTTGTACAGAATTCGTATCTCTCGCAATAAAGAAGCGCCTAGAAATCTTTTCCTTATTCCGCTTGATAAACACGTCTACGTATTTTCAACTTCCGGAAAACATATTAGTCTTTCGGTCCATCCACCATATTCTTAATAGCCTCCTCTATATGTCCAGCTTTCGAAATATATTCCGTTGACAGACTCAGTAGTAACGGACCATATTTCACACGCGTAAGTAGCTATTGGAAATACTATGCAATTTAGCAAATTCAATTTTGCGTTCAATGTCAGTTCCTTCCCGATGTTTGTTAGTCTAACCGTAGCACTGCGCGCTAATGATAATCCGCGTTTCATATCTGGTAAGCAGCTTCCGCTATTAGTGAACGTTGGATCCCAGATACACAAAATTATTATCCACACAACGTCGATTCCGCATATTTAGCTCGAATGCTTTTATTTCATATCGTGATTTTAGTTTTAATTTTGTTAATTAACAATATATATCGCGGTACACGGGAAGAATTGCGTTTTGATAATTATTGTCCGTCATTGTAAATGTAAAAATACGCATTTTATTTATTTATATGATTTTCAATTATATCGCAATTTCCGACACGGTTAGTTTTCCATCTTTTAATACGTTTATTGACCGTTGTTGCTGTTATTCAAATCTATTCATTTATCGAATGCAAATATTTGATCCTCGTATCTCCTGTGTGATCTTGCCTGCATTAGTTTACCTTGAAGCAGTTCTCCGTACGATATTTATTCGTTCGAACGATTTGACTAAACTAAATGAGTTGCAGCAAACAATTTTTCTATAACATTACGAGATGAAAAACTTCACAATTTAGTACAAAATCGTCCCGTAAAATATTCAAGAGATCCTTCAAAAACCTGATTTGTCCTTCGTACAATGCCACGTTACCTTTCACAGAAACGATTTAGAAGTATAACCGCCTTATACAACGGTATCCTTATTAAATAAGATTAAGTGTTTATTATAAAAAAAAAAAATTGTTCATTTAATTTTCCAATTGCTGCTGTCGCATGATGTTTCTCTTATTCTCCAATCCGTGGGTTCATTTTTGATATTTATCGCTTCGAGCTCAAGAAACCGGATCCTTCCGGATGCGGTTGACAAGTTTTACTTACGACGGAGCATTTTGAGACCATATCTTTTTTTATTAGGTCACTTCCTCGATGTGCTACATTTCAGTATACGGTTTTCTCCGAACACAAATAGAAACGAGGTTTGTGTGACCTATGCTGATGGAATAGGAAGAAAGGAAAGTAAAATAAAGGTAAAATATAAGAAAATGAGAAAATAAATTAAAATGCCATTATTTCCATACGACACTCTTGACTTTCGACATCATAATCACAAGACATCCATTTGCAGCAGGGCAAGGTTTAGAAAACGACAAAAACCTACTGAATGTAGGACAGTCGTAAGATTTCGCCGACTTTTCGTAGCAGTTCTTCCAGTTGCCAATTTGCATACTTTTCCATCAACATGCGACTACTTATACTAACATATTATTCGTATATGTGTAGGTCATCGCCGCCTATAGACACGCCTTATTCCGGTTAAACCTCCGTCCCGAGAAGGTACGGAATATGCCCGTCGGAGAAGCATATATGAAATTATGATAATACATTGACAAGTTAGCTGGACGACTAGTCGTTTAAAAATTAATGACAATGCGGTAGCTTCGGAAGAATTTTTGATACCAGACCACAAAGATATGCACACAGAACGAAATAGCTGATTCCGCGCCGCGAAGAAAGCAGTGTCGCGAACTTTCCTGTACGCTGTTCAGGAAATAATCAGCATCCTATGGAAGGATTTGTTCGGCACATCTCTGAACACCCCGCGACCTCGAATAAATTTCATTCTATCGAAGAAAACGTTCACTTGTGGCAATCATCATTCCGGTCCAGCAAGAAGGAAAAGTAGCACTCTGTCGACTGCGTATCGGTTCCTTCTGAGCAAATCCTTATCGTGTACCTGTGAAACGTATATACTATTAGACGGCTCCAAATATAATTCGCTCCTCGATTTTTTTTTCAGTCTACCTTGAAAGGATTTAACTAATATTCGCTTAATATCTTTCTATCCCGATTGTGAAATACTAACGTTCCGTGCCTTCGGTCTTTGTTGCAGTGTTCATGCGAAGATGACGGATTGAAAAAGGAAACAATTGTTTTAACTTATTGGTCGAAATTTAAAATACTATTTAAATATTAACGCACTCCTAAAGACTGGAATATAAGTCCGTCCACACTATATGGCATAACGACGATATCGGGGCTGTGCTAACATATTATATGAACGACACGACGAGCTATGCTAACGGCGAACCATCTAATGTATTCGTTCTTTGTCTTATCATCATTATACGATCTGTATCTGCACTGATATTTGATTAACTGCAATAATAAGAATCCGGGTAATGTTCCAATTATGTTCTCCAATTCAATGTCGTATATTACTACCCTTCTAAATAATCGAACTTTATACTACGTTTTATTATACTTACAAATTCTGCAAACTGTTAAATGTCCCTCCTTGGTTTGTAATTCTCTTACAAATACGATCGCTTCATTTTATAGAAGATTGCGCACATCCACTTTCATAGAGTCTTTAATGAGTTCATTGAGGATTTTACGAAGTGACTTGTTCGGCAGATTTGTTTTTATCAATGCCAGACACTTTCTTTCACCAGCCGGTTTTCCTCTTGTGTTCTTCTTTCAATTGTGGGCATAAAAATGCAGCCTTCTGGGATTTTACGTGTTATATATCTCGTTTTCAATATGGTCTATTATGTTTTTCTGAATATATATATATATATATATATATATATATAAAATATATATGATAACCAACTACTTCACATAACCGACTAATTAGTAAGACAATTTCTTAAAAACCAACTAATTATTCCATTTTTTATTTAGTCAGATTTACTTTAATTCTTTATTAGTATCATTAGTATAATGTAAACAATGCATAGCAAATGAAAATATCCCTAAACGATAATAAGTTATATAACGAATATATAACGTATATTTTGAATGTATTTGAAATGAAGTTAAAAAATATATTTCGGTTGAAGAGTAACTAAAAGATAATCTAGAATTATATGAACTTTGTGAAGTAAATCACGTAATCTTACACATATCTTAGAGAACTCTATCGAAAAAACTGAATGTATTACAACACAACATGAGTGTAATCGATGTTTTCACAAAATCAATAATTTATTCTAGTAAACATATAAATAAGAATCATCGTATTTAAAATTCGACTAATTTTCAATCGGTTCTAACGAAACCGACTAATATCGATACACGTACAGACTTTCCAGTCGGCTTAACTAAATCTATTGATATAGTATAATCCGGAATTGTTCGAAATCATGCGAAATGAATCGTGTAATCGTACAAATTTTACAACCCCCGTTAATAAATTAAATATATTTCAATACAACATGAATTGTAATTAAGAATTACCGTTTTCAAAATCCGACTATTTTTCAATCGGTTCTAACAAACCATTTTCAGCGTTCCGTATCCTTAAATTACTTAAATCAAATTATAATTACTTACTGTTATTAAATTCGAAATAAACTTTTGATAAAGTAAAAAAAACAACAACACACGCAATAGGATGTTTCAGTCGAAATGTGATTACTTCATTTCAATCGAACCGAAATAACCGAATAATAGAAACTTACTAACCGATATTATAGTAAAAATGCGACTAAATTCATTTACGTTGTCCGATTTAAAAGTAGTCGGTTTGTTTTTTTTTTTTTGTTTTTTTTTGATTCTACACCACGTCGTGTATTTCTTAACACACGACGTGCAAATAAAATAAAAGATTTTACTTATACGGACAAAATAACATCTTGACAGGATTTATAATTAAACACCGTGATTAAATCAATCGCTTAAATTAATAACAAATTAAATATATTTTCAAAAAACCGCTGGTTTATTCGGTTATTTTGGAAAAAACGGATTAGTCATTAGTCGGTTATGCCCGTCACTAATTTATATATATATATATATATATATATATATATATATATATATATATTATACACGAAATAATTTGTTTATTCAAGAAATTTATTACTGGTCCGGAAATCGGCAAAATAGATTTATAAATATATGTAAACATCGTGTATATAAAGAGAAAAGAAAATTTAATAATTCGTTTTAATAACCGATTGAAAATATAATTATTTTTTCAAAATACGACTGCGACTTATTCGGTTATTTTTCAAAAACCCGAATTAGTCGGTTATTTAAAAAAAACAAAAAACGGCTTAAGTCGGTTATGGCCATCGTTAATTGTAACTTTCTTTTTTTCCTACAAGATATTTACTGCTCCGGAATCACTCGCGATTATGCAGCTGCGATTACAGTAGCGTCAACAGCGACTACTATCGGCCTAGCGTCGTTGTTGCACCTGCAAAAACAAACGATCGCATCCGACCCAACCGGACAGCAACAATCAACGTCGACCATCGGTAATACTACAGACGGGCAATGTCAGATAGAACAGCCTGACGAGTTTTATTTCGATAATCACGGCATTTGCTCCTGGTCATCTTGCAAGATTGTTCGAAAAAATATTCACGACAACATAAGGTAATATTCACAATCGACACTAACACGTGTACGTACATTGCACGGCACACCGACACATTCACAGACCTAAGTAAATATTCATCATAGTAAAAGTATCATCTCCCATTCGTGAACTCTATTCAATTTGACGAAAACCTTAATTCCTGTATTTCTGATTTCCTGTAAGCGTCCTGAAATTTTAACACGGACCAAACGTAGCAACGTCTAATATTCGTAAGTGTACATCTTTCTATTTTTCAAAACTTCTTCTTTTTCTAGATTTCTAAACGCCTAGCTGGCCATTGTTTTATTCTGGAAATTATTTCCTCGTTATCACGTCCATCTTCTGCGATGAAAACTGCTAAATATTTATACTGCTTTTCTAATTGTTGTCCATCTCTATTTCCAGTTTTGTCCTTCTAGTTTTCTATCGGCTAAATCTCACGATTTGATTAACGCGTATATAATAGGTTTAATTAAAATATTACGTTAAATAGTTACTCTTTCTAGCGGGATGTCATTTTTTCGATTTAATTATTATACACGTACATATATCTTCGTCCGATATGGCTATGTCATTATACTTCACGCATTCGTGTATGCACCGTCATATTGGCTACCGGATGAATTAGTTATTTCAAAAATTCAGCACGACGGTTTTGACTAGTCCGTTCGTTTACGATCGTTCTTAACTTCGTCTACCTAGCTAGTAGTAGGATTTTAGTAGTTTTCGTAATATCGGCCATTTTTCGTGACTTATTCTATTACGGACCGACCTAATTGAATTCAACCCGTCCTATTTGTGGCGGTTCTCTCTATCCCCTAATGAACTATTCAATATTAGTTTCGATCACAAGTTGCTTCACCACCTGACCGTTTATAATTAGTTTGGAATCTTCAGCCTACCGTATGTAGTTGCGATTGATAATCATTATTCTGTTTTTGTGACGATTAAAAACAATTATACAGTTTTAGTTGTATTAGCGAATTTATTATTATCGTCGGCAAACGTCTATATGCGTAAGAACGTCCTAAATTATACGCAAAAACATACGCGCTATATCGATAATAATCGTAATATACGCGTATAATAATAGTTAAAATCACTAGAATTGTTTATTTTTTTTTTTTTTTAATTAAAAATCACAAAGCCTGTCGGCAAGCCATTATCGAGTGCACATATATATAGATATAGATATAATAAAAATATACGCGAATTTATAAAAATATTGAAAAATGACTTAGATAAGCATTTTTCAAAAATCATCAAAGTGATAAAACGGTATTTTTAAAATGCGCACCGATAGAGAGTGACTGTGGTAAATAACAGAATTAACAATTAGCGATATAAAAAATTTATATATAAAATACAATAGCGAGTCGTTATTATGTTGTTTATGTATAAATTCGATATTGTCGGATATTTCGATTAATGTTTATGTTAATTTGCTATCGAGTTATTATGTATAAAAATGGAAATATGGAATCGAATTACAGGGCTCAACTGCAAGTAGTAATTTCAAACGTGTCCGACAATTTCGATCCATAATACTGAGAGCAATACGTGACGCTCCTTACTATACGTCGGTAGTGATACGTTACATCTGTGACTATAATCACACAGGTTTATCGGAATAAATACCGAACATTTTTAAACGCTCTAACCGTGTCTAAACCGTCAAGACACTGCCAGATAATCCGATATCGACGAATGCTCCGAGACGTACTTACTTGCATCTGCAGCATGATCTACGCTGCTGCTATAACATAATTCAAAATCGGCAGGCTGTTTAAGGCTGTTTATTGAAACAAATATATCGTCGTACTTTTACACGTATTTAATCGAGATACATTATAAAAATGTCGTACTTTTACACGTATTTAATCGAGATACATTATAAAAATTATATCGCTAATTGTCGATTTGTTTGTCACGTTCGCTATCAGATTATTTGACGAAATACCGTTTTATCGGTTTCGATCATTTTTGTAAATTAAGTCATTTTTTATATATTTTTATAAATTATCCGTATATGTTTATAATTTATATTTACTCGATAATGGTTTAGCGCGAGTCTTTGTGATTTTTCTTTAAAAATTTTTTTATCGATTTTAACTCATTTTTTTTTGATTTTATTTAATTATTATTTTTTTTTAATTACTACATTTCAATAATGTGTATCATTTTTACACGATTACCGATTTTACGACCAGATATATTGAACAACAGTACGCAACTAGAAGACGATCGATTAGCAAAATATCAGTTTCAGCGCGGGTAGTTTATCGCTTGGAGTACGATTTACGCTGCGAAATGGAACGTTTACGTTGCATGCTAGACTATCTAGATAGAATGAACCACAGACCTAGTGCCGTTGTTAGTCCCGACAGTCTACTAACATCGGTAAGTACCCGATCATTTTTACGATTTGTTCCTACATATTTTCGATAAAGATTACATTTTCCCCGATAATTCTCTCCGGTATTATATTCAATTTTTCCAACCGTGTAACAGGATTTCGTAATTCGCGTATAAATTGAATCGGGAAAAATGCCCGCGAAAACTTACGATTATCCGTAATTAACCGGCTCGTAAGTATAGAAATAGTGTCTGGTACTTAAACTAAAAACGTGTCTTCTGATGTAATTTTAAAACCAGTCGTGATCTGTAGAACATACGTTAAACGTTAAAAAATTCACACACAGATTACTGATCGATTAAATTGTGGAAACTATAATTACGGAGTTCGGTATTTTCTTAATCCGATTCATTTTGTTCAACGATTTTTCTTCGTCCGTTCATCCTTCCGGGCATTACGTCGAACGGTTTCCGAGCTTATCGTTAATGATTTGATAACTGTTATCGACAGATTCCAGTAATAATGCGATAGCTCTACTTAGCCGAATTATACCATACTGCGCACGCGTACAGACTTTTCGATTAGCTTCCATCGGATTTACTATAAACAGTTTCCTCTTTTAGCCGAAAGGATGATACATGTTTAAAATTTCGGACACTGTCCGGATATATACCATCTCCGAGGCAGTCTGTTAGTTATAAATATGACGGCAAAATGGTAGACGTTATTTTTTATTCTATCGGCAAACTTTTCCGATTAGCGATTGCCGCACCGGTGAAATTCAGAATTCACGTGGGGCCGTCGTCGTCGTTGTTTGACGTTTATACGTTGTTTAGAAAATGATTTTAGTTATAACAAGCGCTGTTTAAAAACATGAATAGGCGACTATTGTACGTGCGCGATATAGTTAGGTTTGACGACGAATTTCAACTTTAAATATTTGTTCGTTTTTTGTTTTTTTTTGTAAAAGTCTTACTCGCAGTACATGCTGTATAATAAACGCAGCTCTGCCTATTTGTCCTACAATAGCTGAGACCACAAGAGATATATTCTGTACACGCCCGCTACTTCCCTGCTTGCTTCAAACATCCTTTACACTGTTCAGCGTATTACGCAATTTTTATGCACGTACCAAACACCGGTCTAATATATTATTATTCCTATATACTATTCTGCCCAAATGATCGGTAATAATGCCCTTTAATATATAGTTAACCCTCCTCCGTTAGTCGCAATTATCTGACGGATACAGATGAAAAAATAAAACCACATATTAACCCCACATGTTTTCAAGGTTGATCCCATGCTTCCAGCTATTCCATTATTGACCGTCAGTTTGTAGTTTAACGTTGTTACTACTGTGTTTGTGCTTTTGTTGTAATAATAAAATTGGTTATTATCTGTGAGATACATTGCGACTAACCACGTAAGTTTTCTTATTTTTACTTTTTTTATAATTTTATTTAATAAATATGTTGTAAAATACAAATAAATTGTACGGTATTAAAAACATGCGCATACTTGCATTTGAGGGTATGATATTCACGTGTTATCTAAGAGATACATTGCGACTAACGATGTTATGAACACATTTTCAGGATGCAGTCCACGTCAAAAAATGTATTCAATTTGAACAATGAAGAGGGCATTCAGTTAATACGTGATTATTTAGTTGCATCTGATTCAGAGAGCGATAATTATGACGAAAATATTGATTCTGACGAGAGTGATGATTTAGGAGCGCGTACTGTTAGCTCTGAAACCGAGCAAGATGATGAATCTAACGATGAAGATGATAATTGCCAAAGCAGTGATTCATATTTTACAGCATACAAAATGCAGAAAGGTCAAATAATTGAGACTTGGAACTGGAATAGAAAACCTTTTTCACAATGAAAAGTTGGGCCTCATAATATTCTAATAAAACTTCCAGGAGTAGTTGGACCCGTTAAAGGCTTCACAAATATACTGAAAACTTGGTCTTGTTTATTTGATGATTCGATGATAAATAATATAGTCACTTACACCAACCAGTACATTTCTACTATCAAAATTGAATTTAGCAGAGAAAGAGATGTCACTTCAACAGATGCTACAGAAATAAAAGCATTCATAGGGCTCTTGTATTTTCTTGGTGTATATAGAGCAAATAGACACTAAATTTAGATGAAATTTGGAGTAATCGTGGCGATGGAATTGAGTGTTTTTGGTTAACAATGAGTCAAAGAAGATTTAGGTTCCTCATACGATGTTTGCGGTTTGATGATAGAGAATCCTGAGCAGAAAGACGAATCAATGATCGTCTTACTGCTATTCGTGAAATTTTCAAAGAATTTATTTCAAATTGCCAACAAAATTATTCATTGGGGGCTAATGTGACGGTTGATGAAATGCTGATAGGTTTTTGTGGGAAGTGTTGTTTTCTACAACATATTCCCTTAAAACCACGGAAATATGGCATTAAAATATTTAGTATGGTTGATTCCAAACTTTTTTATACGTATACAATATGGAGATATATGCCGGAAAGCAAGATAATTCTGTTTCTAATAAAGCAGTAGATGTCGTAAAAAGGCTTGCCAATTTACAATACAGGCAGAAACATAACTTTGGATAACTGGTTTTACGATTATTCGCTGTTAAAAGATCTAAAGAAAAATAAATTGTCTCTCGTTGGCACTCTTAAAAAAAATAAAATTCAAATACCAAAAGCATTCAAAATTATCCAGAACAGGCCGGTTTACTCAACTATGTCTAGCTTTCACCATGAAGGAATGGTTGTGTCATATATTCCGAAACGTGGGAAAAATGTTATTTCATTGTCTAGTTTACGTGACGATGATGAAATTGATCCAGATAGCGGAGAAGAAAAAACCTGCTGTTATTACATTTTATAACAAAACAAGCAATTCCAAACGCTGGCCAATGGCCGTGTTTTTTACAATCTTAAATATCGCTGGGATAAATTCCAGTATTCTTTATATTGGCAATGGCAATGTTGCTTTGCCAAGAAGAAAATTTTTGCGTTTGTTAGCTAATGAATTAACACATGATCAGATAGTACAGAGAAGCAGTTCACTTCGTGGAATACCAATATATTTTCAAGACAAATTATTAGCATATCAAAATAATTTTGGTTCCAAAAATGGAAGTAACGATCAAGAAAAAACAACAGATAGTACAGACATTAAGAAAAGAAAATGGTGGACAGAATGTCAAAACTCGAAAAAAAAAAATAGGTTGACACAATATAAGTGTGATTTTTGCATTAAATTCCTGTGTTTTGAACATATAAAATGACTTTGCGAGAACTGTAAAAACACCATTTTATCATAAATATTAGTAATTCCTAAACTATGTATATATGTATTAATATAACATTTTATATAATCTTATTTACACTTAAATTAGTATTAGGATAAGATTTCTTTGCAGTGATATATGTCAATTTTTAGTGTTTTTGGGACATTAAAATATTTTCAATATTTTCTAACATATATTAACGTATTATTGTTGTCATTTTTTACAACTCGATACAACACATAATTTTATTTAAGTTCAAACAAAGTTAAAAATAAATTACAACATGTCTATTAAAAAAAAAGTTTTGTGTATCTGCAAGATACATTGCGACTAAACTGGTTAGTATAAGTATTGCGACTTAAGGTAGTAGCTTGTTATGTCGTAGTTTAAATGAAGAGCACGGCGCGTTATTTGAAACGTAAACTCGGGTTTAATAATTTTATTACTTACATTTATAAATCTTTATTTACTCTTTTTTTTTTTTTTAATATTTTTTTTTGACGCGGTTATTCCTAAATTATTGCATCTAATTACGAATATCGACCGCGAATACAATATTTAAAACTCGAATAAGATAGGTACGCTATAATAAATCTTGTAGAGGAATTAATAGTCGAAATTTCAAACATTATTTCAATCTGTAGTTCGTTTAAAGCGTTCAAAACACCAATTAGCTTTTCATTACTAAAATTCTCAAAACTGCGTGGTGCCCGTCCGATTTGGCCGTTAAAAGACCAGCATCTTTATTCAGTTTTTTCTTTATTTATGTATACACACACACACACACATATATACATATATATATATATATATATATAGGGAAACGCACGACGTTTATCATGTAATAAAGGAAATAAGGGCAGTGTTAGACATTCTTCCATCGTATTATGGGGATCGAAAAACAACATTTAACGAGGCTATATCGTAACGATATTATTATTATCACTATTAGCGTTATTATTAATATTATTCTGCTATTACTATTACTATAGTTATTATTATTATTATAATTATTGCTATCGTGTGATAGAATCCTGAAGATGGTGAGCGAATATAGACGGATGAACACGGATGGCGCGTGCAGATGAAAGGATTAGGACGGATGGTGTATTTTTTTGAATGAAGTTAAAAGTTTACAGTTGTTTCGTTTGGTTATTGCGTTTGCTACGGGTTAAAAAACACACACACACACACATATATATATATATATATATATATATATACACAATACAAGAAGTCAGGCCTTAGAGGCCAAAGCAATAAAAGTCGTTAAAAAGTTTTCAGAACAAACCCTCTCACGCAAGATTTTAATATTATCTGACCTACACCACTAGTATTGTTCTTTATACATATATACAGACAGATATATATATATATATATATATAAATAATCGTAATATTTTTGAGCAGTTAATATCGAGCAGTAACCGTAATGGCCACAACGACGATTAATAGTAAAGACGGGGCTCTTTATCTCCCTAATAATGACGATACCGATGATAGTATTTTGGAAATGTGTTTGATTTTAAAAGAAATTAAGTGGAAAAAAACAACAAAATAAATTTGTTTGCAGATGTTCATATTACGATGAAAATGTTCATCACGACCGATTATATCCAACACCTACTCTATCTCTATCGTGTGCCCGTTACCATCGTTAAACATGGACGGAAAAACCCTTTCGCATATAAATGCGCATTAATACGCCTATAATGTACACGCACGTACATAGTGCGAATAATATATAGCGGTTTACGGTTAAAAGAAAAACAAACAGGTCATTATTATTATTTTTTTTATTTCAACAAAATATTATTAATACAAAATCGCGAAAACAAACTGAAGTACCGGCCGAAACTCGCGGTGTTTTTATCGCTGTCTTTTTAAAACTTTCGTAATGAGATTTTATCTATCGTTCTAATTACTAGCATTCGTTAAAGGCGCGACGGCAAACCATTTAATATTGGCTTACACGGGTGTGGTCGTTCGAGATCGGTCATCTATCAATTAAGGAATGTGACTTACCAACTTTCGAGTTGATTGAATATTACTTAAACTAATATTATTATTATTATTATTATTACTATTATTATTAAGACCGCGGAAAATTGGCGAAATCGAGAAAAGTTACAGATCTACTGATAAAAGTTCAATCGAGAAAAGACAAACAAGAATAAATACATCACAAAGTAAACGTCAGAAAGTTAAACGTATGTCGGACGAGCAGGTTTGTTTTTTCGGAAACAGTGTGACCGTACTCCAGTTTGCCAATAGAAAGGAAACGTCTAGTTTATAAAATAATTATAAAGCCTGTTCGGACGTACGGTTTAATGTTATCGGGTTGCGCAAAATATACACACGTAAATAGGATACAACGGTTGCATAATAAGAACACAAGACTCATCGTCTCCCCACCTTGGTACGTATCGAACCGTACGTTACATCCAGACTTAAAAAACTCCCATACGTGAAAGACGAGATCGAACGTGCTGTTAAGCAATATGTAAGCCGTTTGGAAACTCACACAAACGTACTACTGGCGATCAATCTACTTGACTATCTGGATGTTCGTGGGTTAAAACGTAGTCGACCGTTCGATCTAGCCTAATTTTTCACTGAGGTCCATCGCCGGATGCTAACCAACTCCTAACAGGTAATTTAGCGTTTCAGTCCAATGGCTGGAGGCCAGTTGTAATTTTGCAATAATACATATTAAAAAACAATAAAGATAAAATAAAACAAACAAAATTTACGAAACAAAAAAAGATCTCCACAAGAAACTGCAAAAGAGAATGATACGTACGACCAAAAAAAAAACCAAAAAAAAGTTGTTTGTAGAAATTCAAAAAAGACATGATAGTAGTTAGTAAATAATGGACACGCGATTATAATTTAACAATAAATACAACCAAAACAAAGAGCACGCTTTTATTTGGTAATTTGGATATATATATATATATATATATATATATATATATATATATATATATATATATATATATATATGTATACATAAATATTTATGGTAAATCAAAATAAATGTAAAGTAACATAAATTGCAGAACATGTATAAGTGAACAAAAATATTTCGGAATATTTTAAAATGTAACAAATATAAACAAAAAAATACAAATGGATCTACAGTATATCCCTTTAGGGCGCAGCAGCGATATCTAACATCGAAATGAAGCTGCGATACCCCAGTCGAAAATATTAAGAGTCATAACAAATGCAACATAGTGCATGCGCAGCGACGACTTGCATCGAGACAAAATGTACCGGATGTAGGCGCGATGTTATAAAAAAAAATATTGAACGCTACCTGCAAAGTTTTTTTTTCTGTTTTTTTTTTTTTTGAAAGGAATTCAAAAGACACTGATGTATAAATATGCAAATGATATACATTTTTGAAAGCAGCACTTGCACTAGACAAGTGCTGCTCAAGTGCTGGTAAAGAATCAGCGTGCGCGATTTTCACCCACTAAAAAAACTACAAGAAAAGAAACAATAAATTTTAACTAAAATGTTGGATCCTAAAAAAAAAAGTTTACGAAACCCCCCACACTATAATTAACCAATTGTGATGGAAAAAAGGCTGAAGGAATTCATAGTCCTTTCTTCACATAAGATAAAATGATATAAAATCATAAAACAAGGGTATTAACTTCTAGCAAATTAGAAAGCCAATGTAAATATTGACATCCAATATGAATATAAAAGTAATAAAAAATTAAAATTAAAACTCAACAAAATGATAACTTCTTGATATAAACAATATTAAACTTAACATAGATAGCTATTATTAACAAGTTACTACAAAAAAATAAATAGAAAATGAAACAATTAAACAAAGTAGTAATAAAGTTAGGACTTAAAAAAAAATAATACTAATAAGCGCTGTTGACCACATCACAGGTTTAGTTACCCCCCCCCCCTAAACGTTTAGGCATAACGTTTGAACAAATTGATAAGACTAAGTCCAACTTAACCTAAATTTAAGATGCACAATTTTATTAGAGTATTCGAGAAAATTTTTGTAATTTTGATAAATAGGGAAACAGTTGAACTCATGTACTTAGCACGCAAACCGGAAAAAGCATAACACCGAAACAACATATGCCTTATACCGTCTGAAGAGAAAGAACAAAGTGAAAAATAGGATTCATTGGCAACCCGGAACCTATATAAATAGGATCTAAACTAACCGTGTTCGGAAAATAATTGAGCGCTGTAGAAATTTACGATAAAATTTTTCAACTTCAATCTCAGTGAAACACCGGGAAGGAGCTTGTAAGTTTTCCAGTGTCCCACATTTGCTGCCATACCTAGACAATTGCTGAATAAATACATTTTTTATATTGCAGATAATTTAGCTGTTGTTTATTCTGTAAGAAATACAGCTGCACAAATTATCGCCTCCTATAAATATCACCGTTCGGCAGCCTGTGCCCACCAACAGCAGCCTTTCAACCATCTAAAACGGCTGACGGTTGGTTCGCTAGACAATAGCAACAGCGTTCATATACTGAACCAACTCTGTTAGACTTTTCATATCGGTTTGATCGACTGGTGAGATAACACGGTGTATCATTGGGGGAATGATATTTCCCATCCCGTCACGACCCATCACCCGCTCCAACTTTGTTCACCTTGCGAAAGAACTACATCTAGGAAAGAATTCATAAATGCGAACGTTGTGTTAATTCTGTCAGCAGCGATTGCTGAACGATAATGATGTTTGTTTTTTTTTGCACACGATACTTATAATATTCCATATTATATTTCCTCGATATTATGTCATTTGATTGCTTTTACAAAGTTTTTACATACGATTAATCTTTATATAATAATTAATTAACGCATTTCGCACCGTAATAAAATTGCTGCTGCTGCACAAAGTGCAACGCGCGACTACGCGACTAGTTAGTTCAGTTTATAGCGTGCGAATAGGTAAGTGTTAATTACTTATTACATCTCTCCGCGTATAATTGATTTTAATTCTTTTTTTTTTTTAATGCTTCTCTAGTTTTAATAATTTCATCGAAAATTATGAAAACATTTACACGTTTTGTTTCTTGTTTGCTCTTTTCTTTGGCCTAGATCAAGCTAAACCTTTGTGACCGACCAGTGGATAATGCAGGGAATATGAAATAAATACAACGAAAGATATGAGTTTATTAAAAAATATTCCACTATTATAATTAAATTGTGGACGATATTAAAAAGAAGGTGATTAATATCTTCCAGAGGAAATTTATGGAAATATGACTAGTGCATTGTCCTTGATTATGTCCGTTTCAAAAAATTTAACTCTATACGGGAATGACCGATGCGTAACCTATAAATTATAGTACCAAATCTACGAAGTTGTTGGAAGGGTGGTAGATATTAGAATACGAGCATACCATGTAAATACCGGAAAATGCGCCTGAAAAATTTTAAAATACTTACCTTTATTTGAGGATCTTCAATATTCATACCGAGAATTGTGATAGTTTAACTGAAATTTAAACGTAGATCTGATGATGGAATAAACGGCATGCCTGACAAGAAGGAAAAGCCTGTTTAGCAGCAACATCCGTCGCTTCATTAGGTTTAGATCCGCAGTAATTAGGAATACAACAAAATTCTAAACCACCGTGTCTAGTCGTATAATTTTTAAACATTTGTCTGATATATCGAATATCAACAGGTTGAAATCAAACCCGAATGGACAGTTCTGTATAGCTAGGAGCGAACTAAGACCATCACTACACACAACGTACTTGTTGTCAATAGCCGTTAAGTCGGTTGTGAAAACGGAAGCGTCCGAAGGTAGTTTGAATTTTTGGCACATCGTCATTGACAAAGACAGTGCCCGCTGAACCAGAATTTGTATTAGATTTAGAATCGTCGATTAAGATTTTTTGATAATTAGGAAATGACGAACGAAGTTTATTGTTAAACCATGTATCTCGAGGAAGAGGAATATGTCTACGTTGATAATCAGAGAACAGAGATACATTTACATTTTACTAAGCTGTTATTATATGGAAATGAAAAGTACGCCGAAGAGTAAACAGGAATTAGAGCCGGATGGTATACTTGTAATAGGGAGGAATTCTTGTTGCAAATAGCGGCATTTTAGAAGGAACGAATTTCCAGTTTTTGCTGATATAAAAAAAAAAATGAAATTTATATGGGTTATTGGAATTAATTGAAATCTGTTCTGCAAGCATGCTTCTTCTGAGATGTAACGAAGCGACTTTAGTTTCTGCTTGAAGGACTATCGACGAGTACAAAAAAAATTACCTGTAATAAGTGTCAGGAGGGCATTTTGTAAAATATCCAGGATTCTGAGATTCGAAGTACAGGCCGAACCATAGAGCCATAGTCTAGAGGGAATTAATAATTTGTATAACACGGTAAGGATAGAAAGATCGGAGTTCGAAGTTGTAATTTACGTTATGAACTTCGCAATATCGTTGAAATTCGTTCGAAATCCGTATCACTTATATGTAATTGGTAACCAAGCTGTAATATAAATAAATAAATAAGATCGAACTTTGAAATATTATACGTTCTTCTTAATCCTCGGTGGGTAGCATACCGACGTGTAAAATCTCCCGGTGCTCGGATTATTTAATTTCCGCGCAATACGACCTTGTTTCTCCGATACATCCATGAAACTCCTTCGAGATTTTCCTCTTTGGACTTTACCTATTGTTTTACCTTCTATTACGTTGGTAATTCATGTTTGAATGGCGTATCATACGTCCTATTGCGGAATTTCTTCTTCTTTCTATAGCCCTTATTTTTGCATAAAAAAAGGAGGAAAATGTTATATAGCGCGCTATTACTATTATTATTATTATACCGGTGATATGGGGTGATAATATTTCGAAATATCAACAAAAAAAATCATTTATTTTTGGAACTCCTACTAAGTTTCTATGCAATTATCAAATACATACACATACATTCAATATCGTCTCGGGCGGTAATAATATGCCTACTTTTGAAATTACCCACGTTTACAACAATGCGGATGTTACTTTGTACATGTAGCAGACGGCTCATATATATATATATATATATATACAAATATTATACATGTATTTAAATAATCATTATTTTCGGTTCAAAAGGCCGTTGATTCGACGAGACACTTATTAGAACAAAAAGCGCCGTCAGAACAACATCGTTTTCAGCTTGATACAAATGGCGGTGAGGTAGGACTTACCGACGGGACGTCTATGAGAGTGTCTGGAAGAATTTTTAACGTAAACGAGACGACTGGTACTACAGCAAATTTAACGTCGACGACAGCGACTCTAGCGACCGATTTACAAATTCCATACGTCGTCCTGTCTATAGTACGAAAAGCGATGGTGCCAACTGTTGGACATCGTATCTATAGTGTCCGTATGCGTGGAAATAATAACGATGAAATAAGTAAGATATAACTAGTATCTTTTACTATTTTAGTTCAGTCCGAAGACTGGTCTTTTTCCATGATGATATTTGTCCAATGTTATAACTAATATATATATAAATATTACATACGTGATGTGTGTGGATAGCGGTTGGTTTTTGTTTTTCGTCTAGAAAAGTAATATAGACGTTATAGTAATGGTAAAAGTGTTCAAAGTATACATACATACATCATAGTTAACCTGCAAGAACCGGTAAGTTTGTACATTTAGTTAATTTAGAAAAATTAAACTTTTTTACTAATAAAAAAAAAAAAGATAACGGTAATAAACAAAAGTTTTATTGACTTTGTATAGGCGTCGATTTATTTACATTATTTCAAACAGTGCAGCCACTTATATAAATATGTTATCTCGTAAAGTTCTAATCGTATTCGGTTTCGAGGAGATAATCCACTACAAAACGGTAATAAGTTTTTATCTTGTTTGTATTAAGTGCACTATTATTATTATTGTGCCACCGAGTGTATTACGAGAATTACGAAATGAAATGAAAAATAATATAGTTAAATGCTTAGAGGAGCAAACGGAAAAAATTACAAGTTAATTAAATATGTAACAAACGAGTCGAACAACTAGAATAAAGAGTAGAGATTACAAATAGCGGAATTGGAAAGATACATTAGAAATAAACATTTAATCTTTCACGGTTTAGAAGAAGAAGGAGAAACAGAGGATAATACTACCGAAGAAATAGTTCTAAATATTATTGAAAATGAACTAGATATGACGTGTAACGATGATAATTTAGAGAACTGGTAAAAAGATTAGGTAGAAAGGATAACAATAAAGTACGTCCGATACTAGTTAAATTCACGCGACGGAAAAAATTAGAAGAAAAATATTAGAAAACAATAGAAAATTAAAGGATACAAATGTATTTATTACAGAAGATTGTCCAAAAGAAGTGTTAGAAAGAAAATATTAATAAACGATATGAAAAAAAGCCGAGAAGAATTCGCAATAATTAATATGATAAACTAATATTGAAGGGCAGATTTAACCGACAATACTAATATTGAAGGGCAGATTTAACCGACAATGGAAAAAAGAAAAGACAAATCTAATGAAGAACGTATGGATTTTAAAAATAATAAAGAAATACGGAAGGAGATGTAGTAAAACCAGTGAAAGATAATGAGATACGAACAATAACTAGAAATATTAAGACTAGAACAAATAATAAATCGCAATAGCAAATAGAAACCACCACGTTATATAGTTAAGAATTTACAAAAAGTCAAAATACAAAATCATCGCCCAGTAAGGTTGGCCACCGCCTAATGGAATATAAAAACCAAAGAAATTATAAAAATAGGTACATTAAATGTAAGAACGTTAAACTCGGAAGATCGAATTTTAAAATTAGAGAATGCTCTGAAACATAAAGACTTAGACTTATTGAGATTAGCAGAAGTGAACAGATTAGGCGAAGAAATTATAAAAAGAAGAAATGGAACGCTTTTCACCTATAAAGGGGAAATTAAAGGGCAAATTGGATTTATAATATCAAATCGTTTTAAAGATAAAGTCAGGGAAGTGAAGGGAGTTTCGGATAGAATGATTACATTCGAAACTTCTTATCGTCTGAAAATGATAGTTGATACAAATATATACCCCAATTCTGATTCATTACAAGAGGAAAGTGATGATTACTACAAAGAATTGCAGGATGCAATTTTAATAGAGAATATTAGATACGTACAAAACATAGATATCAGTACACCAGAATTCCAATTGTCACAATAACTCTAAAAGTAGAGAAAGGTAAAAGAAAATTAGCGAGAAAGGAACCAAGAATCAGAATAATAGCCAATAGAGTGGGGAATTTATTGAAAATTTAAAAAATTATATGAATTCTAATAAGATAGAAGAAACAATATGTACAAGATTTTTATAATATGTTGGTTATTAAGAAATCAACAGTTATAAAAAAAGAACACAAAAAAGAAGATGAGCTTTCCGGAGAATATAAAGTTGGATATCGCGAACGGCTCGGACAAATAAAAAATAAAACATCAAAGGAAAAACTAGAATTTAATGTAAAGCAGTGAGATACAAAATCAGAAATTTTATAGATAAACGGTATAATGATATAATAATCAATATTCTAGAAAACTATAACTCGGTAAGAAAAATAAGAAAACTTATGCAGAATCAAGGAATACATAAGAAATAAATAACATTAATAAAGAATAGCTACGATAATGCTCAGGGAAAGATAATATTGGATCAGAAAGGAGAAAGCTTTCCATTGAAAAAAGTAGTTAGACAAATGGTTTTCACCAGTCTTATTTAACGCGGTTTTGGAACAAATATTTAGGAATCTATCATGGAAACAATATGGAATAAACATCAATGGTACACATTTAACAAATTTAGGTTTCGCAGATGGTGTGTGACACTTACCGCTTCCATGGCTGAACAATTGCAGATGATGCTTAACGAACTAGAAGAAATTGCAAAAAAAAAAACAGGACAGAGTATAAAAAACAGAAAAAAAAATTATTAACTAATAGTGGCAAAATGTGACCATTAACTCAAACAAATTGAAATGGGTTGAAGAAGTTATATATCTTGGACAACTAATTTTATTTAAAGTCAAAACAGACAAGGAAATCAATTGAAAAATAGCAATCGGATGGAAAAGTATTGGGCTTTGAAGGAAATTTTTAACCAGAAAATGAGTCATCATTAAAAGTACAAGTATTTAATACATGTATCATGCCGGCGATTACTTATGGATCACAAACATGGTAATATATAATATTAAGCAAATAAAAAAGTTACAAATTGTGCAACGAGCAATGGAAAGGAAAATGTTAGGGGGTTACGAAATGTGATAGAATAAATAACAAGGCATTAAGAGAACATTCAAGGACGGAAGACCTAATGGATATGGCAAGAAAACTCAAATGGACGTGGTGTGGTCATGTCATGCGGAAACAAGCCGATAGCTGGACCAGAAAATGTATAGAATGGATTCTATTGGATAGGAAGAGGAAAATTCAAAGATCAAAAAGACGATGGAAAGACGACGAAAGCAAACGATAGAACGATTTGGACGAAAATGGGTGTTGGATATGTTTCTTCAAAGTAAAAAAAAACAAACATTGGAAGAGCTCTTTGCTCAATTTGGGCTATCGTTATCATCGTTAATTTTAATTATTTTATGCGTGTATTTAAATGAAGTAAAGGTTTTATTATTATTATATATATGTAAACGGTTTTCCAATAGGGCGGGTTGATGTTCAAAGTGGAATAAAACAAGCTATGCGTAAGGTATTAACGGAAATCTTTTGTTATTTATAAGAAAGTACTGCGTATACCACTATGTACCGAATATAACGCCATTTCACAGTGGCGCGAATTTAAGTGATCCAAGTTTCAACAAGGGACATGGCTAAATTTGAGTGATAGCATCGATAATGTTTACTTTGGGACTATTGGTCGATTGCGAGTTATTGACATAGACCAGCGATGTTAGCAAATCTCGTAAGAAAGAAACCTATAGCGAGTTCAAATTGCATGATTTTGACGGTAAATTCACGTCATTTCCGCAGACAGAAGCCCATTGTCAAATCGTGTACGCAGAATATACATCGTTGCGTCCGCTATGTTAGCGTCGTCAAACTTGAAATAATGATTTGGAAAAACAACATTGCCACCACAGGTTGCCAACATGGACTCATCCCTGTTGCAAAACTGTGTATTTACATATATATATATATATATATATATATATATATATATATATATGTGTGTGTATATGTATGTATATGTATGTACATGTATTTGTACGTATAAATACTTTTTACATATTTGTATATAAGTGTATATGTTTTCTAATGACGAATTTTAAAACTAGGAACCTACTGAATTTTATCTCTTCTAATTACTTCCTTTTCCAGCTTTGTTAATTGTTTCCGTGTTTATATTTTGTTTTAATGATATTTTCAGGATTACCTCGGGCTGTAGAAGGAGTTGGAAGAGAATTAGAAAAAGGTAAATACATATGTGCCAAGAAATGTATATACTTAGATATATATATATATGTGTGTGTGTGTTTGCATTTATATGTATTAGATTTCTTTTTTTGTAATAAACCTATATTATATATATATATATATATATATATATATATATATATATATATATATATATATATATATATATATACATCTCGCTTCTTAATTTCTCAAACTTTAAAGTAGGTTGTTGGACAATTATGTTATTATTTTGAAATAAGAAGAATAACATCATTTACTTCAGTCTTCCAGAATCTTCCACAATATTTCACTTTACCGTCTTCTGGCACTTTATGTATAATACAAATATTCAATCAATAAATCACTTAATCTCTCGTATGATAACTATTCACCGTAATTCCTTACTTTCAACATGAAACTGTACCAGTTTTTTCTGTTTTACACGCATTAATTTCATATGAGGATGTTACGGTCTATTAATTTATAAACATCATCAGTTTATCGCTGATAAAAGATCATCCCCTAGTTACATACGGCCTTGACGATAATCGTTTTTCGATGGTTCCTGCTCTAATAACGTGAACGAAGTAATTATATATATATAATATATAAATCTCCATATTCCGTGTGTAACTACCATGGCTATTACAGCATAAGGAGACATGTTGTTAATTTATGTGTATGTTAAAAGTCCGGTTTTTCTGTCAAAAGTCAGGATTCTAACTATTGATTGAGAATTGTTTGATAGCATTTTATATATCGGACCTTGTATGTTACGTGATAACCTACACGATGTGTTTGGGAGTTGTAAATTAAGTGTATTAATGTTGGTTCTGTTAATGCCCACATGGAAGGCAGTTTGTTCTTTGGGGGCTTTTAGTATATAGGTAATTGTATGATATGGCTGTATGACTCACACGTAAATAGTTTAGGGTACAATACTCATTTCTGCTTGTGCCATCTGGAGGCCGCCAAAGTCCAATGGTTTGTTTTATGCTCGTCAGGAAAGTTGTTTGTGAGGTCGAGTTGGTGGTGCATTCCTGTTTACTAATGAGTATTCTGGTATTGGTGTAAATATCATAGACCAAACTTGAAGGTCTACTGTATCAGCACCACCGTGCATCCCAATGTGACTTGGGATATACAAAAAGTATAGTTCACATTCTTCCTTATGTAGTGTGTGTAAATTGTGTTGAATTTCTATTATTGTTTTTTTGTCGTCTTGACGGCATATTAATTGTAAGGAGGAGAGGGAGCCTGTAATAACCAATGTTTTCCGGTGTGAATGTGCAACTGATCTGATGTATAGAATACAATAGATGATTCCATACAGCGCTGCTTCCAGGGAGTGCAGCTATCGCCTAGACAGACTGAGTTTATATATTATAAATTTGATAGAAGTAGGTTGCTTGTGATTTGACATCGTCTGCTGTGGATTTTTCTCCGTCTGTGTATGCGATTTTTGGAGGGTGCCTAATACCATTTATTTTATATTTAATAATTGTGTAGATTTTTTGTGATGTGTTACAGATAAATCTGTTTGTGTTTCAGAGTCATATCATAATTTAGCGTTAATTCTGGGAAGGAGCTTATGTAGTGTTTTGATAGTACATCAAGTAACTTTGGTAAAGTATCATTTGGGAAAAGAGATTTAGGGGATGTATATTCTTTGGTATAAGCAAATGTTTTATTATAGCTAAACAGAAGACTTAGATAGTAAGTATAATATTTTCTGTAGTACATAAATGGAAAATATCTCGCTAATGCACACAAGCTGTTTGCTGATGATGACAAATTTACTGCAAGGATGGATCGAAATGCGGCAACTGCGTATAATGTTCTTAATATAGATTTACTAGCACTTGATTCGTTAGAGGATTATCAACTTATGGATGTTTAAGAGGATTCGAGTATTTACATTATATTTTGGGTTGGATAAGTATTTCAGAATTGAGAGCAATTTTACGCATCTGCTCTTAACTTCAGTTATATGGTAACGCCAGGATAAATTGTAGTCAAACAATAGACCAAGGAATTGGGTGTTAAGGGAGAATTTTTTATGCTTAAAGAAAAACTGGAGGATGGTAGACGTCTCTTATGGAAAATAATGTGCGCTGATTTGGATGTTGAAAAATTTAGTCCTTTCTTATCAGACCATTGCTGTAAACGATCAATAATTTTTGGTGGGATGTTTTGTCTATTGGAAGGGAACACTCTGGAGATATTGGTCTATAATTATCTGGGAAGAATGGATTTTTATGGGGTTTTAATATTAGAATTACTATAGCCGAATTTCAGCTCTCGGAGTGATGTGGGGGATCTCCATATTTGGTTATATAAATTTTTAAAAGAAATAATTTTGCATGCGAAGGTATTTTAACATATTGTACTGAGTCTGGACCGATTGCAGTGTTCGGCACGTGTAAGTTGAGCTGAAAGTTGAACTCTGAAATAGTAAAGTTAGAGTTGTATGGTGCAGCAGGATCCTGTGGGAAATGAATTTGCTCTTTTTCAGGTTCTTGTGCCAAGGAAAGCAATATTTCAAGGAAAGCAGCTGAATAAGATACAAATTCTGGGTGCGCCACTGCATGCACATCAACATGTATGAAAATGATTAATCAGGGCAGGCTCAAAGTTATTGAATATTATTATTATTGTTCCTATTTTTATTATTATTACTATTAATTCTACGACGTTATTTGATTAAATCGAATTTACTAATTCTCGTCTGTTAATAAAATAAAAAATAAATAAATCTGTTTCAATTGAAGTTCTTTTATTAATTTTATTACGACTTTTGCTCATTTACTTAAATGAATTATGTACCACTTGTTTCCATAAACATGTTCATCTCGTATATGAAATTATCCGAATATATTTTTATATACGAGCTTAACATTAATCAAACGAGAGGGATACCTTTTTTCATTTTTTTTTTTTTTTTTTGGCTTCATGTGTTTTGTACTTGTTTCAGATTTGGAACGTAATCGAGAATTGTATAGGAGGATACATTCTCGTCCTCCATTCACCTACGCCTCTTTGATCAGACAGGTAAAACAGACGACGCGTTAAAAAATAAACGAAAAAATATATAAAATTTAATGAAATAAAATTAATTTGAAGAATGTAGTGATTTTTATTCAAATAAAGAAAGAAAAAGAAGTTAAAATCCGTAAAAAAAATTTCTTTATTGAAAAATCACAAAGCTTTTCGGCTGTTCGAGTGAATATTTAAAAAATAAACGAACAAATATTAAAGATTACAATTCACAAAAAATCTGTGCAAAATGAAGAACAGATTGTTTTAGTTCTTCATTTTGCTGATTTTGGTGAGTTGTAATATTTAATATTTTTCCATTATATATTTTTGATGATTTAAATATCCACTCGATAATGTCCTAACAGCCGAAAACCTTAGTGATTTTTCATAAAGAAAAAAATTCTATCGACTTCTTTTTCTTTGTTTATTTAAATAAAATTAACATTTTATCTAATTAAATTAAGCACTTTACCCGCCATATTGCGTTAGAGATTAAAAACCTGTTATTTAAATTGAATCTAACTATTCATACATTATTTCGTGCTGTACGGAAAAAATTCGTGCATAATTTTCACGTTAACCTTCCTTTAGTTAAGCATATTTTTCTAACACAACTGGTCGCGCGTTGAACATAGTGCACCACCATTTCAGATTTTCGGTATTTTTTCATTATTTGTTACTCTTTAACTGTGCGATTCGGACAAAGAATTGATAAACACACGTGTCTAGTATAAATATATTCTCTAACAAGTATAGAAATATCTGTAAACAAAACGCTAAATCACTTTTACGAAATTTCACGTGAAAACACCGCAATTTAATTTTAATATTACAAAAAAGAAAGCAAACCATAAAAACAAATAAAACGTAAAAGCGAAACAAATTAAACTATTATTCATTAGTCGCGGTCAAACAAATTTCTACGTTTCAATACAATTTTTGATGAACTTTAATAAATATATCCTCGAAGTGAAATTATCTCGTAGCGCTCGAATTCTTTATTCGGCCATAATGAAAGCATCGCCGTCGAATCTTTTTTAGGACTGTTCTTCTACGCATTATTCTTAAACCGATGCATAACTGTTTGATAAGAAAAATAACTTTACTTCAGAAGGAAGACATATAATTCTTATTTGGTCATGAACTGAGTGCTCGATCTTCCTGATCTAACTCTAGAAGTAAATTTAATATAAAGTCTAATTATGTCCGACCCCTACACATTGTATTTCTTTTAGACCAAATTATCTAATCTGCAATATATGAAGGGCTTACTTACAAAGCTTTTCACTACACCAGGGAGAATAGAAAAGACAATTTATTTTATTTGAAAAAAGTTTCGATCGAACCGAAATTTATTAGGCATTTAGTTATTCACAAGTGAAAGATTACAAAATTTATCAACTTACAAGTCATTCGGAATAAAAATTTTCAAAATATTTCGACGCTGGTTTCAAAAATAAAGTATGTAAACATTATTACACGACTAGTCGCCCGGTGCACAAAGTACACCGACCATTCAACCGTATGAAATATAAATAAAACATTTTTCGTAAAACGTCTGTGACAGACGTCTATTACGCAAAAGACTTCAACGGAGGAATAGAATATTAGGTAACTATAGGTACAAAAGCTTAACGAAATTTACGAAGAAAAAAATTACAATGATGCAATCACCAGCGCGCGACTACTCGAGGGTTAACGATAGCGCTGTATAGTGACACAGTAAGCAAGGAAATATGGCTACAGCGATTACTTGCTACAACTGCTGCAGCTGATAATAATAATTATAAACGATGAAAAACTGGTTAAAATCGCTTTTTTCAAATGGACAAAAATAAAAATTAAAAATATAAAAAAATTAAAATCAAAATTAAATACGAGAAAATACTTAAGATACGCGATAACAGACTAACCGCTTCGATGAACGGAGTGTTTAATAATCGGAGCGGTTAGTGTAATATCGTTAATTAAATATTTTATTTTTATTTTTATTTTATTTCAGTTATTTTCGTTAATTATTATTTCTAATTTTATTCATTCGAAAAAGGCTTAATAGGACGAAAAGCTTCGTACACTCTTTTAACAAGTCAAATTCGATGATTTTAACTATTATTCCTTTTTATCGTTTAAAAAGACACTCACGTATTTATATGTAGCGTTTATATTTTCGAGAGCAGCACATTTAGCAGGTGCTGCTGGATTCGAAAGAAATCTAAAAAAAACAAAACACCTCCCTTTGTTGAAAAAAAAAAACCCGGAGGAAAATATATATATGTAAATATAGAGGTCGACGAACAAATTCAAAAAGACCTCCGCATTTGAATAATATATAATATGTGCGATGGAAAAGCGTTGAAAAATACGTAGTTATTCCACCGAGAAAGCGTATAACGAGTTTTTTATAAAATATAATAATAATAATAATAATAATAATAATAACAATAATATATTTGCAAAATATTTTCTGTTTACAAAAAAGTAAAGTTACAATAGAATTTTCTCTACCGAATATATCAACGATTCTTTCCAGAAAAAATTAATACAAAATCTTATAAAATATTATTTAAATTACGCCTTGTTATACGATTGAAGGAAAAATTTTAGTACAAAAAACCGGCTCATTTAAAATAACAGAGTGCGCACACTCTTACCGTATCAACAAAATATACTTAAAAATATTTTAGCTTATTTATTAATAACTAGGATTTGTATTACTGTAGAACGATGTGTTTTATACGCCTATATATCTTTTATACCTGTGTCGTAAAGCTTGGTAAATCCCCTATAGAATTTACCATTGGAATGTCTCGGAATATCTACAATCGGCAAAAAAAAAATTCGTTTTATCCTTAATCATTTCCTGTACGTAAGGGAATTTTAACGCATCATGGAGAGTTTCGATTGAAGTAAATCGAGGTTTATTCAAAATTATTCGAAGGCAATGGTTTTGCACTCTTTGCACGTGGTTTATATTACTACTGCTAGTATAAGACGATATTTGGCAAGGCATAGAGTAGCTTTGGTAAAATTACCTTTTTGTATAATAAAAATTTGTTTTGCGTTGAAAGCGCAGATCTTTTATTAAATATAGGAAATAGACAACCCATTTTCCGTATTGTTCTACTTACACAATCATTAATATGTTTTGTAAATGTGAGTCTTCTGTCCATGATGACGCCTAAATGCTTCACATGTTCCTTCCAGTCAAGTTCAACGTTTTTTATTTTAACGAAACGATTTAACGAAGGCCTACGTCTGGTAAAAATTATTGACTCTGTTTTCTCATCGTTAACTTTTATTTTCCATTTACGGTAGAATTTAGACCTGACGTCATTTGCTTTAGTTAATCTATTACTTATAGTGTCTATTCTATAAGAAGATACCATTAGAGAGGTGTCATCAGCATAGAGATTTATATCTACTCCTGGGATTGTCGGTAAATCATTAATATATATAATAAAAAGTAATGGACCTAAGATACTGCCTTGAGGCACCCCAGCTTTAACGTACCTTATGTCAGAGTTATGGTTTTTCAGTTTCACATAGAATTTTCTATTCATCAGATAAGATTTAATAGTAAAAACAAGATATGGAGGAAAATTGTATTTAATTAATTTATACATGATTCCATCATGCCATGTTGTGTCAAACGCTTTTTCTATGTCCATCGAGACAACACCCGAATGTTTATTCTAAAGTTATCAGTAACTTTGTCACAAACACAGGCCAGTTGGATTGTCGTACTTAGTTTTGGTCTAAAACCGTATTGCGAATCATCTATGACGGATTCTCTGTCACTAAATGCCCTCAATCTTACTAGTATTTTTTTTTTTTTTTTTTTTTTATTTACTATGTAAATCTCCATATGCCTAACTAGCAGAGTTATTACAGCATAAGGAGACGTGTGTTTAGTTTATATGTGTGCTGGGAGTCCGCTTTCTCTTACAAAAGCCAAAATTCTAACTATTGATTGAGGGTTGTTTGAAAGTATTTTGTGTATTGGGCCCGGTATTTTGTGTTTTAACCTGTGTGGTGTGAGTGTTTGGCAGTTATATATTAAGTGTGTGACTGTTGCTTCTGTTAGATGTCCGCATAAGGAGCAGTTTGTTGGTGGAGGGCTTTTGGTGTAAAGGTAATTGTGTGATATGGCTGTATGACCCACTCTTAGACGGTTTAGGGTGCCATATTCTTTTCTGCTTGTGCCATCTGGAGGCCACCAAGGTTCTGTTTTATGTTCCTGAGGAAGGTTGTTTGTGAGGTCCAGTCGGTCGTCCATTCCTGCTTGCTGTTGTTCATGAGTATGTGAGCTGATGATGGTGGAGGTGGTGAGTATTCTGGTGCTCGTGAAAGTACCATAGACCGAGCTTCGAGGTCTACTTTATCGCTACCGTGCATCCCAATGTGACTTGGGATCCACAGAAAGCGGATTTCCCATCCTTCCTTATGTAGTGTGTTTAGATTGTGTTGAATTTCTAATATTAAGGTGTTTTTATTATTTTTTCAAAAACCTTACTTATATTACTGAGTAAACTCACAGGTCTAACATTTTGAATCGAAGAGGAATCTTTCCCAGCTTTTGCCAATGATACCGTTACCGATACTCTCCACGACACAGGATAATAGCATAGGCGTAAACACGAGTTAAATAGAACCTCCAAGATGACTATTGCTTTTGTTGGTAGATTTTTGATCATTTTTATGCTAATTTGATCGTGACCAACTGAATTTTTCAGCCTGAGAGTGGAGATAAGGCGTCTAACCTATTTAGGTGTTGTAAGATGTACGAGTGAAATCACTGCGAGTGTTAAGTGAGTAATTGTTTATCGTTCGCTTCACCTTACGTTCGTGATACCGGGTTGACATCAACACATTTTGACTATGAACAGTACTAAAATGCTCAACTAAAATTTCTGCCTTATCTTCAACGGAATAAGCTATCCTACCCGAATTAATTTGGTCTTTAATAGGCGGTAATTCGGTTTGGCCTCTACAGAAGTATTTATTGACTATAAACTATTATCAATTGGAGAGAGGTTTTTGAGGAATTTATCGTACTGTAAATTTCTTTCATTTATTAACTTTGTTTTGACTACCTTATTTAATTTGTTATACAGCTTCTTATACTTGAACTTATTTAGATCATTAGATATTTGATAACATTTACGAACGTAGTTTTTAAGTTTAATAATAATTTTTGTACCTTTTGAGATCGAATTCACTTTCTCCTTTGTAACAACCCGCGGAATGGCACTGCGCGCAGCTTGCATTATGACGGAATTTAGATGTAGAATGTATTTATCAATAGATTGCGGATTAAGTAAAGTTTTTGATAATATTTTTCTGGATGTGTTTTTTAAATATGTTCCAGTTTGCCCTGAAATAATTGAAAGATTTAGTTAATTTATTGTACTTTAACTTACTGGATATAGTAAACATTATCGGATTATGATCCGACGATAGTTCATTTAAAGATAAAAGGTTACTTAATTGATAGTAGTTCTTCGCAATGACAATATCAATGATGCTAAGCAAAGAAGTTGAATTCCCGGGGTAAAATGTAGGCTGTGATGGTGTTTTTATCTGAAATTTTAGTCTGTTGCACATGCTTAGGAGTATGTTCCCTGCTCTGTTAGCATTATGACAATTCCAAACTCTATTCTTTGCATTTAAATCTCCAATTACTAAGACATGCGTTGATGTATTTAATAAGGATCTGATATCACTTTCGAGACTAGTAGGTTTTATATGCTGCAAAGATAACTAATGATTTGTTTCCTAGCTGAAATTTCGCTTCCACAGCTTGTACCTGACTGGTATGCGGTAGTGGCAGAGGGGTGTAGTGTAAACTGTTGTGAACTATTAAGGCTACTCCTCTCATTTTGTTTGTTAAATCATTTCGGAGTATTTTATAGTTAGATAATTTAATATTAAAATTTCCATCAATTTTTGTTTCCGGGAGACCAACAATGTGTATGTTATTGCTCAGCATAAACTGTTCTAGTTCTAATATTTTATTTCTAATAGAATTAATATTCCAGGCAATTACATGCACTCCTTCTTCACACATATACAGATATACACATTTATATGAACGTGTCGGTTACACATTCGATAATTATGGTAATTACGGTAACTATATCAGAATCACGATTTGACTTTAGTTTTGATATGATACTTTTGATACATCGTAATATGTTGCTAATACCTAGTGATTTAAACGCTGTTTTATAATATATACGATAAGTCACTATTATTCTCGCTATCACGATTTTTTCTATACATATATTACTATTTAGAGCCTGTGCATAAGTACGTGTCGTTTTATTAACATTTGTTTTTCTTAAATTATTATTATTATTATTATTATAATTATCATTAATATGATTATTTCTAAAATGATTGTTATTTCTATTATAGTCGTGATCGCTATTACTAGTGCGATTATTATTAACGTTATTTACGGTATTCTTATTTAGTGTTCGATATGGTTTCCAGAACTCGGTTATAAACCGGACAACTTTTCCAGTTAGCTGTGTGCTCATTTGCACAGTTAGCACATTTTACCTGATTATTTTCGCCGCACACTTTTAGAATGCTGGCCGCCACATTTTAAACATTTTATTTTTTGAAACAATTATAAGGTACGTGCCCATAAGCCTGACACCGAAAACATTGTATAATTTTATTACCGAGTTTAAATTTTTCCCAGGATAGTATACAATAACAAAGTTGTTCGATATTTACAATATCTTTAATATTTGTGTTCGCTGGTAATATAACATTAAAAATAGGTAGTTTATCTGGTTTTCAGAATTTTTTTGGTAAATTGTTTAATATCATCGATCTTAATTTTAGATTCGATTTCTTTTCTAATTTCATTTAATGTAACTTTAATAGGTGTTCCTTTTAAAACCATTTTTATTGGTTTTCTATGTTTAGGGGTATGCGTGTAATGCTCTATTCCCATTTTAGCCAAGTTATTCATTACATTGTCATAATCTTCAATACTACTAGTATATAAGACGTAACCATTAGTTTTAATTTTTACGTTAAATTTTAAATTTTTATGACTTTTATTAACAAATGTATTGTGGCTTTCATTCAATGTGCCCCCGAAATATTATGGGAGGTATAGTAATTCTACGATTTAGGTTATTTTTATTATTATCATTGCTACTATTATTACTAATATGATTACTATTAAATATCACCTTAGAACTACAATTACCGGTTGATGTACTGCTGTGCATAACCGCATTAATTTCTTCTGTTAACTGTGTTACGTCGGTACGATATTCAATTCTATCGTTATTTATATTGTGTGCTTGTTGAAACGGTGCATATCGATTATTGGTTTCGATAATCGTATCATTCTCTCTTTTTTTCTTTTTTGGACAACTACCTCCTTTCTTTTTTCCTGGTTGCCATCCATTCTTATCGGAATCATCGTCCGAATCCCCAACAGTCTCGAAAGCCGACGTTAGGCTTCGACGAATAGCCTAATTATTAAATTTCGACGGTGCGGAAGAGGGCTCTACCCACCCCATCGTCCCCTGTAGTTGCGAAGCAGCTTGTTCTTCGAGCTGCTTTGTCCCACCACCATCGCCGGGCGGGGTATGATACATATTATAAAACTATTAAATACGAACGCATAAAACACGATATTCGACGTACGTAACATCAACCAATATTATAATAAAATCTTAATATAAACATATCGTAGTATGAATAATAAACTACTGTATTGTGACTTACAGGAAGGAATAATTGATATTAAAAGAAAATAATACAACATGAAACAAAAGAAAAAATAAATCAACTTGTTTTAACAATGACTATAACTATTTAAATCCCCAGCTGTTTTTACAAAACACAAAGTATCATCTTAATAAATGAATATACATGTAATTATTAACCAGTAAGAGTTATATACCATTATCTACGAGAAAGTAAAATAAAAAAATAAAATCAATACCCAGTAAAAGACTTAAGAAGTAACAAGTAAAGCAAGTGATCAAGCTAGACTCAATATTATCTATATCGGGATAACGTATGAATTAAGTTGAAAACAACGAACAATATATTTATTAAACTTTGCTTGATTTAAGTTTTAAACGCATAATTTTTCCTGTCCTCTAAGAAAAGTTTTTATGAAACTTATAAAACGTAAATAATTTTGATTCCCGGACGACCCCGAAACTTAACACAAGTAGGAGCAAAGGCAGGACACCGAAACAACATCATGATCAACTGATGAACATAGTAAACATGATGGAACATTGGCAAGCTTAAACCTATAGAAATATGATCCAATCTTACCGCGCGCACTTAATAGGCAATGTTCAAAAATACGCGTACATAATAGGTTATAAAAGAACTTTAAATCAGACGTACCGTTCGACCGCTTGGAATTAATAAATTTAATTGAATTCGATTCGATCGATCGTCGACTAATCCTCATTTAAAATTCGATCAAGATCGTCAGCTGTTCATTGATGACTGTTTTCAGGCGATTGTGGAATCGCCGGGTAAGCAGAGAACGTTGAGCGAAATATACAATTGGTTTCAAACGACATTCGCGCACTTCCGACGTCACGCGGCAACCTGGAAAGTAAGAAAAATCATTTATATTATTTATACCGTACACACACACACACATATATATATATATATATATATACATATAGGTTAATTTTGGTTCCTAGAAAACTATTTATTTCAAAGAGAAGAAAAAATCGTGCCCAACAGTATATATATATATATGCATGTGTGTGTGTAATCGTGTTATCTATAACAATTACATTTACTTTGAGCTAGATTTAAAATATGAATGAATGTTTTAAATTGACGAATAATTTGTCGGATACCTGGGATATGTAAACAAAATTAAACAGAGACGATATTCAGGTAAATTCAACAACATCCGTTGGAGCGGTTGTTCATTTTACGAGCACGGATGTTATAAAGGCAAATATTGATGAATTGAGACGTTAGCAAATAAATGTTAATAAACGTAGTATGTTGCTGCAGGAAGATCGCCCAAATTGAATATTTGCTTAGATCGAATAGGTTGAACTTAATTATCCGTTGGAACATACGCAAGAAATAACATTGTCCACAAATTAACATATCGTAGGAACTTTAATAAGGAGAAAGTAATTCACAATGGCCGGAGAAAAATATTGCGTGATTTTCGGATCCTAAATCGATAGGTACATAGAATAAGAATCCGGTATATATTATAGCCGTAGCAAATCCTGGATATCGTACGACGTATAGATGAAAAAAAAAATTTGTCGCCTCATATTATGACGCATAGATAAATAGAACTACCAAGATTGCAACACATACCGGTCGTCGTGAAGAAACATTCGATAAAATAGGTTTGAATGATTTCAAACATTAACGATATTACGAACATAGGATACCATTGTGAGACTCCTAGATCCTAGGATCGAATCCAAATACCAGTCAAATTTAGCTGAAAGCATGAAGACGTAATAATAATAGTTATTATTATTTATAATAATAATAATAATAATAAAAAAATAACTAAAAAATAAATTAAAACAAAATATTAATGTCACTTATTTCCATACGAATAAGTATGTATATACGTTGTGTAAATAATTTAATATAGTTGTAAATAATAAATATTTCGTCTGCGAGTGTAATGAAATTGAAAATGTTCAACATATAATATATAAGTGTAACGAATACGATCATCTGCAGCAGACTAAATTGATTGAAATTATTTTATCAAAC
Organism: Coronaproctus castanopsis; assembly: GCA_032883995.1. Classification (NCBI taxonomy): domain Eukaryota; kingdom Metazoa; phylum Arthropoda; class Insecta; order Hemiptera; family Monophlebidae; genus Coronaproctus; species Coronaproctus castanopsis. The sequence continues at coordinate 12,992,688 of CM065054.1, forward strand.
AATTTCCGATTATTATCTCGGAATTATTTAAAATTAAATTATATATTTATATATTTATTTTATATATATATATATATATATATATAAATATATAAATAATGGTAACTGGTAGACATAAGTTTAAATTTGCAGGCTAATGAAATTTTATTTCTTTTCTTTAAATACTAGATTAAATTTAAAAAAAAAAGAAAAACATGAACATATATATATGTACGCTCTAATAATTTAGATGTAATTGTGTACATATCTGTAAATTATTTTAATTAATTAAAAATGGCCTGTATGGAAGTTAGGAATTTTGAAATTTCGAATACACAGCCTCAATAAAATTTCGGAAATTTCGATACATATCTAAGTGCACGTTAAAAATTTCAGCTCGTTCTCATTAACAGTTCGCACATTATAAACTTGCAAATTTGACGTTTGACGCGTACGAGTTAGTAAATATAATTAAAATTTTGATATCGTGTCGGATTTTCGGAAAATATTTTTTAATGGAATTTAAGGAAAAACCCCGATCGAAAAAAATTTTAAAACTCGTTTCTAAAAAAAAAAAAAAACATTAGGTCTCCTGCTACTATGTGTCAAAAAATTTCGGTTACAATTTTTGGAAATTTATTAAAAGAAATTCTACACGATTAAAATCGTTGTTAGTTACAAAAATTGAGAAAATATTAAAGTCAAAATCATCACAAGTTCAATCAGCTGTCAGTGCAGTACTGCATGCACATAAGCCATCGTCATCAGGAGTCTCTTTTAGAGATGCCGTAGTTGGTGACAGAAGAAAGAAAACAGTTACGTACGAAACGATATTTACCAGTATGTTATTCTGATTTAAATCTATTTTCCGAAAAAAATTCGACTTTATGAAGAATGAATTCTCGGACAAAAGCCCGATTTTCAGGTTATATATATACGTGTGTGTTTGCCTGCCCAGCTAACTATTCAACACATTTTAAGGGATAAAAGCAGGCCGTTACTATATTTTCGAAATACTCTTTTATGTCCATGAATCCTATATACATTATATACATCTTCGAACAACGAAACCGATACCGCTAGCGTATCTCTATTATATTGTTTTCTCAGTATTTCCTTCAATAATAAAATCCATCGAACCGTGTATTTGAATGTAGCCTACCTCCTAATTCCTAAATAAACTGAAAAACAGGCACTGATAAACGAAACGATAAACAATGGACTTACTTTCCTTATAAGGTAAAGGAAAAAAAAGAATAGCTTTGATAGTGCGTACGTATACTGTAGTAGAGAAAAAGGATCCCCTATAAAAATAATAGTAGCCTCCTGCAATGGTTAATCGAGTATCATGTACATATATTATATACACATAGAAACATATTTGTCATTGTACAAAATCAAACTTTTATGTATATATAAACACGTATACGTATATCATATATATATATATATATATATATATATATATATATATATATATATATATATATACTAGCGGCCCGGTACGTGCTTCGCTACGTATAAAGTGAAATAATAAAAAAATTTAATTGGAACATCAAATTCATTTATTCAAACAAAAAATAGTTTATTAATTGCTAGCTATTTTAAAACTTAATCCAAAACATTTGGATAAACAATATTTTTTGTTTTTCCATTTTGAGCACGAATAAATAAATGGCTGGGGGTACCGACTCTGGAACAGGGAACATAAAGTTGGCCATGTGAAAAACATGATTCCTCCAAATTCACACCACAAACGTGAAGTGTTTGCCCTTGGGGATGGACATCGCAAATGACAAACGCACAGGATATTGTAATCGTTTGAACTGAAATGGCATATCAGTTGGAATAATAGGGATACGCGGTATCAAACAAACTTCTCCTTTTGATTTAGCAGTTAAGATCGTAGCTTCAATCAAATTTGGCAATAACTTTTTCACTGCCATTCTGGTGCCATTACACAGTTTTGGTGGATTAATATTTCGCAATAATATAATCAAAGAACCAACTTTCAGATTCAAGCAATGCGATGGCATACCAGCCGGTTCCAATGAATTTAAAAATTCAATTGGATAATTCATTGCCTCATCTTGATTCATAACACTGTCAATTGATTTATATGTCGTGACTACACCTGGAAGTTTCGCTTGAATTTGAAAATTAATGGCATTGATATAAATGTTCTTCGATGCTAAAACGGCGCATTCTCTCAACCAATCATGATTTCTGTAATTCTGAAGAATATTCGGAAAAACACATTCAATCAATTCATCTATCGATTGCGCAATTGTACAAAAATTGTTCGGTACAGCGATCAATCCGTTGGTACTGTCGATTTGTATTTTGTTGTATTTTGCCATATTTTGTCATCACCAATTTCTAACAATTGTTTTGAAAACTCATGGGCAGCTGGATCATTTTGTAGGTGAATACGCATATTAATGTTCAGTGTTAATTTTTGTACATACCTCCAAAGAACTGATGACTTCAAACAGGCATTTATTTCATCAGTAGGAGTTGATCGAGGAATTACATGCAATGTTTGACGAAAATCACCTGACAGTAATATCAAAGCACCACCAAAAAGCTGTTGATTACCACGTAAATCTTGCATTGTTCGATTAAATGCTTATAAAAGTACGTACTCGCCATTTATAATGTAATTTTCTCAGTAGAATACTAAGGTGCATCAACCGTATACTACACCATTTATTGAATTCATTTGTTACAAAAAATGTGATAAATGAAGAACCGCTTGACCGATTTTGTGCAAACTTCACATAAACCATCCACTAAATAGTCCGAACAAAGCCTAAATATTTAATTTGGATAGCCCGTTCTTGAGTTATAAAATTACAACGAAATGTGGCATTGATTTTTATATATATACATATACATACATATATACGTACTAATATATATAAAATATATGTATACGTATTTACATAAATTATATATATATATATATATATATATATAATATGTGTACGTAATTTTTACAAATTTTCGAGGACTTTTTCGAACATAGGTCGCTGAATTTTTTATATTTCTTCAGAAATTCGACATTTGAGGTCGTCGTCATCTCGTGGACGTGTTTCGTAAACGCTGTTCTTAAGATACCCCCCCTACCAGGAAATAATCGCGTAACTTTGAGTTCTTTTCGAAACTCTCCACTGTCGTGATCGATTCAGACGGAAAATAACGTTCCACACAAAATGAACGCCCTCTTTATAGGATTCCATGGTAACTGCAATTTTACTAAAAAGATTTTCTCGAATGTACACTGAATGTGGAGCACTCAGTTAGCAGTGTTATCAAGCACGCTATTCAAAACGTCCGTTTTCTTTTGGTCACCCTATGTACGAATTAAATTAGTAAAATATATGTAAATAGAATGAGAGTTGGGGGCTCCTTTTCAAATGTTTCACTCAATCAAACCATTTTCTCCTGCAGAAATTATGAAAGTGAAAACAAACTGGCTACTTACTAGTATATAAAGCTGCTGGATATGATCTAATCACTGGGAAGATGCTCAAATGTTTGCCGCGAAAGTCTACAGTATTACTAACCAGCATCTTCAACGCTGTTATTCGACTGCGTTACTATCCTTCGCAATGCAAAATAGCTCAGATTATAATTATACATAAACCAGGTAAACCAACCAGCGAAACATCCTCATATCAACCGATTAGCCTCCTACCCATATTTTGAGAAGTTACTGATATCTAGATTATTGGAACCGCTGCAAGATACGATTCCAGACCAGCAGTCTGGGTTTCGTGCAGGTCATTATACGGTAGAACAAATTGAGTGCAGAAATACATGAATAATTGTTTCGACAGGAAACGATATTGTTCGGCAGCATTCCTAGATGTTAGTCAGGCTTTCGATCGTGTATGGCATGAAGAATTACTTTTAAAAATAAAACGCTCTTTGCTACATTCGTACTACATGCTATTGGCCTCATTATCTGAATCTGAATTTTATCCTGCTGAGGCTGGCGTTCCACAGTGTTCTGTTTCGGATCCAATTCTATTTCTCTTGTACACGCAAGACCTTCCAGTTAAACCCAACATTGAGGTTGCAGCAGTTAAACCCAACATTGAGGTTGCAGCAGTCGCTGACGACACAGCATTGTTCGCAAGCGACAACGACCCGATAGCAGCGTCAGAAAAATTACATGCGGGTTTAAATCACCTAGAAAAATGGGCACGACTGTGGAGAATTAAGGTCAACCCATCGAAGTCAGTACATGTCACATTCGCAAGTAGACACGATACATGACCACCCGTTTATCTTAATGGTCTAATTCCACATGGAAATAAAGCTCATTACTTGGTCAGGTGGCTTGATCGTCGTATGACGTGAAAAGAGCACATTAAGATGAAGGTTAAAGAAATAAACATGAAATTGAGAAAGATGTACTTGCTTCTGGGTAGACATTCCGAGTTGCCTCTAAAATCAAAATTATTGCTGTATAAAGCATTATCCCTTTGGGGTACAGCATGGGTGTCTAATATTAACATGATGCAACGATGCCAGTTAAAAGTATTAAAAATTATAACAAACGCGCCATGGTACATAACGACGACCTGAATCGCGACCTAAATGTACCGTATGTGCGTGAGGTAATACAAACAACTAGTGCACGTTACCTGCGCAGATTAGAATACCACCTGAACCGACCGGCAGTTGACTTGCTAGATAGTGGTAACGATGTCTAAAGATTGAACCGTTGCACCTCCTTAGACCTTCCACATTGGTTTGATTGATTGGCGAGGTTATCATTGATGAATGATATCTCCAGTCCTGTCACGACCCACATAGACATATTGGCTATGTAAGCCAGATTGCAATTTTATATATACCAAAAAAATAATACGTATTTTTGTAGATTATATGCATATATATATATACGTATTGATATGTATAAAATATATGTATATGTATTTACGTAAATTATACATATATATACATATCTATATATATATATATATATATATATATATATATATATATATATATATATATATATATATATATATATATGTGGGTATATTCCTATAATGTATTGGATGATGATATTATTATTTTTCACCGTGGGGAAAGATACTGTAGGTTTAAAGTCCAAGTAAGGTACGTTTAAGGAATTTGTGAATTGTATTACTTATATGGCGGGTGACTCTTTGACCCATCGACGTCACAACGAATCCATTTTGTTCATTTGTTAGAAATGATGCTTATTCACAATAGAGTTATTTTTATAATAATAATAATAATAATAATAGTATTATCAATAATCAGCGAACGTCACAAATAAATTGTTGAATACAATTTTTCGTCATTAATGTCAGGATTTATTTGATTATAGTAGACAATTAATAATCTATCATCAACGGCGTATACCTAGTGTTTCATATGTACATATATGTACACATATTATATATATATATATATATAAAAGATGTAATATCATTATTAAAACAGAATGCTATACGAACAAATTTGTCGCTGCATAAATGTTTCATGCGATTCGAAGATAACTTCGGTTCGTTCTGGATGGTGGATGACGTGGAATTTCTGAACAGACGTCATTTAGGTAGAGGTCGTCCTCGCAAGTATAGGTACAGTTTGGATGGAAAATCATCCGCCATCCGTAACGTAAGGAAACCCAAAAAAATTCAAACAGTTTCATATGATCCAGGTACGACAATAGCTAGTTGCCAAAATAACCGGTGTATAAGTACAAGTAGAATAAACTATGCGATGGATTGTCCGGTTGGCGGATTGGCAGCTAACGACGATCCTGCGGTTGCTAACTGGAGTAAATCGATTTCTTTAAGGTAAACCATTATATATATATATATATATATATATATATATATATTTCCTTATCTGTATCTACTTACCTTTCTAGCTTTGCTTATAAATAAATGTGCATAAGTGACAATGTAGCTGTGAACGAAGAATAATATACATGAGTTATGTAAGGAAAAAGAAATATATTAGTTCCATGCTATAACCAGTAAATCTGATGGAATAAGGGATGAAAAACATAGTTTCTTAGATCATCGCAGTGTGTATAAAATGAGTTAGAATCAGTGTAAAATAAATAAAAACACAAAAAAGAGAAAATATTCAAAACCCAAAAGTAGTATAAATATATATATGCATAAAAGAAAATGTAAACGTGTAAACAACTGGTTCAAAAACAAATTACAGGAATAATTTTAAAATTATAAAAATTTAAAATATATCGTCCTACGTCCGCTGCAAACACTATTTGTTTTTGTTACTGGAGCCTCTATCATCTTTGAATTTAGGGTTGTTAGAGATGTTGCGAATGTTACAAATTTCCAGTTTTTTGATGTTGATCCTCTCAATTTGCAATCCTGAACTAGTATTCGAATTCTGAAAAAATTTATTCAATCCTCTATTATTGATACTTGGCATTTAACGTTAAACAATTCTCAAACTGAAAGGTAAACAATTATTTCTTTTTTTCTCAAAACCTTCACATCCTAAAATATATCAAAGTTAATTCTTATAATGCTCAGGTGCACTCTGGTCGTGATAAGTTAAGCTCCTATCACAAAAAATTTATAATCTTGCTTCTAAATCCGAGTGTGTCTTTTGTACTTGCAGCAAGGACTCCTCCGCTCCTACTGATGATATTTAGCACTTCATGTTTGTCGAGGATTTTAGGCCTAAATTTTATATACACGGAGGTCAGTACCTTATGTTTATTAACATTAATCACCAGAGTGTTCTGTCATTTATCGAGCTGTAAATGATAAGAAACTTGAAAATGGTAAATGGATTTTCAGTTTTCTTTAAATCTATTTTATATTTAACACCGCATTAATTCTATTCCGAACCCGCATTTTCTATACCACTGCTATCTAAACCGGTTTGTTTGCTCATTCGTTTGCCGTTTAGCGTAAGTAAACGTTTTTTTTTCACAAAACTGTTCGACTGTTAGGTAATTATCAATTGAATATTTAAAGAGATAAACATATTAATTTAACATTACAATTCACAAAAAAACAGCAAACTGGAGAACAGTATTAATAAATCAATGTGTTACACTGCACCTATTGTAATAATTTCATTATGTTACTTTTAATTCTCCACTTAATGTATTGGTTTAATTTATAGTTAAACCATGCTTCTGGCCTCTGTAGCAGTGTACAGCACGGTATATGAATTTATATATAAATGAAATAAATTATTTTTTTGACGTATTATTATAATTGCATAAAATGACGTCACGATTTCCGACTTCTATAACGAAATGAAAAAGATGCGTTTGCGTATTAGTAGACACGACAAATTTTAATTATTATTCGTTAAAATATATATTTCGCAGGTATTGGTGCTCTTAATGTTACTTAATATAATTAAATTATTAATCTTTAACTAATCGCACACTATAAAATTACATAACTAGTCGCAAGTTATTGCCTACGTTTCTTTCCTTCTATTATTACACTTTTTATTAATTCCTGTGTTTTATTTAATTTATTTATATTTCTCTCTTTCCCATATATATATATATATATATATATATATATATATATATATATATATATATATATATATATATATATATATATATATATATAAGACGTTTTCCATATACTGTTCAATGTAATCGGTTTTAGAAATGGTGATATGGTCAACAACACAGCTATTCCGTCAACTTATTCGAATGCTGGTACAGATGTTGAAAATAAGGTAAAAAAAATTGCTCAATCAAAATTTTCTGAACTTAATAATGTTATAAAATTTTTGGAATTATTTCATTCGGATCTTTCAAATTTGTTTTTCCTGAAAAGAACACGTTTTTAATTTCTACATAATCGTATAAAAAATATCAAGTTAATGTAATTTATACGAAACCGTATAAAGCACTGTATTTATTTCAAAATTGTAAAATGCTTTAAAATTTACACATACGTGCAGGTCGTAGTAAAATATTAATATTTATGTATGAACTAAAAGTGATAACAATTCAATGAAAGTATATTACATGAAAACTATTTTAAAACCAGGAAGATCAGGAAATTATATACATGAACATATATACACATGCATACACAAACACACACACACGCACGTGTATATATATATATATATAAAACTTTTTGTCATTTTATTTCAGGTTAACAGCCCGTTTTGGCCGTGGTACGTGAATCAGTTTAAACTTTCCAAAGGAAATAATGCTGAGTATGTTAAAACGATTACTTACGTTGCATTACGTTCTTTTTTTAAAAAAATTAAAAATATACTAAATAAACGAGGAAAAACGGAATCCTACTATTTTTAATTTTCCGCTGAATGGAAACAGTATCGCAGTAGCTATTTCTTGAAGATGATCAAACACATATTTCCTTAGCATTTTCCCGGGGCAAGGTCTGCTGCTGGCGCTATATATATATGTACGTATCCTTAGGAGTATCTGCGTACTTCATACAATTCGAAACTCTAGCCGGAAACAATGGGCTCATAGGCGGTTGATAATGGAACGGCCTGCAGATATGCGAATAACCAATTAGCCAGAGCGGGGACTGGCTGAAAGCGTCTGACGGTTATAGTAGTCACAATGCAATGAAAATGTGAGTTCGTAGCGAGATGAGAAACTATCGACAAACGTTTCTGAAGAAGTATGAATTTATTTTATGTTTTTAAATTCCGGAGAATCGTGTTAAAAATCGGAGATTCCTTTTTTCAAACATTATATTTTGATAAAAGTAATCAGTAGTGAAAAAATATTGTTGCGAAAACTCTAATTATTCGAGATAATTAAACTTTTTGAAAAACTAAATCCTAATTGTAAATTTCGATTTGGTATTGCGCCAATCTCGTTTTTTTTCCTTTAATTTTACTTCTAAAATAAACCTTCAAACCTAATCGATTTTAACTTAACCTAGACCGGATATTTCGCTATCCTGGTTTTTTTCCTAACTAGCAGAAACAAACCTAAACCAATGTAACCTAACCTAACTAACCGAGAAAATTAGAAGTTGATCTCCACACTATCGCTGCAATGGCTACATTTCGCTGTATTTTATAATTGTAAAAATTAGTAAAATTTCGAAATTATGTAATTAATTTTTAAAAAAAAATCGTCTTTTTTTACGAAATGTAACAATTTCGGGCGCATCGCGGTAAGTATGTTTGCTTATTTTAAAGTAACTTTTTAATAGAGTTTTTCATCGAAATAGAATACGTACATCCTATGCTCGTCTAAACTCCGATCCGGTCTTTAAGGTTCTGCTACAGTTTTGTATTTTTTTTTCTCTTTTTTCTTAATCATCGTCTTATCCGAGGAATATAATCGACTTTTTCGTTGGATCTTTTCAGCGATTTAATTAACGCCCAACCGTCCTACACTTCGTCATCGTTTGGAAATGCCGTGCAATCAGGAACGGATAATAAAGACGTCGTTATTAAAAACTACCAACTAGAACCGACGACGCGCCAAGTTCAATACGGCGGTCACTGTACCGTCGATAAGTGTTGCGATTTCTGTTGCTGCGGAAACAGACAGACGAGCGGACAAAACGAACCAGAAGATTTGTCGATGAAGAGGAAATTTTAATTAAAATTTCTCCAAGCAGGAAGAAAAATTTAATACTTCGTCTGTATTGTTTATAGTTTACTTATACGTTTAATAGTTCGTCTAGTTTTCTCGATTTTATTTTGCTTTTCAATTTTATCCGTTCCAAAATTAAAAGAAAAAAAAAATCTGCGCTCGCAAAATCCATTGCTATTTCAGAAATAAACGTTGAAATAGTACCGCGTTACCGTTCGTTACCAATAGCTCCAGGATACGTATAGGGCAAAAATCATTAGTTGATATAAAAAATATATATATTTTTTAAGCGTATATATATATATATATATATATATATATATATATATATATATATATATATATATTTATATAAATGTTGATTATGTATACAGATATATATATATATATATAAACAGATAGATATAATTGTTCTAAAAAAAAAGAAAAAATATATTTGTCATATATATATATATATCTCAAATAAAATTTATATATATGTATATAAAGAGATAGAAAGAGGAAGTGAGAAAGCGGTAGGTAGATACATTAGACAGAAAAAAGGGATAAATATAAATATATAGATAGAAAAGTAACTGTAAATACAGTTAAAAAAACAAACATTTTTTACTCTCCCTTCGTATTTCTTATACTTAATATATTATATAATTTTTATCTGATTATACATATAATATTCATTAATTTTAATTTGAATACATATATATATATAAAGAAAGAAAAGAGTAGAGAGAAAATAGGTAGATAGATTAGATATATAAAAGGATAAATTTAAAAATATAGACAGATAAATAAATGTACATACAGTTTAAAAAAAAAAGTAATTTTGAATCATACAGATTATCAGCCTACGAGAGTTTATAACGGCCATAAAACACACAAAACAAGCCGCACCAGCTCACGACAATATTCATATCAATATGCTTTGGGGACGCATGAAATATTAATCCAAATATTTAATAAAATCTGGACAGAAAACAAATTTCCAGACACTTGGAAAAAGGCGATTATTATCTCTATCGTCAAACGTAATAAAACCCCATTTCTTGCAGATTGCTATCGGCCAATTTCATTAACTTCGGCCCTGTGCAAAATATTCGAGCGGATAGTCCTCTATTGACTGATTTGGATATTAGAATCAAATAATCTACTTCACAACTCTCAATACGGTTTTCGGATCAGACGCTCCACATTACATAAACTGCATACATTGCAAAATGCAACAGTCGAGTCCACATAGCTAAAATGTTACCTGTTACCATTAATTTTTGATCTTAATCGAGCGTTTGACAGAGCTCTGTAGTCAACGTTTACGATAAAACTCAGACTGGAGGATCAGAGACAACTTAGCATCCTTCATAGAGGCAACTTCTTATCCGAGCGAAAATTTATTGCCTGGACGGGAACACATTCATCCTCTCTCTGCTCACTAACAATTGAAGTACCTCAAGCATCTGTCCTGAGCCCTACTGATGATCTTCCGGCCATCGTCCAATCACCAGTGCGTTGCTCCTTGTTCGCCGACGACATCACAATATTTATTAACTGCAAAAACCTAAATATTGGACAGTACAAGTAAACATATCCCGAATTCCTGAATGATGCTCAGAAAACGGTCTACAAACGTCCGAAGTGATGTCTGCCGCAATATATTTTCGTCGTATTCGAAAATGCAAACATGAATTATCTATCCGTCTCAATGGACAACAACTGAACACAATATCATACATTCGCTATCTTGATCTAACATTCGACCGAACGCTATCCTGAAACACCAAATGAAGAAATTGAAACAGTCATGTTTCCAAAAGCTGCACTTATTAAGGAACTGGCTCACACGTCGTATGGTGCCGATCGTACATCATTACATCGAATTCACCGGGCTATCATACCCTCTAAATGGGAATATGCTTCGCCAATTTACTCAACAGCCGACCGTACTTATTTGCAACCTGTAAAAGCAATTAACAACATAGCTCTTAGGATAATTATAGACGCATTTCTCACCAATCCAATTGAGAGTCCATCGGAGTGTCCTCCAGATATTTGTATCTATATAAAGGTAGAATAGTACGTAGATAATTTAGACATATAAAATGATAGAAATATATAGACAGCAAAATAAATGTAAATACAGTTTAAAAAATCAAATTAGTTTTAATTATTTGTGTATATTATGATAAAATAAAAATTAATTTATATTACACATAAAAATATTATCAAATAAAAATTATATATTTTTATAAGAAAAATAAAGCGTAAGAGAGAAATCGGTAGCTCAATAGATTATATATATATATATATATATATATATATATATATATATATATATAAATATATAGACAGGAAAATAAATGTAAATAAGTTTAACAATTTAAAAAACGAAATTTGTTATATATATATATATATATATATATATATATATATATATATATATATATATATAAATACACATATAAATATATATATGTATATGTTTATAAATACATATTCAATTATATATAATCAAATAAAAATTAATGAATATACATGTATACATATATATATATATATATATATATATATATATATATATATATATATATATATATGTAGAGAGAGAGCAATAGATGTTATATATATAACTGGATAAATATAAATGTATGGACACATAAATCATTTTAAATATAACTATTATTCTTCAAGATGATAGATTTTTAAATTATAATTTTCACCACGATTTATACACACGCACAAGCATATATATACATATATGTGTGTGTTTGTGTGTATGTATTGTATGTATATGTACAATATATCAAGTATATTGTTTGTAAATAAATGCTGCTTTTATGCGTATATAAATAAATATATATATATTCAGAAAGGGTATTGTTGAAATCAAACGCGCTATTATTAATTCAAAGAGTTGTTCATTGTGGTGTGGAAATGTCCAGTTTCGAACTATGGATACCTGATAAATGTTATTTTATAAATTACGTAGAAATTAAACGGTTTATTCATTTATTATCGAACTAGGTGGAACATTTAGTACGAAATCCTGTCAGTGATTTAAAAAAAAAATACTTCAACCCGAAAATCAAAATGATAAATGCTGTGATTAATCACACATAATAATAATATCAAAATTTACTCAGCAGTGAATAGGTAAAATCTTATACTACCCTACAAACAATACACGAAGGATTTAAATTCTTAATCGAGTCACCCGATGATCGAGAAGAATGATACTAATCATCCACGGGATATCAGGCGGGTCTAACATCGTCTGTCGAAAACGGTGTTGAAAGAAACCAGAAAGTAATGGCGCTATTTTTAAATCTCACTTCGGTCTGTTGATAAGGTGTAGAAAATTATTCCACTGATAAACATCGTGATTTCTGACGATATTTTAGAATATTTCTCAAGAAAAAACAGAACCGGTGAAGTAGAGTTCACCATCGCCTTGCTCAAAGATCGTTAATATAATATATTTATGTTCGCGGCGTCTCCAGAATAATTTATAAGAAGTAAAAATTTCAGTATGCGGATAATTTAGACCGTACAATACGTGAAAAAAACGTTCAATTGTAAAAAATTACCATTGAATACGATCTTAACGTTTCAAAAGAATACTTTTATAATCGAAACCTGCGACCTAATTTAATGAAAATGCTTAGAAAAACGTAAAAGGACTAGAGGTGAATGATACGACAAATCGAACGTTTTCGAATTGGATCCGCTAGGATGTCCAAAAGTTTAATATAGTTTACTCTAGAAATCGTTATAACGTTATTTTTATAAAAAATCAACGATATTAACTGTGAAATTCCAAAAAATAGACGCGACAGCTAATCCCTTTATCGAAATACTGCAGAAGTAAAGTACGGTAGCCTCGAAATATATGAAAAACTATTTGTCGGAAAAATTTAAAGACAGGTTCTACTTTAGTGGTATACATATTGCGGAGGAGACCGTGTTTCACCGATAATGACAGAGAAAGGTAATATAAAGTTACTAAACACCAACTACCGGTACGAAGGGTCCTGAGAATTATAGGGGAGTTTTTTCGAAGTAAAACTTCTATTAGCGCGTATTATATATATGTGTAGTTAACTCGGAAAACGAGCGAGCGAGCGAGCGAGCCGAATTAACAGACTAGTAAATGTATATGTATATATATATATATATATATATATATATATATATATATATATATATATATATATATATATATATGTCTGTGTCGTGTGTGTATATTATAAAACCACGTTTTCTTGCTTTAGATGTCAACGAAATAACGGATGAATATATATGTATACATATATATATATATCCCGTTCGCATGTTCCGCACTACTAACACCCGTCTTTCAAACCACGTTTTATATCGTTGGCGCATCGTCTTATACACATACGTAGGCTTATTATTATAATATATATATATATATATATATATATATATATATATGTATATGTGTGTGTGTGTGTGTTTATATATACACCCGCGTAAAAATTTAAAAAGAACCTCTGTATTGAATGCTAGGTAAAACGTCTTTATCATTTCTTCTCTGCTCTCCGAGTCACAGATTGTTTTTTTACCCATAACTATGTATTACAAAGTAAATAAGAAACGGCTATTTATAATGTAGATGAGTAAAATTAAATAATGATAGCGGAATCTAAAATATAAGAATATATCTATACGGCGAGCACTTTGAAGAGCTAAAAGAAATGCAATATTTATAGGAATTGAATTTTAAGGCCACGAACAGCTCGATAAAAAGCAAGATTAACGCTATAGAAATAAATATGAATCGAACTGGGTTTCCGAAAATTTTTGCGAAACTTCTGTTATACAGATAACGTATTTAATGAGTGATTCACAAGGTAAAGAGGTAATCGGAACATTTTACAAACAAGACTTGCCGGAAAACAAAATAGAAATCGCCGTAATTAACTTTGACGAACGTAAAATTTTTCAGCGTATAGAAGACAAGTTTATCGCTTTTACTATAACGGTGCGCTATATTAGGAACCTTATTGACTATTCTACTATATAAGAAAACGTTTAGTATTTAATAATGTTCGAAAACGCTCTTTCAACAAAAATACATTATACGGAGGTGTAATACTCGAAGAACGTAACAAGATAAGGTAAAGCTCCGAGCGCAACGGTGCTACAGCAGAACATTCAAAAAAGACATGATCGGGGCTGCAGACTACCTGTTCAGAATGGAGGGGACAGAACGGACTTTCTCTAAGCTGCATAGGGAAAAGACGGTCAGGCAACAAATGATGTCCAAATCGCAATCTGCTGATGAGTACAATTCCTTTACGACTAATCTTTTTAAAAAGATAGAACCACGGGATTTTGGGAAGAGAGGAGGTGATGGTAATAAGTCAGAGGTGATTGACTAATGCTCTTAGTGTACATTAGCTCCCATTGATCCCTATGCTCTAGCTGAATAAAGTGAATGATATCTTCGTGAGTTATTAAGGAGAGCTCTACATAGACGACGCGTCTTTAGCTAATGAGTCAACAAATTCGTTGTCTGGAATACCTCTATGACCCGACACCCACAAGAAGGACACAGATATTCCCACACGTTTCAAATTATTAAGTTTTAGCAAAACTAAACCAATTAAATCGGTAATAATAAGGTAATTTCCGCGAAGATTTTAGTCCGGTAGAATTGATAAGGCTTGTAGTACTGCTACACATTCTGCAGTAAATACTGAACATTCTTCGCATAATTTGTACATGTTACTAATATTGAGAGCTGGAATGAACACTGCTGCTCTCGTTCCTCGAGTTGACTTGGATCCATCCGTGTAAACAAGGATGTGTAGTGGAAACATTCCTGAGATAATACTATTGAAAGTGGCACGGATTAGTGTAGGAGGATACAGACTACAGTTTTCAGGGAAAAAGGATGAATTTTGTTTGTTGAAGAAGTAAAAATATAGTACCATAAATTGAAAAGGAGCTCGCATGCACGTGAGACGTGCACGAAACTCCTCCAACCTTGTTATAACGGAATAGAGCAGGGGAATTTTTCTATTTGAAAAACGCCAGTTAGAATGGATATGACTGAACATGTTAAACAATGGGAAGCGATCATTATTCATTCTACGTATCAACAGTTTCAGGGCTCCTTTTACATCTGGATAACCTACAATTGTTCCCCCATATAGCGACGTTTTTAGAGAAGTCAGCATGCTTGATTAAGATGTAAATAGTCCCCACAGTATCACGTTGGGTAAGCTATAAAGGCACCCCATTTAAAAAAAAAAAAAAAAAAAAGTACAAATTACTGCACGATTTGATTTCCGACTCAAATTCGATAATTGTTTTCGATGATGTATCGACCGAAAAACAAGATAAAATCGCGAATTTCTCTACGATGGGACGATATAAACATGTGTCTTTAATATATAATACTTGCACAGTCTAAAACGAAAATACCGAAAAAACAAATCATATATTAGAGATTATTTTTTTAAATATTATTTCGACGAGATACTATAATTTTATAAGACTGATTCATAACGAATTATTCGACAAATTTAACGATTTTAAAAAATTGCGCGAATTGTATCGGAAGTGTAACCTTTCGATTGGTACATTAGGCACAAAATTATAAATTTTATGTAGGTGCTTATTATACAATACCGATTCTGAAGCGAATTAAACTTTCGGTGCGTGTATAAATATTTTAAAAATTGAGACACACGTTATGTAGGAAATACAAAATTTTGTTAACGTTAAAATTTCACGTACCATATAGTGGACATTGTGACTGAAACGGTTAAGATTTTCGTACAATAACATTCCAAAGCTCGACTATCGACGATAAAAAAAAAACAAAAATACACATTCTCTAGGAGACCGTTTATTAATGAAAGCGACGTTAAGAATAGTCCAATCCGCGTCAAACAAGAGGGAATACTAATTTCTTGTCTGTGCCAAGCTCTACTTTAACCGGCAGTACCGGTATTTACAAGGAACGAGAGCGAAATGACCGATGGGTTAATTATCGTAATACATAACGGTCGGGTATAAACTACATACGTCTATGTAATCAATTTTTTCTTCTATCGTGTTTTCCACATTCCTCTTCAATTTAAATACCTCCGTACGACCTTAAAAAAAAAAGCACAGAGGTTTGCAACTGTTGTAATCTCGATTATCTTTCTCGTTTTAAACTCCCACATTTCAATCACTCCGTACTCTTCTAATGGCATCAGTCCTTTCTTTCGTTTTCTCCTACAAGTCTCCTGTACACTTCTGTTTCACATGATTAATCGTGCGTTCTTTGCAATAGACAACCGTACCAGAAACATCCTTGGTAAACGGTTTTAGTCGTCTATACTACCTTCGCTCGCGCGATTTTTATCTCGACTCCGTTAAGAGCGTGTCGAATATTATCGTTTTACAACGATTCTAGTAAACATACAGAATCCAACGAGGTATCTCTCGGTTCATAGTCAAATAAATTTGTCGTGTCGGATTTAAGGTATTTTCAACGGTAGTTAGTCATATAAACACTACTGGAAACGGATCTATATTCGCCACCTCGAGGAATTATTTCCACCTCAAAATATCGACGTCCGCATTGCCAGTATTCCTCCAGTTCTTTTCGGAGATCAAACGTATATTCCTCGTTTATACGATTTAGTATTTCTTATTAGACGTAGGTCCGATATACTTCTCGCTCTTGTATTAAACGAATGATTATTATTACCATGTGTAGGCTGCGATTCGGAAAAAATCGGTTACCCGCTTCACTGTTTCGTATGCACCTTATCTCATCTCCTTTCTGTTCTCATCCTGCAGACATTCACTGCACCGCTGATGCAAATCACATTTTTCTAGAATGTTCTCACTACCTCTCTTCTCGTTCTACTTTATACAATCAACTCATCTCGGTACACGTTCCTTTCCCAGTCAATATTCCTTTCCTTCTCTCCATCCGCAATTTGGACATTTACTTATATAAGTTCATTATAGACTGTAGAATACTTGTATAGTTACATATTAAGGCTATTATTTATTATTTTTTGTAATGGGTAAACCGCTGTGGAAGCCCAGTTTAAAAAAAAAAAAAAAAAATTCTTCAACTCGGTCAAATTAACCGTCCAACGTCCAGAAGTATTTTTCGTTTACAAAATGTTGAAAATTTTTATATTTTGCTGGTCAACAGTGTTGTAATGTGAATTTAACTTGAATATTTTATTAACTTCTGCGAGAGATATGTGACATTGCCATATGAAAACTCTGGGATGATAGACTACCATTTTCGGAGAAAATGTATACAATGCATTTTGATCTTATAATCGAAGGACACAATTGATTTCGAAATCTTCTTTTCGGTCCAGCTGCTAGGAAATGACCAGTCCGATCAAATCTTAGTACGTAAGCAGCGATTGGAATTTTTCGACTAGATCCCGGAAAAGTATTTGGCTTACCAAAACTGTGTGAGATAAGTATTAGCTCACGTCGAAATTTTTATTTTACGCCGGTTTTGTTCACACTCTTGCGATAGAGTTGCTGAACATTGTGGTACTGCAACGTCTAATAAACCAGGTGAATATTGGACAATAATGATTTTTTCCTCTAATTCCAATCTTATATTGACTAATGTCTTCATCTGTACGGTCAAATATGAGCGTTATACTTTTGAATTGCATACGGCTGGTTTACTCTTATCTTTGTTTTTATTTCCTCAGAATAGCGTGACATTTTATTTGAACTCCGCGTATATTAAACGCCATAGTAACTATTCCGCAGTCATTTCATTGCGCACAATAAGTATACCATCCTGCTTACTGAGACTGCAACGGTAACGGTGGCAGAACTTTTTCCTATATATATATATATATATATATATATTGACACAGATACTTTCCAGAATACGTTTATTCCTTATTGTTCCAGTACTTTTCACACCTCGAAGTGTGAGCGTATGAAGTAAATTGAAGCTAAGTTATCATATACTATATGGATGTTTTGCTAATTTATCTAACCTAAATAATAATAGAGCAGTTGTTTTTCCCCTTAATTATTCTTCACCAGTTCGTGTATTTCCTTGGTAAATCTGAAAATAAATCTAACGTGTATGTGTTTTAACCAACAGCGAGGAGGGCAATCATCCTGCAGGTTGGATTTCGGAAGCGGGATATTTCCTGAATAGGTTGTTGTTGCAACGAGATTCACAGTTGATGTAGTCGTCGATGGATAATAGGGCAATTTATCTGAAAGATTTCAGTTGTTACTTTCATCTCACACAACTCCAGTAATTCGAAATTCAGCTTCGACATTAAACATCGTATACTAAACTACTTTCGTCCTCATCGCCGGAGACCTGGGTAGCTTAATCTTGTTCCACATTTTCTTCAAATACATCCACTATTTCATGTAACTTCAAACTGTACAAAAAAAATTTTGTAAAATATTTATAAAAAAAAAAAATAATGTTAAACACGCGTTTAAAAATACGTAAATAAACTGTTGTTTTATAATCGTTTTAATACGTAATTTTTGGCATCTAAACGCAAAATACCTAAACGGACATTTTAATATCCCAACGTTTCCATATTATGGCATCACGCAACTATATACATAAGTACCTGAGTCCGAATAACTCTAATTTTAACAGGGTTTTTTTGGGGGGGGGGAGTATGTAGCTCGAAGTGTGTAAAATATATCTTTAAAATTTTAGAACTTTTATATAAATAATAATAAAGTTATCCGAGAAAAAAAATATTATACAACTTTGACTGAAAGCAAGATTAACCGCGAGAAAATAAGAATTGATATCAATCCGCAGAACAAATCAATCCCTGAGCACAATAACGTCAAACACGAGGAATAGTAAACGCGTAAACCCATTCCATTCCCATGTAAGGCAATGCCGGGCGTTAGACGGTTTTAAATTTTTTTTTAGGAATACCTAACAGCCTTTGTACAAAATTATGGTTACCTATTAGAGATTTATACTCGATATCTCGAACACAATTAATTTTGTGCGATTATAGTGTACGGTTTAATCGTATTCTGCACGCAATAATGTAAAATAGACTGTCGTAACCTCTAGCATAAGAAGTGAACGCCATGTATTACAACCATCGGCAAAACTTTTTATCGCTCTCAAATTTGAACGTTGCAAAATCGTGGGCAATTACTAAATTTCGAATAACCAGTCCCCTGCTGCGATTCGTAATGGAAGAAAATATATTTTTCTACCACCTTTCCGTTTCTTAACCCGCGTACAATATTAACATTCTCGATTGTAACAATACCTATTACATTTGGCGCTATACATCTTGATTCTTTTAGCAGGTTCATGCTATATTCTCTTATATAATAGCACACTTTATTTCGAGAGGTTTACATACACGTTCTTTTGGTTTAGTTTCCAGTTTTATCAAAATTATTGTTATATCCCCAAAAGCTTTTGACTTTTTCTGATATTCTCTTATTAAGAACAAATCCCTCCATGACCATTTATGGATCCACTATGTATAACTCTATAATCTCCACTTTTAACAATCGCCTTCTTGTGTCCACTTAATTTCACTGATTCTCATTATGTCTATTTTCAAACTATTCATTTCTGATTTCAAATTATCGAGTTTTCCACATTGATTAAGAAATCGTACATTCCACGTTTGAATTTTATATATATTTTGCTCTTTTTTAATAACTTCAACCTCTCAGGTACTCTTCATTCGGACATACGGAACTTTTTACTTCAGAGGCAGACATTGTCATTTGACTTCACTTTTTTCTTGGAATATCTAATGGAGTGGTTTTCCTTTGCCGTCTCCATCGCAGTCTGCCGATTCACACGGTTCCCAGTATCGCCAAATAGTATTCAATCTACAGCTGTTCCAATCTATCTGATTTCCACCTGTAGTTGATACTGCTGCACTCGTCCAGAGTAACTGCTTATTTCATGGCGGCACGACTCGCCATGTCACAATGATGTCATCGGGTATATGTATGGTTTTGATTTAGACAAGTTTTACTATTCCTTGCCTACATAAACCCTCTTTCATTGCCGCTCTTTGTCCGCGGCTGTTTATTGGATTCAGAGCTAACCTACAGTGATATTATATACGTATCTGTTTTTAAAAATTGATACCATTCTCTTAGTTTTAACCTATCCGGAAACCTTTAATTATGTTACTATTAAAGAAATTTTTCCTCAAAATTACTTTTTTTAAGGGACAAAAAAATTGTATAAAACTTCCGGCGAGTTCAGAGAAATGAAGATGCTCAACGTATATTTCAAACGCAATATCTTCAAATGTCTGAATCGCATATATATTCACTTTGTCTTACTAACTCATTTAGATTTAGTCATCCTTTTCTGTCGACTTTATTCATATCCGTTTTCTGGACACGTTTTTTCTAGCCTCCCCTCGTTTTGCCAATTTACTTTTTTTCGATTTTCGGCTTCGGCTTCGTCTTCTTTCACCCGTTCTCTTTTTGTCTTCTGCTTTTGCTGTAGGTTTTCTACCGCGTTTGCCCAGAAGTGCTACCTTCGTACGGTTCCGATCGGTTGAACGACCAGCACTACTTTCGATGATTCCTCCTCGAGTTTTCGATTTTTGTTTATATCGCGAACGAGCTTCAGTCGTCGACGGAGTCTCTCCTCGCTGTGCGCTTTTGTTTTTTCTCAATTTCAGGATTCGACTTCGGCTTCGTTCACCCGATTTCTTATTTCGTCCTTTTGTTGTATCTTTTCTACCGCGTCTGGCCTGCAACGCTACGTACGAACGGTTCCCATCGGTAGAGATACCAGCACTACTTTCGACCCCACCAGTTGGACGCGTCGACCGTTGTACGATTGATTTCTTTCCTCGCATATTTATCTAAATTGAAATTATTTTTACTTTGATCATAACGACTATTATCAGTATTTATTTTACATTTCCATAGAAATAACTTTTTTTTTTTATTTTCTAAATTTTTATGCGACTAATTTGTAACTAATATCAAATACATCGTACGAATTGCTCAAGCGTGTGTTCATCATGTTCCAAACGTAACTAACAAAACGACTGATAATCGTAAGACGGATACTGTAACACCACTTGTCATCACAACGAAGCTATACAGAGGATTTGTGCAGTTTTTACAATCATCACCATTTATCAATGAACCCAAAATATTGTTTCATTAATTCCGTTCTATTTTTGACTATCCTTTTTAGTTCCGAGAATTTTCGATATCCCAGCTTTTATTTTTAACATTTCCATGCATATATCATCAGACCCGACTGATTTTCTATCTTTATACATTTTAACGGCATGCCGTATTTCGTCCTCCATTATAGATGGTGCTTCATCACGGATAATATTTTTTCGGAGGTACACTATTTCTGTTATTATTGAGAAAGTTATCAATATATTCCTTTCAGACTTTCAACGTCTTCAGTAGATACTTTTATCTAACCCTAGCAACACTGTTACATTTTGCTTACGACGAATTCTTAATTTAAACCAATTTATGAACATTAAATAAATTGTGCATAATCTGGTACCCTTCAATATCTGTGCATTTTTCATTCTAATACACTTATTTCGCTTCTCGACAACATATCTTAATTGATTTATTCATTCTCATATACTCATCTAAATTATTCTTGATATTTTCAATGAATTCCTTAATTTCGTCCGTCACTCATCTCTGCTTGTTCCACTTCTTTACATAAAAGATATGTTCATTTTAGACATGTAATATCACTTTATTGACGTTATACCAGGTATTCAAGCTGGTTTCCTTTTGATATTTACTATATAATTTCTCAATTCATTCACGTCAATTTTTCTTTTCCACTCCCTCTTGATTTTAATGAATTTACAGTCCGAATTTTGAGCTTCATAACAACTGTATCACGATCAGAATTGAAGTCTGCTCCCGGGTATACATCCTGTATTGTCGAAAACGTCCTTCATTTTTTGTATACCATTTTCGCGATTATCTCTACTGGGCATCCTTTTTAGATCCAACAATGTTTAATTATCTGGTTTATACCGTTATTCCTCGGTCTTACCTTTCTTCTCTTTTTCACGGTATTTCCTTCAATAATCAATTTCGGTTAATCATCGTGTCTCAGTATATGTACCCACCATTTTTGATCGACGTCTTTTTATATTAATTCCCGTCTTTCGCCGATCACGTTCAGGTCTTCTTCGTTTCTCTTCTTCTCTATCCATTTTATCTTTACCATCTTTAAATTATCGCGCACTCTTATATACACATACACGTGATATATATCGTTCTTCTTCTTTTTCTCCTCAACCCTTAGTTTGTTGGGAAGTTACATCAAATGAATCCTGTTGCCGGCCATATTATTTATTTCTCGATATCTTCTCCCATTTCTAACATCATCCATACACTTATTCCGGGGTCTTCCTCTCCCTGGTCTTCCTTCTATCATTCCTTCAATTACATTTGTGATCCATCTTGAATGTCTTAGCAGATGACCAAACATTTTATTTCTTCTAGTATCTGTTTCCCTAATAATATTTCTATTTTCATTCGCTATTTTTAGCACTTGTTCATTTGTGATTTTTTCCGTCCATTTTATTCTTAACATTCTTCTCCAACACCGTATCTCGAACGTTTCCATTTTTTTTCTTAATATATACTTTAGACATGGTCCAAGTTTCCGCTCCATATAGAGCAACGCTCCAGACAAATATCTTAATAAAATGCTTTCTAGTTTCCAGCGAGATGTTTCTGGATGCCATTAAACTTTTCTTACTTATAAAAGCATTCATAGCTTGGGTTATTCTCGCTCTTATGTCTATTTAATTTCTTCCGTCCGCTGTTATGATACTCCCCAAATATGTAAATTATTTTAGTTGAGTTATTCTTGTTCCAGCTAGTTCTATATTTATTATTTGATTTTGATGTCGGCAACAGCCCATTACTTTTATCTTAATTTTGTTTATTTTCATTTTACTCCGTTTGGTTAAGCGTCCATTGTTTTCGGCTTTTTTTGTAAATCTTTTTCATTTTTTCATTTTGTGCTAGCAAAACTATGTCATCAGCAAATCTTATTTTTGGGTATAATTTTCCATTTATATTCACTCCAATTTCCGTATACTTAAATTCTGTCATATCTTCACCCATGTATATATTAAATATTTCTGACGACAGACAGCATCCCTGCTTACCTCTTTCTTTGTTTTTATTATCTCCTTTTCATTCTGGATACTGGTCACTCGGCTTTTATAAAGCTGATATATTATTATTCTGTCGTTATAGTCGATTGTACACTTTTTAAGGGCTAGGAACATTAATTTCCAGACTACATTATCGAACGCTTTTTCTATGATCACCGGCTTATTTAGTGCTATCGAGTTTTCTATTATCAGACGGAGACTCGATATAGCTTCTGTTGGTCCTTTATTTCTTCTAAATCCGAACTGATCTTCCGATAAATTTTCTTCAATTTTATAATTTATTATACATTATTTTACTCGGTATTTTCAAGCTATATGATATTAAACTCGGTGCTTCTATATTCTTCGCATCTTTTTGCTCCCTGTTTCTTTGATATTGCCACCATTATGCTTTGTTTAAAATATAATATATCATCCTAATTATCATTAATTTTTTTTCCCCTTATAATACCGTCCTTCTTTACGATACGATTTCCTTACGATATATTTTTTTTTTTTTAACTCTATTATTTCCCTGTTTAGGTCAAATGACAACTAGACCCGGCTAGCTACAGACCGATCTCTCTCACAAATACCCTGTGCAAGTTACTCGAAAGAATTGTTAATAGTAGATTGCTGTGGCAGTTAGAAAGCTCAGAACCGTACAGTTCGGCTTCAGGAAACAAAGAAGCGCTCAGGATCTATTAGCTAAACTTACAACAGACATACAAAATAATTTAATAGAAAATAAAATTACAACCGTTGTCAGCTTTGACTTAGAAAAGGCTTTCGATAAACTCTGGAAACAAAGAATTCTTCTCACTCTATATCAGTGGGGATTTAGAGGAAATTTACCGATTTTCATTTGCAACTTTTTACACCGCCGAAAATTTCAAGTAAAAATAAATTCTATTTTATCCGATACAAAAATTCAAGAAAATGGTACCCCATCAACGATCTGTAATTAGCCCTACGTTATTTATTATAGCCATAACTAATATTAAACAATATATACCAACTCCAGTAAAGTACTGTATATATGCTGACGACTTATACTACTCAAATCGGGACTCTAAATTTGTGAACTTTTATTGCAGAATACAATAAACGACTTAAATAACTGGGCTAAATCTCAAGGATTTACGTTCTCTTCATCGAAAACTAAGCATATAACTTTCAGCAAAAAACGAAATGTAATTACACCAAACTTACACATGGATACAATACAAATAGAAAATACAGATTTACTTCAGATACTAGGACTAATATTGGACCCGAAACTAAGTTGGAAAGAACACATAAACAAACTAAAAATAAAATGCTTGCAAAAAATAAATATGCTCACAATGTTAAATAATTCATCATGGGGATCTGACCGAAAAACATTAATACAGTTATACAAATCCTACATTCTAAGCAGACTGGACTACGCTAGTATAATATATGGTAGCGTAGCCTATTCTACATTAAAAAAATCAACTCTATTCAAAATCTAGCTATTAGAATTGCCTTGAGAGCCTTTCACACTACCTCAAACACAGCTTTACACGTGGAAGCAAACATATTACCACTCCGATACAGAAGACAAATATTAGCACTAAAATATTACACGCAATCAATTTGCACACCATCCAATCCAACATCCCAGCCCTTACAAACGAATAAATCTCATCATACTTTCTTAAACAAGCCAAATGCTTTCAAACCCCTATCAGAACGCGTTAACAATACATTAGCAAAACTTCAATATCGATTACCGCAAATTAAAACAAACCAAGCTCCAAAAATACCACCTTGGACAAAGCTTTCAATAGCAATAAACACAGAACTAGAAAAATATAAGAAAAATTTAACACCTTCAAATATACTAAAATCAAAATTTTACACCATTTTGTAAAAACAGTACGGCGATTATACACAAATATACACTGACGCATCAAAGTCCACAAACCAAACCTCATCGGCCTATCTTACACCCAAATAATCCCAAGTATACTATCTATCAGAATCAGCCTCAATTTTTACAGCAGAACTTCTTGCAATTTATAAAGCTTTAAAATACATATCTAAACAAGCACAACCGAATAAATATGTAATCTGCACAATTTCTTACAGCGCTCTTAAACATATTCAAAAATATATTAAAAATAAAAACTCAGATACTTTCAACCTAAAACACATTATTAACAACCTCATCTCAAATAACAATGAACTTGTTCTTTTATCGACACCAGCCCGTTCGGGAATAGCTGGGAATGAAAACATTGATAGAATAGTCAAAACAACTCCTATGAATATAAAAACAATAAAATCAACTCACATTACTGATTTACATACAGTTCTTATACAAACAATTAAAATGTCATTTCAAAAATTCTGGGAGACCCAATGTACACATACACACCAATATCAGATTAAGCCGAAATTAGGAAACTGGAAAACAACAGACCAGAAAGAAAGAAAAACAGAAAAAACGCTAGCTCGACTACGTACAGGACACACGTTACTTTACAACACCTACTCAATAGAAATGTCCTTGTCAACATTTCCAAATCAGTCGTTATTTTCTCGTACAACAACGGCGTTATAGCGGTCACGGTATCGTTTTCATCCATTATTCTTTTATTCAATCTGTCCCCTCGACTACATGGCCAACATTAGTTTCCACACGTTTCTTTTTAATATTATTGTCCAAAATTGCAAAATTGTTCGCTACTTGTTTTTTTACCTCTGTTCCATTCGTTACACTGGTCTCTACAAAAACTCTTCTTCCTCTTCGTCAGATATGTGTAAATCCATTAACGCGGTTTCCAACATTGGCATCTTACCACTTTCAGTAATTTGTTCTTATATAAAAACATTTATAAAAAAAAAATTGGTGGTCGGGGTGACTTTTTTAAATTTCGATTTTTGTTAAATTTCGTTAAAAACCGATTTAATACATATTAAAATGAAAAGGTCGCTATAAAAACAATTTTTAAATACGATTGATAGATTTTCAGCTACGAATTTTTAAAAATTGTCGACTTGATACCTTTGGAAGGGCATAGCGTACGACGTAAATATTTTTAATTACGAGTTTCTATAAAGAACTGTCGTATTAAGTGAAAAAAACCGCGAAAAACAATTTCAAACGGAACTCGAAGAATGGGATTTTTTAAATTTACTTTTTTCGCGATAATTCGACAAAGATTCGACATTTGGGAAAATAGTTTAAACAAAAGTTATGCGGCATTTAAATACATGTCTAATGATAGTATAGTCGTATTTTTACACTGAATACCCATGGAGAAAATTAGGGTTAAATGGTTTAGTGGGTTCGGCCCGTTTTTAAGGACCCTATGATTGATACGGGAGTCGGGTTTACCGTTAGACGAAAGCAGACATGGAGATCTATTATGTATTTAATAACGTAAAATTTACCAAAATTAACTGGTAACGAGAAATCGCGAGTATAAAATTCGGTTTTCGATTTTTAAAAATTTCTCGAGTGATTTTTGGTCGGCCGATTCTACAATGCTTTTAGCATGGAGATGTGTTATATCTTGAATATACACTAGGCATAAGGTGTTATATATATATATATATATATATATATATATATATATATATATATATATATATATATATATATATTAAATGCATTAACTTATTAGCTGCATTGAATATATTTTTTTATTAAATGGAGATGTGTTATATCTTGAATATACACTAGGCATAAGGTGTTATTTATATATATATATATATATATATTAAATGCGTTAACTTATTAGCTGCATTGAATATATTTTTTTGTTAAGTTCAATAAATCTACAAAAATTAGCACGTATCAGCATATCATTTAAATTTCTTTACAAATTTGTTCTTATTTTTTTTTTCTAATTCATAATTCTCTATCAGTATTTGTGTTTTGTATAATTCAGCTCAATACATTTATTGATTTTTTGGCTTTACGAAGTTCGCGGGGTTAATATATATATATATATATATATATATATATATATATATATATATATATATATATATATATATAAATTTATATACATGATTCTCGAGTAAGGAATACATAATTATTTTTATAAAGGATTCTTTTTCTCTGCTACAGCATACATACACACTATGGAAGCTTTTAACTTTAGTAAAAAAGTAAGTCCATTGTTCACTGTTTCTTTTATCACTGCTTACGTCGACTGTTCATTTGGGAGTTAGGAGGTCGGTTACAACCTAGCCTACGGCCGTTTATACATTATTCTCTCCTAAGAATTTGTGACATCATTTTTTTTTTTACTAGCGTGGCATATTGTACTAATTTTTCTATTATATCCTGTATATTGTATTATTATCATACTATTATTATTATTATTATTTTTTTTATTATTATTTATCGACCATTTTTTTTTAAAAATATTATGTAAATATCCATATGCCGTTGTTATTACAGCGTAAGGAGACGTGTGTCTAGTTTATATGTATGCTAGGAGTCCGTTTTCTCTTGCAAAAGCCCGAATACTAGAGATGGGCATTCCCGTTCTTTTAGAAGAATGTGAACGCCCGTTCTATTCCACAAAAAGAACGGTTCTAATGAACGGTTCTTTAAAGAACGGGTTGTTCGGTGGTTCTGTAAGGAACGAGTGGTTGAGCGGTTCTCTAAAGAACGTAGGTTCTTTAAAGAACGCTTTAAAATATCCGGTCTTGGATTTGTTTTACGTTTAAAACAATGAACGGGTTAACGTTTGTAGTTATTTTCTAGGTAAAATGAGATTGAATATACTTAAGTAAGTAAGACAAGGAGAAACTAATGATGTAGTAAAAAATAAAAATAAAAAATTCTGTGAAAAAAATGAACAGTTGAACCGTTCTTATTGTACATTCTTTTCCCATTAATTTTGTGTTCATTCCTATTCAGAGTATGCGAGTAAAGGAGACTATCTCATTATTAACTTGTTCCCTTCGCCGATCACTACCGTAATGCTTTACTATAGAAGTATTTAAATATTTAGGTTCTAACTCGTCGTTGACGTTACATACATTTCATACACATATGTATGTGTGTGCGCCTCTGGTAACTAAAGAGCAGTGTTTTATTTCCGGACGTGCGCAACACAACAACACATCTAAGTAAAATTAAAATGAAGTAGAATATAGTTTAAGCGCAGTAAGACAAGGAGAAAGTTCGAACAAACTCGGGAAATTAGCCGAGAATAGCCGAAAGGTACAGACGGACGTTCATTATTTTTACTGAATTGGCAGGCGTTCTTTAAAAGAATGGTTCGTTTTTTGTTCTACAGAACGCTTCATTCATTCCGCTTATAAGAACAGTTCTGATGATTGAGGGTTGTTTGAGAGTATTTTGTGTATCAGGTCCTTTTTATTATTATTCATTATTGTCCTTATTTACTATTTTAACGATAGTGGCCAGAAGTTAAAAAAAAAAAAGATAGTAATGACGAAAACCGAGAATATCCAGGAAGAAAATAAACAAATCATACCGAAAAAAAGCGACGTTTATAATAATAATTAATAATAACAATAATAATAATAATAAATAATCGTAATAATATTAATAATAATAACAATAGAACGACGAGAATATAGGGCGACAATTATCATGAATGGTTATTTTTATATTATTCCGATACTGAAAAAAAAATGACGTCCTTTACATAAAATTATTAATTACCTTTTTTTTTTTTTTTTTTTTTTTTTTGAATTTTGCTATCTTGGGACCAGGTAAAATAATTTACGCACGATTCAAAATTTTCCCCTTCCTTCTTCTAATGTTCTTTTCTTTGATAAAAAAAATGACGTCCTTTACATAAAATTATTAATTACCTTTTTTTTTTTTTTTTTTTTGAATTTTGATATCTTGGGACCAGGTAAAAAAAACTTTCGATATTTTCTATTTTTATCGAAATATTCGTGTACGTTTTGAATTTCTTCTCTTATAACTTCTATAAATCAGGAAATTCGTGTATTCTGATTTCTATGTACCACATATATTTTATTTTACTTTTTATCATAATTTAGTTTTTTTCTTGCTGGTCTTTGTTTGTTTTTTCCTGTTAATATTTTTTCATTAATCTTCTAGATTTACTAATAGCATTTAAGTTAAACTGTTAAGATATAATAAGGTACTTTTAACTTTATGAACCTCTTTATTCACGTTTGATTATGAAATAAAGCTTAGTTCTTCTATATTCCTTTACTTGTACGACGCATTTGACGGTATTATTTCTACTAAATATTTGAATTTCATTACTTTTTGAACTTTAACCGATTTTGTTCACTTATACAAGCTTCTCTGATACTAGTTATATATATATATATATATATATATATATATATATATATATATATATATATATATATATATATATTATATATTTTTAAAAGAAATTTGTAGACCAACTTTTTCTGTTTTTTTTTTTGTGTGTTTTTTTTTAATGTTTAAAACGTTTTATTATTATATTTTACATTATTTGACAAAATCGTTAAATTGTCTGCAAATGCTAAACGATCGATTTCTGTGTTATTTGCATTACTTCCGAGCATAATCTTCTGAATACTTTCTGCCTTCGTTCTAATTTTGATTACTCCTTCTAGAATAAAATTGAATAGTAATGGAGACAATCGTCTTACTCCTGTCCTTATTTTAATAGGTTTCGATACTTGTCCTAAGAATTTAACTTTTGATACGGTGTTTGTCAATGTTCGCTTAACGAGGGCTATAAGTTTATTCGTTTAATATGTTGAATAATATACGTTGAAACTTTCGTGGTTAATATCCATACGTCTGTGGAAATCGCGTTCGTATTTTTTCCTGGTGACGTTTCGAAAACACTTGCAGTTAATTCATTATCAAACTGGGGGCGGTTATGAAAGTGCAGCTATATTTATAGGATTGTGTTTAAACTAGAATAATCTTTTCGACGAATAAGCGTCCTGCTGCGCGCGCATCTGTTTATCAGTGTTTTTATCATCATTCGCAGGAATGGAGTTGTTTACTGGACAAACATTTTGTTTTTATAGTAACTTGGTTTTTTTTTACTATTGGGGCAATGCAACCACGTTGAATTAAGCTGGTGCCCGTCTTCTTTATTGAAATTTGTATGTTTAAAAATTTCAATCGCTTCACGAACAATTCTGCACCTATATTTATCTATTTTTGATGAAAATTTCAAAATTGTCAAATTGTATGACGAATCGTTCCTCTTATGCTTACAATCTGCCTTGTGTTCTTTTAGTCTTTGATTAATGCTTGTACCAGTCTAAAGGAATTTTATAAACGCCAGCCACATGTCCTTTTGGGGACTTGATCCTTGACGCTTTTAAAATACTGTTTTATTTTTTTACACGTGCCAAACACTGGTCTAAGTTGGTTTAAATTCTGCCTATTTGTCTGTGGTGCCTTTTATATAAGGTAACACTACATCGGCAGCAAACTTTTCTTTGTTACCAGATTTTTTTTTTCATTGCGAATTTTTCTACCGCTGAATTGTATTCCTTCTTGTCGAAATCATTAATGATCATAGCATATTTTATATTTTCCTTTCTTTAAACTGGCACCGTTAATAATAGATTTGACTCTCTGTGTACCAACGTCTTGTAAACCCCTATTTTTTGACTCGGACAATGGTGAGACTGTTTGTGCGCACATACTTATTCGTGCGTGTAGATTTTCGAAACACAGACAATTTTCCGCATGTAGTCCGCTTTACTAACACGTCTAAAAACGTTAATTATTTTCTTGTTCCATTGTGAACTTTATGTTACTACGAAACATATTCAAGTCCATAACGATTTCATTCAGTTGTCCATCATCATACTGCCAAATAACGAACGTGTCATCCACGTACCGAAGTCAGCATTTAAAGACCATTTTTTTTTTTATTATTTTATTCTTCAAATACTCCATGAATATATTGGCGAAAATTAGTGCTAATCTAGAGCCCATCGCCGTGCCATCGGTTTGTTTGTAGATTTTATTATCAAAAGTGAAACGATTGTTGCCGGCGATTATGTCGAGAAATTTCAGTACATTCACATATATGGCTTTTTCATAATTTTTATCGTGTTAACTGGAACATTGGTGAATTACTACATGAAAACTAACCAATATATCTTCTTTTTCTAGCTGATAGTTATTAATTTTCTCCAAAAATTGAAATTAGTTTTTGATATGCATAGGAGTATCGTCTACCAGTGGTTTAACTTCGCTGGCAAACCAGCCTTCTAACTGATAAGATGGACTGTTTATCGCACATACTATAGGTCTCATTGGGCAGACATTCTTGTAAATCTTAGGTAATCCGTGTAATCTCGGCAAGGTTGGCACGTTAAGAGTCCGTTTTGTGTTTGCATCCAGGTTGCTTGAGGTAATTTTCTACTTTTGATACCATCATGCGCGGAGGATCCTTTTTAATTTCTAATACCAACTTACAACATAACTGTATGCAATGCGAATTTTTTTTTTTAAAACCCCTGTATAGCGGTCGCCCATGTATAATGAACATTTCATTTATTGTAGGACCAACCGTTATACAGGGGATTCATTGTATATATATATATATATATATATATATATATATATATATATATATATATATATGTATGAAACAGACCGTGTCTAAGCAAACTACACCTTTACCGACAGAATGCTACTCCTACTCTGTGGTATCGTTATATGCGTTAGCTTTTTTAACCTGTATTCAATCAAGAATATTTTTTTAAATTACTGATGTAAATTTTTCATAAAATCGTAAATAAATATATATGGTTCTATCTAGACCGCGGAAAAAACAAAAACAGTATGTACAAAGTAGGTGTTCGATGAGAAACCAATATTTAATTAAAATGAAAAGCACCAGTTATTTCAAACGACAATGAGCTGTCATTTCGTAGTCTTATTACGCGGGTAAAAACTTATCTACAGTAATTTCATGCATTCACACGAAAGTATTGAGCGACGATAATTCACGATAAATTTTTACGATGCTCGTGGGCTGATACTTTATTTTATTATCCATAATATTATTAATGACAAAATTCAGAAAAAATTATAATAAGATTAACAATCATCATTCCGATAACCACAATCATAATAATAATATTAATAATGATAATGACGGTAAAAATCGGAGTAGAGTAAATAACTGTGATATATACGCATATATATATATATATATATATATATATATATATATATATATATATATATAGTGTGTGTGTGTGTGTATGTATCTAATTATTAAATTCTAATATTGAAAACGGAAGCAGGATCTAGATTGAACTTGCTTTACACGATTTCTTCTTCGGAATGTACGCCGCGACTGATTACGTGAGGAATTTGTTTGGGCACCATACTGTAAATAGAATGCGTATATTTATAAAATTTTAAAATAGCCACTATCTAGCGTCCGAATATATAGAGCGATACCAAGTCAGCTCCTTATATAGCGGGAACAGAGAAGAGGGACGTGTTTTAATTTGAATAACGCGGCACAAACCGCGTGCTCCACCTTTAGCGAACTGACGAGAAATACGTTTTTGACAGTTTCAGTTAGAAGGAGCGCGCGTTTTGCGTGGAACATTATTTTCGGCGTGAATAGATCATGACAGTGCAAAGTTACGAAAAGTATTTTTCTTTTTTTACGCGTGTAAATTAAAAGCCGCGCGAAGCACGCCCACGAGATCTGGAATACTTGAAAACTGGGGATTTCTGAAGGCATTTCAAGAAATTCAGCCACCTATACTCGAAAATCTTCGAAAATTGAACGAATGTATTGTTGCAAGTGGCGGTCATCTGAACGATACTGTGTTCCGCAAATGATTGTAAGCTAATCTATCGTTTTTCTATTTTTCGATAAAATATCATTCAATAATTTTGGTCAAGTAGTTTTTGAGTTATTAAAAAACCAACAAAATCGTCCCTCTTCTCTGGGTCAGCCTATTTATACATTTCTTTATTTATATACGATTCACGTGACAGCTATGTCAATTAAAAAGCGAACACCGTGAAGTAAATAATTGAATAAAAGTATACAACTTAATTAAACCGCAAAAATTAGAAAAAAAAATAATGATATTAAATTATTAAAATAATATAAAAAAAAACATTCATGCAACTGCATATAGAATACATAAACACAGACACAATATACATTGGAATTTACACAACACAACGGGGAAAAAACAATTGTTCACGAATGCACGCATACAAACACTCGCTACACTGGAATGAGCTTATCTGATCCTACATGCGAACAGAAATACATGTGTACACTAGTATACGGTAACGAAAATTTGAAACGTATTTCTGTATAAGTGTGAAAAAATATTAGAATAATTTAAAATTATAAAATCCATAACTCATAACTAGCTGTTCACGAACAATATCAACACATTTCTTACACTACTAAGTTCATAGAGCCGCAGTTTCAATGAAGCAAAGCATCATATATGTATCTGCTTTGAAGTATCCAAATGCGTATGAGTTTTAAGTAATACGTGAATTAAAACGAAGATTAGTACGCGAACGTAAGAAGATTCATTCTAGTATTCATCCTATAGAAGTGTAATAGATAACTAATTAGCGACATCGAATATTCATCATTAACAGTTGCACAAATTATGTAAAAACTTCGGAAATTTCCCGTCTTTTATATAACGGCACGTGAAGCATGTTCGTCACTATCGAAATTATTTTCATGTACTGAAGCGAAGTATTCAGCAAATCTGTCAGATACTCTCCAGATTTTAACATGTTACCTAGACATTAACACCGGTGTGACATTAGTATCTCATTTATTCTTAATATAAGACCAAAACTGATTACTATTTGTTTGTATATTGTGTTCAACACGAGCTAAGTAATCACACTTCCTAATCAAACGTTAATATCTCGAAGCTGACTAAATTTTAAATAATCGCTACGACTACCGGTTCGTTTATATATTAACCTTCTTTTATATTTAAATTTAAGTTTAACTATAATTTCCCGTGAAAAGCAAGAAAGGTATATTTAGACTTGAATATTCTATGGAGGTATCGGTGTAATAATAGAGAACAGTATAAAACACTATATGTTGGGAAAATATGAATTTTATTACTTTTAAGCAACCAGCATTGTAATAAATCGGAAATCAAACGAAAACGTTACTGTCTCAACAGTTTACTGCCCACCTAGACATAACATAAAGAAAGATAAATTTAGAAACTTTTTTAAAACCCTCGGTGATTGTTATATCGTTGGAGGAGATTACAATGCAAAAAGAACATTTATTTAGCTCGAGACTTACAGTTCCAAGGGATAAAGAACTCAAGATAGCCATTGATGAAATGCATAGTGATATTTGCTACCATGGGGCACCAACATATTGGCCTACCGACTCTAATAAAGTTCCAGACTTATTGGACTTCTTTATACTTAAAGGTATTTCATCTATCTTCGCTGACGTCAGAGCAGATGAAGAATTATCATCAGATCATTCGCCAGTTATACTTGTTGTAACTGACCAAATAGCAACAGAAATATCAAAACCGAAATTATATAACAAATCTACAAATTGTGAAAAATTTTTACAACATCTCGAAAACATTATTGATGATTTTAATACCGCTTAAAACCACCGAAGATATAGATAATGCTGTAGATCTCTTCTTCGAAGTTATCCAACAGTCTGCTTGGAAGGCCACAGTGCCAATTAAAATCCATCAGCCTGTACTAAATTATCATCAGCACATCGAAATAGAGGTAAATTTACGAAGCAAGTTAAGGAAGCAGTGGCAGATATCCAGAAATCTTGCATATAAAACGACATTTAATAAACAAACAAAACTCGTTAGACGCTTGTTACAGAACTTCATAAATCACTTAACGAGCAAATGAAAAATTTATCTCTTTTATCGGCAATAGCATTGTTCTCTATGAAAAGAGTTGCGATGAATCTAAATGAGCCAAAATAATTCGCTTGTCCAATAAGGAAATCATCCGATTGGACTCGTACTGATGTTGAAAAGGCCGAATTGTTTGGAGAGTACTTTGCCGACATATTTAAATCGCTGTTTTTACATTATCATACTCCGACTTCTACTGTTATGATGTATCAAAACTCATAAAATTTACATCACCCGGTGAAATTAACAATACGTATAATGAACCCCAAAAAAGCAGCTGGTTATGATCTAATCACAGCAAAAATTTTGAAACAATTGTCTCGGAAAGGACTAGTGCTGTTAACGTATGCATTTAATGCAACGCAGCGGTTAATGTACTTCCCAGTACAATTAAAATTGTCAAAGATTGTCGTTATCCGAAAACCGCAAAAATCTGCAACCGTGCCTTCATCGTAACCTATTTCAATCTCACCGGTACTTTTTAAATTGTATTGCTTTTAAAAAGAATAATGTCAATAGTAGGGTCCAAACATATAATACCTCTAACATGAATTTGGTTTTCGAGCAAAACCTGGTACAATAGAACAAGTGCATCGGGTTGTTGAAAAAATTGAAAGAGCCATAGATAAAAAAAATGGTTTGCGATACCGTATTTTTAAACGTAAGCCAGGCATTCGCCCGAGTTTGACACGATGGAAAAACTTAAATGGAATTTTCCATATCAATTAACAGAGTTATCACGATCATACTTAAATGAAAGATATTTTATGTCAAATACAATGACGACCAAGCGTTCCACAGCGTACTTGAACCACTTCTCTATCTTATCTGTACAGCGAATATCCGTAGACCGTCACATGTCGATGTAGCGACCTTTGCTGATGACACAGCGATCCTATGCTCAGACAAATATACCAAAAATGCAAGTAAACACTTGCAGACTGCAGTTAACGAAATATCATCGTGGTACAAATCGTGGAAGAAAAAAATCAACGAGGATAAGTCATCTCGAGTGATTTTTACTAACTGCAGAATTATTTCGACCGAGAATATACTCGTGAATGGTACTTAGATCTCTTAAAATGAAGATGTCAAATATCTGGATATACACAGCTTGACAAACGCTTAACTTGGAGGAAGCATATAATAACAAAGGAAAACTAATTAAATGTTAAAGCAATTATATTGGCTGCTAGTTAGCAGGTCAACAGTATCTCTTGAAAACAAATTGCTACTAATATAAACAAGTGTTTAAGACGGTTTGGCAATATGGCTGTCAATTATGGAGCTGTGTCAGAAAAACCAATACTTCAATAATACAAAGAATGCAAAATAAGATATTACGCGTAATTACTAATGCTCCGTAGTACATAACCAACATCACAATTCATGAAGATCTTAGAATGAAATTTGTAACAAAAGAAAATGTTTCCCAGAGATAGGCTGCCAAATTTGAAAGCCAACCAAATAATACGACGAAGTAGTTGCTAAATGGTCAAAACGAAGCCCGTAGACTTAAAAGAAAACGTTTTCAAACCTCATATGAATATATATGAGTGTGTGTCAACTATGGGCGTGGGTGTGTGTCTACATGTTGATATGAATGTAATGTATACATGTATTTCGATTGTGTGAATGTTACGTTAATAATTAGCTTCTTTCACTGGATAGGTAGCCTATTTACGATATTTTAACTTAAATTACATTGATTATCAAATAGTTTAGGAAACTACGTGTAAAATAGCACAGTATATATATATATATATATATATATATATATATATATATATATATATATATATATATCCTATTTCTGGGAACAATTCTATTAAAAACGGAATAAATTTCTCTGTAGAAGTAGTCAGACGCTAGAATAGGATCTGTCAATACGAATAACTCTGACCAATCAATTTTACATGTTTTATAACTAATCTTACATATACTAACTTTACGAAAGTTATACTTTCTATTGCCTATTATATTGTCTACTTTCAAAAGAGAACATCTGGTTAATGTAATTTCAAACGCAGTATGATGTTTATCCTCTCAATCGTAAAAGGGTCAATAGCTTTATGGATTTCTATACTAAAATCGTAATTAGTTAAAATTTAAATCCAAAATCTTACCTTTCAAACTAGGAACTGCATTGAAAAAATTTAGACCAACCTCCTTGCTAGAAGATCAATATTATTATTATTATTATTATTATTATTGTAAGGAAAATCCGACGAAACAGTCGGTCCTGTATACGATAGATTGAAGTCACCCATTATTATTAAATTGCGCTGCTTAAAATTATATAACGCGCGATCACTGATGAATTGATATAAATCACCGTAAGCAGTGGTAGACGTGCGAGGTGGAATATACACGCACACTGTAACAGTCGATAAATTACTATTTGTGATTTTAATACGTCTAAGTTCAATACTCGAAATACGTGGAAGCGAAATTTCTTCAACCCGACAAATATTTTCGACCGCTAACAACACTCCATCGTCATTCTTAACATCCCGATCCAGACGATATATATAAAATAATCTTTATGAAAAAGATCACTGTTCAGTACACTACCAGTTACCCATGTTTCAGTTAAACCGAACACATCGTAATTAGAAACGATTAAATTAAAGTCAGATAATTTAGTAGTAAGTCCTCGAACGTTTCGATAACACATAGCGTGTAATATTAAATTCTTATTGAAAACATAAAATCCAAAGGAGACTATCAGAAGATGTGAGTAACATCGCGTGAACACAACATAAAACGAAAAATCAGAAAAATATATATATATACACACATATAAATTTTTACAAACGTATATAGAAATAATTTCCATTGAGCACTAACGTGCACATACACACAAACACACACACCCGCGCTTATGTAAGATATACAAAAAGTTAAATGAAAAATGATATAAAACAAGTTAAACGTCATACTTTCGTATGTTATGGGTGTAAAACTTCAAAAAGTATCGCACCTTTACCTGGTTCGAAAAAAAAAAAAAAAACTGATAAAAAAACAAAAAACGAGTAGATCCTAAATGTACAATGGGTCAATATATACCTGATACAATCGATAATGGGGCACACCGACATGCAAAGTGTACAGCCGGTACAATTATCGGTTACGTTAGGCAAATGTGTTTCCGAATCGAATGTTATAGCTTGATAGCCGGAGTCGTTACAGGCCATGTAACATTTGCCGCAGTTCACGCACATGTCCTACGCGAAATGTAAAAAACATCGTGCATGTGTAGACTATTTAAGAAGAATAAAAAACTTTTATTTCATTAATTAACATACAAATTATTGACTAAAAACTATTAAAGCAATAATGATGAAATTCACAGCGCCTACAGCCTATATTATCGGGTTTTTTATAAGCTTTGTTTGATAATGATATCACAAATAGGACAGAAATTACAATAATTCAAAGTTTTTAATGAACGGATATATATATATATATACACGTATGTCGTGGTGGCGTAGTTGCTAGTGCCTTGAATGCTAGCTAATTTTGTACGTAAAAATAAACGTACAATATCTAGTTACGACGTTCGACAACGAACAATACGACGATGATGATACGTATACTATATTGCGTTAGAGGCGTGGCCGAAATAACGAAAGGTTATATATATATATATATATATATATATATATATATATATGTATATATATATATATATATATATATGTATATATTGTTAAAAGAAAGAGAAAACGATATTGTATTAAAAAAATAATTACACAAGCGAAGTCGTGGATAACTTATAGTATTATATATATATATATATATATATATATATATATATATATATATATGATGACGATTATGTAACAGCCATCTGGCTTATTTGGCCCAACATGATCCTACGCCATGCAACAGGATCACTCTTTCTCTTAAGTCCAGATAATTTTCATTATTTTTCCTTCAATATTTGTGGATAATATGCTTTGATTTTATCTTAGTACATGTCCAAACCATCCCAGTCGAGTTTTCCTTATCCGGTCTAAGATATTGCTTCTGATATATATATTCTTCATCTTCTTTCCTAGCGCCTTCTCGTTAAAGTGTCCGCTTGATAACACGTTTTTCTCCATTTCTTGCAATCCTTGTTCTTGGTCGACCTCGTGGCCGCTTTCCTCCAGGGTCGTACTCCATTAACGCCTGCTTTCCTCATGATATGACCATACCATCAGAGGCTCGCTTCCCGCAATTTTGACTGTATAGGTGCAACACGCCTGTACGCTTCCTCATGTCATCATTTTTGACATGGTCAAAGTGTGTGTAGCCGAGTGACCAGCGTAGCATTTTCATTTCAGCCACGTGGAGCTTTTGTTCCATTTTTGCAGTCGTCGACCAGCATTCAGCCCCATATAACATAGTAGGTCTAATAACCGTTATATATATATATATGTATGTATGAATACGTATGGTGCTCATTAAATGTGACAAGTAAAAAAATACGATGGACAGTACAGTTGCTTTATTATGTGGCAGTAGGATGCGTAAAGGTTGAGAAATTAACGACAAAGTTTTTAGATTTAAGAAACATAAGATTACCGGAGAGAAAATGTTTTCGTTTATTACCATGTATGATTTCTTTCGCGTATGACATATGGGTAGATAGATAAAAATCGTATTAACAAAACAAATATATGTTACAGAAAAATAAGGCATAAACAGAGTTCTTACTATGTATACACTAGTTTAAAAATATGCCTAGTTGCCGGTTTAACTAAAATAAAAATCTATGAAAAACCACCAATATCGAGCATAAAGTTACCTATATATAACAAAATTTATAATTGGAAAAAGCAATATTTTTTTGGGGGGGTGTATTATACACAACAATTAATGTTGGCCAAAAATGCCAGCTGTACATCGTAATAGCGCGCTTTTTATTCTTTCGTGCTCGTAGCGTTTATATTTCTACAACTATAAAAAATGTTTGTTGTTTGACAACATCGTATACATATGGTAACTTCGTTGCCTTGCGAATATGCCCGATCTTTACATAGAAGATTCAGAATTATTCCGCAGCACATATTTTGTAGCCGTTATAACTTCAAGAACGACTAGTATATGATCATATGGGACAATCGTAAATAGTAATTTATTATAGTTTTGTAGATTATTAATTTATTTAGATGACGCAGAACATCGTTTATTAAATATGGTATATAACTTTAACAGAGACGCGTGAGTTTTATTGCGGGTATATTGAGCCTGTTTAGTAAATGTAGGACCTCGATATTACATCTAAATATTTAATATCTCGCGTTTCCAAATCAAAGGTGTGTGTGTTGTTCACTATCGCAAGAAATGCGGTCTTCTTTTCGTGAATAGAATAGATTGAGAGTCTTATCGGAATTTATTTTAATTCTCCATTTATTAAAACAAGAAATTAATTTAATAAAACCCCGAACTGATCTCCTTCGTATAGTGTCAATTCGGTACGATGTTTAATATATAGCGGTATCATCAGCAAAAATGCCATCTGTAAGTGTTTAATTTTGGGAATTAACTTCTGCATAATACGTTGGGCACACTTATTTTTCAAATTTATAAATCAGATCTAATAAATTGAACGTATATACCGCAGCTTTTCCCATATACATACATACATATATATATATATATATATATATATATATATATATATATACCATATCATTTCAATCGACATTTACATATATATACAAATATATTATTGTCATTAAATTAAATTAACGCGTCGTGTACAGCAGCTACGGTTAGAGGCACGGTAGAAAAAGCGCGGACTACATTGAAAAATAGAGACCGGACCGATGGAGGAAGGTAATTAGATTCGACCGTGAAACATAGTCATCTTTGAAGAGTAGATGAAGCGATGGAGGAAGGTTATGAGACGCTCTAAGCGATCAGTATAAGGGACAGTCAACTAGAATATGGAAAATTGAGAGGATAACGTTACAGCCGGAACACAGT
The DNA here is from genome assembly GCA_032883995.1 of Coronaproctus castanopsis. NCBI lineage: Eukaryota > Metazoa > Arthropoda > Insecta > Hemiptera > Monophlebidae > Coronaproctus > Coronaproctus castanopsis. The sequence continues at coordinate 13,034,298 of CM065054.1, forward strand.
GGAGCCAAAATTTTATTAATAAAGTACGCACAAGTGAGACGCGTATAGCCCAGGCGCAATCTGTTGATCACCACATCGTAATCCAAGGATCGATCGAATGTTAGATTTGCCGCAGTTTGTCGTTTTGTGACATCAGCTGCCACTTCCTCTGCCATAATGCAAGAAGCCCATTTATGATGAATTTCTTAAGGTCAGAGGCTGGAACTGGAACATCCGAAACCAACATCGAGAATTATAATATATTACAAAATAAGTTTCCTCAAAAATTGAACGGTCAGTTTCCTCGAACATTGAAGGGTAGCTGCATAGGCCGTTGCAAATTTTCTAGTAATCGGATATTTCTTCACTCGTTATTTATTGATTAGTTTTTTATTTAGGCTTTGCAAACCGACTGCGATAGACGTTTAGTTATAATTTAATAATATAGATATAATACTATGCCGGTGGTAACCTATCGTATACACAGATACCCATTTTTTTTAAAACGCTCACAAATTTCGAACGGAAGTACTTACATCGTTAATTAAAGCTACGACTTGTTTACCACGATCCAGTTCTTTATGCGACGTTATATACCGTAAAGATTGACCGATTATGTCACGAACGCGAAGAACTTTCACCACTTTAGCGCAGCAATCGTGATCGTTTATTTCACTGGTGAAAGAATCGCCGCCATTTTCAAAAACATTATATTGCGCATTAGCGGCCGCCTTTTTCAATTCGCTAACTGCTAGCTTGCGAGTTTCTAAGTATTTCCCAAAATGCGGTAATGACTATTTAACAGAAAGAACGAAAGAAACAACCGATATATATATATATATATATATATATATATATATATATATATATATATATTATTATAATATATTTGTAGACGTGATTGCTTTTGCTCGTTATGAATTAAAATATTGTTCGATAGTGTGGATATACATTTTACAATAAATATAACTATATGTGTGAAAAGGGTTCAGGAGAAGTTATTGAAATATTTTTTTTTTTGTACAATCTAATTATTTATTATTCATACCACATAGATTACGATGGCCTCTGATGTTTGACATGCGGTTGTATATCGCGTGCAAATGAACGAATATTTGATTTCGTTAATTCATCACGTAGTCCATCTATAGGATGAATACTAGAACTACTTTGCGTCTGTATAACTCGTAAAATTCACCCGTGTGTTTGATTATACATTTTCAAAGCGGATATGTTCAGCAATTAAAGCCGTAGGCACGAGGGAGAAGAAGTTAAATCAAGGAGTAGGGACGAGACATACGTAAAAACATGATTAGGTTAGTGAAGTATTCATCTTTGAAGAGAAGAGAAAGTGATGAGGGAAGGTTAAGAGACAATCTTAGTGAGGAATACAAAGGACAATCAATGAGGATATGGAAGACGAAAAGCGTGACGCTACACACGGTGCAATGAGGAGCTGGAGTTCTGTTTTGATCGGGTATAAATGGGTGAATCTTGTACGGCCCAGCCGCAGTCTGCTGAGGAAATGTCATTTCTACGGTTTGGAAGCGGAAGTATTCCAAGGTAAAACGGAATTCTTGACTTTTTTTTTTTGCATATATATATATATATATGATTCTTCGGTTTAGTGAAATTTCAATTTTTAAATTTTACGTACTCGTTATTACTGTGAGAAACGTTTTACCATCGGTTCGCGGGCAGTTTTTTTGAGTTACCGATTTTATAATTGTAAATTATCGTTATCTTTTTCCATCCGTATACGCAAATAAGCTTGAAATTTTCTTTAACGCATGCTAATGTACACACGCAGTTCTGTTCACGTTTAGAATAATGTAAGTACTTTCTGGAGTACCGAGTGTGTGTGTGTGTGTATGTGTGCAATCCTTTCGACGACAACAAAATACCAGTGTGTATTTTTGGAATGCTATTACTACATAACAATCTTTATTATATAATCTTTAGTAAAAGGCGAAAAATTTATTCGCATCTGAAGAGAAGCAGGAATTGCAGGTTTTTATTTGCTTTTTTCCTGCAGCATTTAACGTTTTGTTTTGCTTTATTATTTATGTTCTTACTGTGTTATTGTGGTAAGGTGTACACAATGTTTGTAACCTGTGTTATGTTTTCTTTTATGTTTAATACTTATGCAAATATATTGTTGTTGTATTATATAATCAAATCGTATCTCTCAAAGTACCATAGCAAATATGTCTTTTCTACTAAATACATTCATGTATATTTAGCTATTTATAATTAAGTTGCATCAGCTAATATTAATGTTTAAAATATCGATTTGAATAATTTTACACCAAACTGGGTAAAAAAATTCTGTGCTCATTAAAAAAAAAAAAAAAATCTCAGTTATGCGTGAAATTACTAACCTACCCTATTTTAAGGATTGTATATTAATCCTATCCGCTTAATTCTTCCACTGGATGTTCATATTTTACATATATATATATATACATATTTATGTATATATCCCATTCGCATGTACTTGCACTACTAAAGCCCATATTTCAAACCCTGGTTTTTTAGCGTTAGGCGCGTCGACTTATGACATAGGTAAGCTTATTCTTATTTATATATATATATATATAATGTGTGTGTTTATATATACGTATACATATAAAGAAACCTCTGTAGCGAATTTAGTTAAAACGTCTTTAAATTTCACTTTTTCCTTGCGCTCCGAAGTACAGGCGTCTTTTTTTCGAAGCTGTTAATAATTTTTTGTTTTTTGTATATGCTTGAAAATTACACGATTGTCTAAAAGCTTCGCGTTAATAAAAAAAATTATAGCGATTAAATTAGTTTTTATTTTGTTTTATTAATTCATAAAATCACTACTCTCCGATACACCAACAATAATTTGATGGACTTACCTCGACTATTATTTTTATTAATATTATCATTAATACGTTTCAGTCTGCTAGTTTCTTTTCGAAACTTAATAATTTAATAGATTTATCTCGACTAATATTTCTAATAATTCTATCCTTTAATATGTTTCAAACGCTTACTCTGTTAGTTTGTTTATTAACTACCGAATAAACAGGTTTTCCTTTTTGATGAACCGGAGTCGGCGGCGATTGTCCGTCCCAGTCTGGTAAATTTCCGGCAGATTTTAAATAAAGTAAAGCTTTTAGTCCGCTAATATAATCTTCGATCACCGTAAAATCTTGATTTTGTACAGCGCTGCATACCTGTTTTTTTTTTTTTTTATATCATTTAAAAATATTTTAAATAAAAAAATTGCAAAAATTCCGCCTTATTTGATATTTCTTCTATTATCATAACGAGTCATTATTAATTACAAAAAAATAATGTACAAACAGTTGACGATAAACGTGCACAAAATAGGGCTTATAATTGATACAAATAAAACTAAATAGGCGCGAGATGAACTTGTAACAGATAAATACATGGGCATGAACGCACAAAATGTGAAATGTAAATTCATTTACTTGAGACAATTAATTCAAGTAAATAACGATTTAGAAGGTGAAATATCTATAAGAATACAATTAACACGGATGACGTTCCCAAAGCTTAGAAACGTACTTAAGGACACCTTTAAGTCCGAATAGACGAGTGTTTGACTAATATTAAATTACATGTATATCATTTATAAATAAATTTACCCCATCGTAATTTACGAACTGGGGACCAAAAAAAAAAAAAAAATGTATATTCAGCTGGTTTTAACATATGCTAGTGAAAAAAATTAACAAGGAATAAAGGAAGAAGCTCAAGATCGCGAGGTATGGAAAAATTTGGGAGGAGTCCTTTTGCCAGCAGTGGACTGATAATGGCTAATGAGAAGAATGCGAACAATATGCTAGGAATAATACAATAATGATTAGGTAGCTGCGGAAAAACTGGTTAAAGAAAAAGCAGAATGGAAGTGACTAGAAGACGTCGAGGAAAGCATTAATCCAGAAGTGAATAGATAAAGACAAAAAAAAAATGAACAAAACGAACGATTTTAGAGATAATTCCTTGTAAGATCTTAAATAAACTGATCAACGAAATGCTGAGTAACCGTAAATTTACAGTCGCTGTAGATGGAAAGAATAGTCGGCCAAGAATACTTAACAACGGTCTACCTCAGGGTTCCGTGCTCTCTCCAATACTATATAACTTAAACACTTCGGATTTACCAGTAACAACATCCAGGAAGCTTATGTATGCAGATGATATGGCTCTTGCTATAGGAGCATAAATGAAGTAGAACAAAATCTCGAACAAAATTTAAGTAGCATGGCGGAATATTTCACAAGTTGGAGACTTAAACTAAATCTAAACAAGACGGTAACTTCATGTTTTCATCTCAATACCCGACTTGCAAGGACGAAGTTAATGCTCAATGGCGAGATCTTAAAATATGAGAAAAATACAAGATATCTTGAAATAATCTTGGATCGTCAACTTACATTCCGCAGACACGTAGAAGGCACTGCAGCAACAAGAAATAACATCTTGCATAAGTTGACGGGAACTACATGGAGAGCAAGCACAACCGGTACTTAGAACATCAGCTTTGTCCTTGGCATTTTCAGTTGCGGAGTATGCAGCGTCTGCCTAGATAAACAGCGCACATGTAAAGAAGGTGGATGTAGAACTAAATACAACTATGAGGATAATCTCAGGAACACTAAAATCTCTACCTCTGCAGAATGGCTTCCAGTATTGCGTAATATTATTCCACCACATATAAGAAGAGAAGAAGCCACAAAAACTGAATGGTCAATAGATAACAGTAGCTGATATGCCTATAAATTAAGATATAAACGCACCCAAAACGACTTAAATCGAGGAAACCGGCCTATGAAACAGCTAAAGAGCTTATTGAAAAATGTACCTCAGCAGAAGATAAATAGTCCCAACTGTGAACTAGAAAAGATATAGATCATTATAAATTAGTCCCCGATCCAAACAAAAGAACCCCAAGATTCGATTTACCATGGAAACAACAACCGTTTGAGGATCCAGCATGGTAGAAATAACTATATGTTAAAGAAGTTAAAGGCAGTAGCAACTGCGACTGCGGAGCAACTTCCCAAACAATTGACCATATCATGAATAAGTTTTCAAACGCGGGCATTAGCTGGCGGGTGGAAGGAAGTCCGAGACCTTACGAGTACAGCCAAGGATTGGATAAAAAACTTGGACATAGAATTTTGACAGATAGCTCGAAGTAATAATAATAATATCATCATCGTCGTATCTCGCGCTCGTTGCCGCACGTCGTGACTAGCCATTATACGTTTATTTTTACGTACAAAATGGGTTAGCATTCAAGGCACTTTGCACATGATATTGTAAGGATTGGAGTTCAATGCCTTCTCCGTGATAATTAGTAATTACATAATGATTAAAAAACTTTCTGTGTTACGAGTTGATTTCTAATCGTCGATCGTCAAGTTGACAGTTGAGTACTTTGGAAAATATGCCACCGGACATTAATATATATATATATATATAAAAATATGGATAGATGGAAAGATAGATCACTTTGAAAAGAATATTACATATATATGTACATAAGCATGTGTATGCATATAAATATGTATACACAAACATTTCAATTATTAACGCGTAAATTAATAATTTATATTACCTGCACAGCTGAAGCTCCGCAACTTAAAAATTGAAAAGCTACATCTGCAGAATCGATACCTCCGATACCGAGTATTGGAAAGTCTGGTAAACTTTTCGCGATCGACGAAACCGCTCTTAAACCGATTGGACGGGTAGCATTACCAGAAACACCTCCGTACGTTGTTCTTTTGTTAGGTCCAATTGCTGGCCACGGTTCTCCAGCCATATTTAAATTCATTAAACCGGAAACCGTATTTATAGCCGACACGCCACTAGCTTTACCTGCGTACAATATTGAACAATTATCAAAAGGTAACGAGAAAAACATATTACAATATCGAACAATTATGAAAAGCTAACGAAATGTGACGGAACATCAAACGCTACAGGGCATGTAATAAAGTTTGAAGAAATAACAGTTCTTACCAAAGTAGATCGATTGGGTGAAAGAATTGTTAGGGAAGCCTTAGAGATTAAAAAATTCAAGAACTTCAACAGAGAGGATGGCTTCCGACTTGATCCAACGTGGAGAACGGTGATTGGTTAATTGTTACGTCGGGGTTAGTTTAGACACGCTTCTCGAAACGTAAACTCGGGTTTATTAATATATCGTTTTACTTTTATTAATAAATCGGTTTTATTTCTTTTTCGTACGCGGTCATTCCGAAATTATTGTATCTGATATTTCTCAAATTGATCAAACATTGCACAATTCCCTTTTTCCATACTTTACAAGATGTCTTGGAAACATCGAATCATCTGAAATGACACTTGCTATTCCCGCTAGAGCGTGATGTGACATATACTGAAATATGTCAATGCTCTTGAACAGTAAAAATCGTTTATAATTTAGACGATCTTACACGCTAGGTTGTAGTCTTCACGGTATTGTCACATACTATCCAAAGCCCTTACTATCCCACGACAGCAACATTATAAACTTTTTTTTTTTTTAATGTAGGACACTCATTTTTCCTCAGCCCTTATAAAGGTGGTTCGGCAAGCTTAATTATTAATGAAGTACAAACGAAGTCGTTCACTTCATATGCTCTCGAACTATCATCGAGAACGGTGCCCATATTTACAACGGAATTATCTTCGCGTATACAGAATATTGCCCCTGTATTAAGTAATAGTTATTTCATAATTTAATACGAAAATCACGGTACAGGAATACTCAATCATTAATACAACTTAAAGAAAACTCCGGGTGAGTTTCGGTGTGTCTTTCAGTATGTTCTGGTGATTGCAATAAGAGCCGTACGCTGTCAGCTTCACAATAAGTCAGTCAGCGTATTTGCAACACCGCGACTAATGACGAACCTCTATCGAAAATTTCATCGTCATTTATCCATCAGTAATAATCTTTGTATCATATGGTTTGGAATAATACTCTTCCTAGAAAAATAATTTGTATTTCTATACTTCCTAACACTAAAATCAATTTTAGCCTACGATTTTACGTTTAATAAAATTCCGAAAATTATTTGACCATCCGGTTTAATCGTAAGACTATAGTTATCAAAAAACTTTCCATGTCAATCTCGGTTCTTCAATCTCAATTAATTAACTTCAACGTAATTTATATATCTACGGTAAGCTAAGCCTAGTTTTTTTATTTAAGTTTGCTAATAATTTCTGAGTAAGGGTATGTACAACTCTTCCAGATGATTTATTTACAAGAATTACATCCAATACGGGGTACTTTTTTTTTTTTTTTAAATTCGTTAACTCATAACCATCGTTAATATTGTAGAGTAATCTTCGAACAGTTAGAAAAATTCTTTGTTTGGATACACGAAAATCGAATATTTTAAAAAGTTATAAAACCTGTCGCCTGTTTTAAAATCAACGCTATATAATAAAGAAAAGCTAATTGTTCTCTCGCACAAGCAGATGAAGCGACCTCTTTATGTGAATACGTAAGGCTAAATGTGTGATGAATAAATTCAAAGATTTATTATCCAAATTTAGGACATTATTTACCGAGACCTGATAAAATTAAAAAGTAAATTAATGTATACGCGTTTACTTTTTCGTTAGTATTTATTTAGATATTGCCGGACGCAACCGCAAATCACTAACCTGTAGACTAAGATAATTTCATTGAGTAATATTATATTGCGTGAAAAAATTATATAACAAGAGAAAAACACCGATGATATCGTAAGATCGTACGAGTGAATTAATAATGGAGAAAAGTGATACTGATCGCTGGAAATTAAAGAACTCGCTAGAGAAAGTGCTCGTATAGGTGACGATTGAAATATATGCGATTCTCGCCGGCAATAGCTTAAGAAGCAGCTGGACGCGAACAAAATTGAGATTCAAAAATACCTGAGTATAACTTTAATAAAATTGATAGTTAAGGAACAAGCGCGCGAGAAATAAAATAGCTAGATGAACGAGAAACGCGCATCAGATATGTACAGATAGTTTCCGGTACAAGCGAGCCATGAAAATAAGTATCCAAACGTGTGAGATGATGACATCACGACAGTGTAGCAAATAGATCCATCGTCAAAACTGTAACTAAAGTAACCATCTTAAGAAATCGAACAAAAATGGAAATAAAATCTTAACGAAAGTTGAACGATTTTAGGATGCTCTTAAACCCTCGATTGTGTTAAACGAAAAGAATATGTTGAGCTTTGAGATATACATATGGAATAACGTATTACCCAGAGTCCTCAAATTCATCTGTGAACTTAGGAATAACTGTTAGGCCAATTATATTTGTTAGAAAGGAATTAAAAATTATTTCCAAAAAAAAATATAATACTCTATTTCATAGTTGCCTAATTAGCGTATAAGTATTATTACTTTTTATCGCCGAAAACTGCATCGTCGCTTTCAGACATCAGAAGTTAAATAAAAAATCTCTATACAATAAAATAAGTTACAGGAATTTATTTTTAAATACTCATAAAAGAAGTCCGATATTTTTCACTTACACAGATGAATTTTATGTTACTCACTCCACATATGCTATATATATATATATATATATATATATGTACATGTGTATAAGTCAGGATAACCTAGTGGCTAGAGCAAACCTAGTGGCTAGAGCAAACCTAGTGGCTAGAGCACCGACTTCTATACGGAAGGTACCGAGTTCGAATACGATTAATGACGCAAAAATTACCATCAGAAAATAAAAATTATAAATGATCCTAATATTAATTCGTGGAAGGCAAAGGCAAACCGCCATGAACAACACCATATGCGCGCTAGTAATAATATAAAACACGACAAAAACACGCGTGGCTGCATTGTGTCAGACAACAAAGCGATTGCAATCAGTTCTCCGGGGTGTGTGTATCTGGATGTGGTAACTCCACATTATGATTGCCTGTACCACAAAAATATTTATAGGTAAGTAGTCGCCTACCAAAGACGGCCCTTAATAATGATATATATATATATGTGTGTGTGTAAATTGAAATACCTTCATAAGCTGCTTTTGCGATGTCTAAAATATTTGTTATATTTGGAGTCAGTTTAACAAAGAATGGTATTTTGACTGCTTCTTTCACCCAAATTGAAATATTTTTAATCATTTCCGGGCTCTGAAAAGAGACAAGAGTTACAACAAATTTGACAAGTGTTTTATATATATTGATATTATAGGAGAGTATTGATTTTATGAACTACAAATAAAACAAAATAAAAACAGTTACATCACGATAAACTTTTATATACAAGTATATTCCCGATCTTGTCATTCAATGAACATGAACAAGTTTAATATTCACACGTGCGCATACAATATCGTACATACATACAAAAACCCCTAGTTACCGGATGTTCAAAACCATCTCCAACAGGATACCTCAATGAGACTTATAATATTGCCTTTGCCCGTAATACGTAGGGAAGCAGCACAGAAATGAGTACAAACACATTACCAGATAAACGCCACATGCTCTCTATGGATAATTGCCGCTAACAAAAAAAATAAGGCTTAATTCCGGGGAAGACTTTTGAAATTTCACCATAACTCACAAAACACCGGAAGCAACTGTGCTGTGAATAGATTGCGTACAATATGCGGAGAAAAACTTAAAAAAATGATTATGAGAAGATTCAAAATGTGAGTGTGGTGAAGAAGAAGATTGTTAAAATCTGTTCGGACTCTCTCTCTACTAGCGGAGTTGATGTACCAATTGACGGTCTCTGTAACTTACTGATGAAGAGGTAAAGCCGATTAATTTCTAGGAAGGAAAAATATCACGTTCTGCATTCGATAAGAATACACACACACACGCGCATACATATATATATATACGACACATCAGTCACAAACGCGGTAGGAGTTAGTAAATTGTTTTGGTTTTTTCCAATATTTATATACGCATCACAGGCTTGCACGGTGCGAGCAACGAATCGGCAGCTTCGAAATGTTTGTGTGGCGACGTACGCTACGAATACCGTCGGCAGATAAACGAACGAAAGTTTCTATTCTACATAAGCTGCTGAACGTTTAGGCTTTCTAGTGATATTTCCTTAAGGTCGTTGCGTTTTGTTTTTTCGGTCATACCATGTGCAGCGGCGAAGATTCGATGCTGCGAGAAATAATTGGTGGATAAATGGGAGATGTCCAAGTGACAGGGAAAACATCAGACGGACATTCACCATCGGAAACACTTTAAGAAAATCAATTACAGACTGCAGACGGATGGCAACAGAGTGACTGAAAGAAATTGAAGAAACTGTATTTTTTTCATGACCTCTGATCTAAAGTTTGAATATAACGAAGATAATTTTAATAATAATAGTTCAATTTAAAAGTCATAACCTGCTTCTTAATATAGTATTTCATAATATAGCGTGTAAATTAAATTAAAAATAAAATCATTACAATGCGAGCGAAAAATAGAAATAAACGTAACCGAAAAATGGATAATAATTTAACTAATTGTAGAAATACAAATATACTCACACACACACACGTTTGTTTGTGTGTATTCACGAACTGTATGTACCTGAAATTTAGCGTTCTAATCTCGCTTAAAAACATAATAATAATAAAACAATCAAATCAAATCATATTTATTCGAATATAATGCAATATTAGAAATTTTCTACGTGTAACAATTATCTGCCGCGAACATTTACTAACGTATGCGCGATATTTCAGAGTGCGTATACGATATAAATAAAATTAAACGCATCAATAAACATCTGCAACATTCGCTTACTTATTCGCAATGCGATTAGAATCAATAATCATATAATTGATGAATACCTGCCCGCACGCTAAACCCATGCCGGATTCTCCCATTCCATGAGGACAGGATACGTTCAATTCTAGAGCATCCGCACCGGACGATTCCGCCATCCTACTTAAATTTTGCCAATCTTCTTTATCGTAAGCGCACATAACACTCGCTATTAATACCTGTCGACGAATAAGTGGAGATTTTTTAACGCGTAACGATGAAAATTTTTTTTCAAGCGAAACTTCTATCGCCGATAGGCACGTAGGCAGGCCTATTATCACAATGTAGTCGGTTCTCTTTACCGCATGCTGACTCATATGAGTGTATATATATATATATATATATATATATATATATATATATATATATATATATATATGTATACGTACAGAAAGTATTACAGACAAGACGCGTAAAAATATTTTGAGCGTTCGTATTTATTCCTTCATGCGCATAAGCGCACGACTATTCGTCACATCTTGCAAATATTCGGTACACAAATAGTACGTGCGCCACGTAGATTTCAGAACTAAAATATTCGATAGTCACGTCTCGTTAAGCGTAGCACACGGTGCGTTCGTTGTGAGAAATCGCGAGTTTATGAAATAAGTGTGTTTTTGGGAAAACGTCTTTTTGAGGCACATACGTTATTCTTTTATTGATGCGAATGCCTTTACAGATTAGCAAACGTGATGTTATACGTACGAAATAACTCGTATTTCTAAATACGTGGACCACTTATCTAGATGTCTGGAAACGGTTGTCAATTCTTGCGATGGTCGATATATATCACGATAAGGCTTTATCTATCCACTCCTGGATGAAGGCTTTCCCCAACGTCTTTCAACCACTTCCGTCCTGCGCTTTCCTCAACCAATTTTCCCCCGTTACCTTCCCTATATCATTGTGCCACCGCGTCATTGGGCTTCCCTGTTTCCTTTTTCTGTCCATCGGTCATCATTGTAAAATCCACTTTGACCATCTATTATCTGCTCTTCGAGCAATGTGGCCAGCCCAATTCCATTTTGTTGTAACTCCACTGCATCATCTAACCGTGTTTGTTCCCGTATCCATGCATTCTTTTTATTATATGATAATGTTATATCCAGCATCATTCTCTCATTTGCTGTCTTTTCTTATCCTTTTTAAATTTGTTTTTGTACACGGCCATGTTTCCGAACCATATACAAGAATCGGAATTACACATTTGTTATATAATTTACGCTTGAGATTACTCGTTTATTGCGGAATACTATGCGTAATTTAACAAGCGCAACCCGCGATACTGATATTCCTCTTGCCACGTCTGCTTTCATTATCGATAAATATTTGTTGTGATTTTTTTAACCTATGTATATGTAACTATTTACTTGCTCTGTCTGTTCCGATTTTAATACATATATATATATATATAATGCGACAACAGTTTCGATACAACTTAAACCCAACGGTTGACCATTCACGAGTAGTGCCGAATAATTTTGGTACTTTTTAAAATAAAATTTTAATATTAGTTCTACGTGAACGCGTAAAATAGTACGCAAAAGAAAAAAGGAACAAAAAATGAAATTATCATATTTGTAATAATAAAATGATTTAATCTGACCGTACGTTTTCTGGGAAGTCGCTTTTCAACTCTTCTATAGCTCTAAGCCAGTATACGTGGTATTTTTCAGATATTAATTCGATATTTAAAAACGAACCTTGTTCCGGACCGTATAAATGTCGCGATGTAATTCCGCGTACGATACGAGGAGACACATTACTAACAATGTCCTGAAAAAAGGCCAAACGCACCTTACATTAGTATATTTAAATTGCGTAAAATACAATCCTAACGATAGTGTTAAAATAATCGGAGACGAACCTTAAAATATCTGTATAACATTCCTTCCTATCGCGATACCCTCTACTACTTCGAATATTACTCGGAAAAGTATATATATATATATATATAGTATAAAAATATTTGCGCGCATACATATTTAATTATTAAATTATTTTTATTATTTTCTATATATATTAATATATCATCATTAGTGAGTCTTGTCACCCCATATCGTGACCATGATCTGACACACGGCTGACCAGGCTGCGCCAACAGATACGGTCGCGTGCGATATTTACACTATCGTGGAAAGTACGGCCAGTTGTCCTGCAAATCGCATCTGACCATCGAAGAGGTACACCACCGCGCTCTCTTCTACCAGTCACTACACCTTGAACGAACAGCGCCTCCATATTTTCGGCTATGACCAAAAAATCGTAGTATTCTGCTGAGAATGACCGATTTTAATCTTTTCGGGTTACCAATGACGTTCAAAATGGAAGCATTGGTTCTCCTAGCGGTCCACGAGACACGCAGCATTCTTCGTCTCTAACACTACATTTCTAGTGCGTCCGTATGTTTTCTATCGGCACTGCTTACTGACCAGGTCTCCGAGCCATACAGGAACACCGAGAAAACAAGGAAGTGCACTATTCGAATTTTAACAGCTTTACTAACTGCGGAGTCGGTCCAGGTTCTATTCAAACGGCTCACTGCGGCTCGAGTAAGCTGGGCTCTATGGCGTACCACACTTTTACAGACTACATATATATATATATATATATATATATATATATATATATCACTGCTACAACGCAAACCGCGTGCTCCACGTTTAGTTTACACGCGAGAAATTTGTTTTTGTCTAATTTCAGTTATGAAGGCATCCTATAACGAAAAGAACGAGCGCGCGTTTTGCGTGGAATGTTATTGATCGATTACGACACCACAAAGAGTTTCGAAAAGAATTTAAAGTTACAGGATTTTTTTTTTCGTTGCGATACCTTAAGAGTCGTGTTAACACGTCCACGAGATGTGGAAAAGTCGAAAACTCGAATTTCTGAAGAAATTTCAAAAATTCAGCGACAAAATTCGTTGAAAATTTTATTAAAGATCGAATGAACGTATTGTTGCAAATGACGGTCATTCGAACGATATTGTGTTCACAAATGACTCTCGTTTTACCATTTTTAAATAAAATTTCATTCAAAAATTTTGGTCTATTAGTTTTCGAGTTATTCAAAAAGCAACAAAACCGTACGAAGTCGAGGGATTGTGAACTGAAGTATTTTGATCGTGTAATGCGACACCCGGAACGATACAGTCTATTCCGTTGCATGGTAAACTTAATATCAACGCAGGGAAATACAACAACACGGTTAAGTAAACTCGACGGATTGGTACAGTTTGCCGATGATAAGTTTAATCTTAGACCGACGTAGCACTGCCACAATTTTAGCTAATGTTCGATAACAGACACGAAACTATAATACTATAATACATACGATAATAGGTGCGCATATGGGCTATATATGTCGTGTGTTTGTGCGTAGGAAAATTAATATTTTCTTATACTACATACGAAATAATTTAATAGCGTAAAAATTACGAAATTATGAAAACAATAAAATTAACCGTAAATCGATCGTTACTAGACCGTTACTACTAATTTTGTTCCCCAAAATTATGTAGAACCAATGAATTACTCGTAACTGTTACATAGGGGGTAAGACATGTCAACAAAAATTTAACATAATGAGAAAGCTTTCACATACATCATAGGAGCAGACAGAACAATCTTACTAAAAATTTAACGTGTTGTTATACGGACATCGCTAGATTATGGTGTACCTATCTACGGTACAGCAGGCGTTCAGTCTTAGCCACACTGGACTCAGTGCATTATACGGCGGTAAGAATAGCGCTGGCAGCATTTCGTACAAGCCCTACCATTAGTATGCTGCGTGAAGCAGGCGAATTTGAATCTCCATCGAGAATATTTGCTATCAAAATTCTTCGTCCATCTTCAGTGCAGACACAGATTATCCGGATCGTGTGAAACTAAATCAATTAATAACCATCCTCAACTATCGGTACTCCTTCGTCAAACAATTTGTCACATTCTATCGAAAAGACATATCGACATTCCGAATAAGATTGTTTTTTACAAAATACCTCTACTTCCGCCTGCAATTTTAGCAAACATTCGTACTGATACCGCGCTAATAAAATATAACGAAAATCTGTATAATATCTCAAGCCTACGAACAGCTGCTGTTAGCTTACACATCGTTTAAAAAATTCTACACTGACGCATCCAAATCGAGGGAAGGAACTGGATGTTCTGTAGTTCAGCGACGTCATCAGATACACTTCACCGTGTGTGGCTTCTCTGTTCTGTTTGCGGAACTAATTGCACTAGAATTAGCCGTACAAGAAGCGATACAAATGAAATATTCAAATATTGTAATCTTCACAGACTCACTTACAGCTATACAAAGTATCAACAATCGCCAATTAATTAAAACAAAATACCATCCTGTAAGTCAAGAAATTCACGATGCCGTTTATAGATCCAACCTGAAGGTAACCTTCTGCTGGATTCCGAGTCATTCAGACATCACTTACAACAACATAGCTGACAAAGCAGCGAAACAGGCATAAACTATGTTTCCAACTCAATCGGTTGCTGCTCCTGCAGTGGATGTTATTAGTCATATAAAGCATCGATTCGGGGATACGTGGAAGAAAGTATGGATAGATACTTCTAACACGAATATGCTACGGAGTATCAAATCAGACACAACTCCCTGAAATACAACCATCGCGTCGTGAAGAAGTAGTTCTTACCCGGCTCCAGATCATACAGCTGTTACATACAAATATATCGTCGATCGAAAGGACATTGTGCTGTTATTGTGGCCAGCAAAACTGCGACTGTTGTCCATATTCTCTATGAGTGTCCTATCCTCCAATCTAATCACATACCCGACCTTCTTCATTCTCATCCACTATTTCTGATAATTCTAACATGATCGATCGCACCTTCCAATTTCTGAAGCGTACTAAACTCTTTCCCCTAATATAAATATCACAAGCGGTGTCTCTGGCCGAAGTAGCAGTACATGGCGTCGCTTTAAATAAATTAAAAAATAAAAAAATAAAAATACGTAAATACGTACAGGTTCATAAATTAAGCGCATTGCGTATATTATGATTTATTTTTAGCGGATTTTCAAGTAAAACTTTCTTCACATTATTTATACCTTCATTATGTACCAACTTACAGCGTAAATGTATGCACTGTGAATTTTTCGAACACACCCCTTTGTAACCGACACTCACGGATGTCACTGTATTATTATGATTCATAAACAAACCACCACATTGTTTAGTAGTAGTAATTTGATAAAAATTGATCTTATTACATCATTCATATGGAACGTTGGTTTTACACGAATACGTATCGCTAATAAATATACATAGCGTACACGCCTAATATATAATGACGATAATAGTAACCGTATTTTACTTTAGCCAGTACGAATGTTTTCGTTACGGCAAAACCCCATCCAGCTTCGAAAGCTCTTCTAATCATCGCTGCGGATGTTGTTGGCGGCGCTGAAGCTAATCCAAACGGATTTTTAAATTTTAGTCCGCATATTTCGACACTGATATCGACCAGATCGATCGGCGTATAAAATCTCGGCAATTCGGCATTTTCGGTTATTTCAGTTTCTTCGCGATTGTATTTTGCCTGCGTATGAACACAGTTTACTTTTAGTTACATCCTATTACAGTTTATTCTTACACGGCACGCCGATTTATACAGGCCTTATTTCGTGTTTGACGGTTAATCTCACCCCCCCTCCGGAGATATATGTATATCGTAGTAAATAAATAAAAAAAAAAAAAAAAAAAACAAGTTAAAATCAATAAAAAATTTTATCTTTATGAAAAATCGCAAAACTTTTCGGCTGTTAAGCCATTATCTAGTGAATATAAAAAATATAAATTACAAAGAAAAAATGTAGAAATTTATAAAAATATAAAATTCTAAATATATTACTTAGATAGACGACAATTTACAAAAATGATCAAAATGAAAAAATACTGTTTTTAAATAATCCGAGAGTGAATGTGATTAACGCAAACAATCAGCAATATTTTACTTGTTATTATTGTTTATTTTATATACATTTTATACTGTCGGATGTTTTCATTCATTTTTATTTATTTTCTACCGCGTTATTGTTTTTTATGTGTAAATTTTATATTTCGCTTATTGTTGATTTTGTTGCTGATCACATTCGCCCGCGGATTATTTAAAAATTCCGTTCAATTGATATATTTTTCTCGTATGTAATATTTATAACATTTTATATTTCTTTAAATTCGTGCTTATAAGAAACACATCGTCCGGAAGTCTCTTATAAGCGACTTAAAAGATGATACAAAGATAGAAGTGTATCGCAGAATATCATCATTATCGGTAGCTTTTGGGAAATTAGCTTACGTATTTTAAAACGACGAATCTACTGGCCACAAAGGTTTAGCTTGACCTAGAAAAAAAAAAACGACAAAATAGTTTAAAACGGAACTATATAATAATCAGCGCGTTCTGCCAAGACGGTCCGACCGGAAACGAAATGAAGAAGATCGTACTTTATAACGTGATGGTGACAGTGGTGATGGTAGAGCAGATGACCAAACTGCAACAGACCTGAGCAGAAAAAACGATGAAAGCATAATAGATAGACAAAAGGAGTGTCAGAAAGAGGACCGCTTCATTAGAGAAGACGCACCGACTGATTATTAGTACAACTCGGGTAGCGAAGAAGATCTGGATAACAGAAAGCTCAGAATCGGCACGAACGGACGTCCAGCAGTTGACCGACACGGGATAAGAAAAACATGAAAATAAAAATAAATTAACTCTCAGTTAAAGTGACAATTGAAATGGTAGCCAATTGACAAGATAAGAAATAGGGGTAGATAGAAAGTCGCCGGAAACAATTGTATAAGAATATCTCAAGAATCGTAATAACTGGAAACAATTGGGGAAAGCCTACTACGTTCAGCAGGGGACTGATATAGGCGCTGATGATCAAGATGAATTAGTTTAATTAAACGTCCTAATTAATTAATTATTCGGAATTAACTTTTAATAATTAACGATTAGTTAATAACGATAATTCGTTTTAATTACCTGTATGCGAGAATGCATGAACCAGGCAGCCGTCTTGCCGTCGTTTACAGATTCGACCGTAGTTTCCGCTAATCCAGCTATGTCGCCGCCGAAAAATACATCCGGATCATCGTCAGATTGCATCGTTTCGGAATTAATTCGCGGTCGACCATCCATCGTGAATACTATCGGCTTCAATGCTTCGATTACTAGCGAAATTATCCGAAAAAATTAATAATCATCTCGATTAAATAGAAATTTAAATAGAAATAAATAACGTTTAAATACGAATAAATATTAATTAAGAAATTAATTTCGCCCTTGTCGATTTATCGTAACTAGAGCGCCTTGAAATTATCGTTTATTTCGTTTCAGTCGCGTTATTATACACGCATAAACACAGACGGAGCAAAATCTACAGCAGGCGATGACAATTCACCAAAAGTTTGCTCTTACAAAATTGATAATATATTTCATTCAATCCGACTAAGGCGGCACTTCTCTGGATGCAGAACTGTATGGAATTATGTACTGTATTCGGTATATCAGATCAGCTGTACACATCGAAAAACATTAGTTATAACAGACTCCCTCTCCTTAAACTAATATGCTGTCAAGATAATAAGAATACCGTAATATTAGAAATCCAACACAATCTACACGCACTACATAAGGAAGGATGTGAACTACGCTTTCTGTAGATCACAAGTCACATTGGGACGCACGGTAGTGATAAAGTAGACCTTGAAGCTCGGTCTGTGGTACTTTCAACAATATCAGAATACTCGCCATCTCCATCGACATTAGCACACAAAATCATTAACAACAGTAAACAGGACTACCGACTGGACCTCGCAAGCAATCTTCCTCCTGAGGAGCATAAAATCAAACATAGAAACTTGGTGCCCTCCAGATGACACAAGCAGAAAAGAATATCGTAAACCGTCTCTACGTGTGGGTCATACAGACGTAATTATCTATGTGCCAAAAGCCCTCCAACAACAATCGGCCCCCTATATTTAACAGAATACATCTACAACTGCCAGACACACCACACAGCGTAAAACACAGAATACAGTGCCCGATAAACAAAATCCTCTCAAACAACACCCATCGTATACGTTAGGCACAGTGAAAATACGCTTATTTAATAAACTCGCGATTTCGTAAAAATTTCACGGTGAAAAGGAACGCACCGTCCTCTATGGTCAACTTTAAAATTCTCAAGTCTAACGCGCATATACATCCTTCGCCCAGCGAAGATTTGAACGAAATAACGGATAACTGTGAGCACACGTGCAAAAGAATACGAATCGACTTTAACGGGTTAATTCCACATGTACAACGCGCTAATGAATGTTTCAGGTCGAAAAGTTGGACAAATCCTGTATCGTATACGAGCTACTTGCCTACCGATAATAAGACAATTACAGCTACATTTGCTGACGAATACCGTCATCCGGTCCAGGTAGTCTACACGAAGAATCAATCGTGGATTCTTTAAATAAGAATAAAGGGGAAGATGATGAAGATATCGATGAGACTGAAGATTTCCTTTTCCGTACACCGATTCTATCACAAGTCTATAGCGCTCTTGGTGTCATTAGGACATTCGTCGGCCTAAATGATGACGTAAATAAACCTCGGACTACAGCATCTTTAAAAGAACTTGACGAGTATGTAAGCAAAAATTTGTATTTAAAAAAGAACAAGCAAACTAAAATTACAGATTTTTTTATCAAAAATTAAAGAATGTACAGAATATGAAATTACATATAATGCCGATTATTAGTTATTAGGTACGTTATGTGATTTTTTTATATGTATGTACATATATTCATAATAATATGTATAACGCATGTTTTTAACCGTTAAAAATTGAATTAGGTATGTACCTATGTACATGCATATTAAAACAATAAATATGTATAATATAAAACTGTTTTTTTTCCGCCGCCCCCTCTCATTTCGGATATAACGATTTCCGGACATAACGATCAATTTTGTCTGGTCCCTTCAATATCTTTATAACCGGATTTCACTGTATATATAACTCAGCAACAGCCGTGATCATAGCACAAGCTGAAGATGAATTGGAAAATATGATGAAAGAACTGGAGAGCGCAGTTAACAATATCGGTTTACAAATAAATCCGAATAAAGAACGAAATATATGAAATTTATCCAAAATCAGGACAATTATCACACGCGCAGTGAAATATAAATACCCCACCCAAGTGGGAAGTATAGAAGAAACAGACCAATTTACATATTTGGATGTAAAGTTTTTACGACCGGAAAACGAGGAAACAAATTAGAAATTGTGAAAAGAATGGCAAATGGCTGGATTGCGTACCATAAGATAAAACGTATGCGCAACACTAAAATTAGTCCAGAAAACAAAGCTAAAATATTTAACCAATGCATGATTCTAGTACTAACGTACGCTGCAGAAACTTGGCCCTTAACGAAAGAAGGCGTACGAACATTAAGAAAAACAGAAAGATGGATGGAACGAACTTTGCATCGCATAAAATTACGAGACAGAATTAAATCAGAATACATCCGAAATAAAACAAAATTCGAAGATGTATGGATAAGGTTAGCATTGAACAAATGGGGTTGGGCACTACGTCGATAGACAAAAAGATGGAAGATGGACAAAAGAACCGATCCAATGGAGACCATATACTGGAAAGCGCGCACAAGGGAGATCATTTAGATGGTGGACGGATGATATTGTGGCAGTCGCGGCGAAACAATGGCTTCGTGAAACGCAGGATAGACATCGATGGAGAAGATTAGGGGAAGCCTACATCGAATCAATGATGTAACACAGGCTTTAAGATAAGATATAAATATTTATAGTTTTAACGGAAGATCGAGTAATTTTAATTTATCGTTAATATTATTCCGTTCCTGTAGATAATTTTATCAGGCATAACGTAAAAGAAAAAAAATCTCCATTAATATAACCGATCATTAAAGAGTTAAACCAAATAAGAACGGTCGTGTGATATATCGTCGTTAACAAGTAATCATAACAAATTTATATCCACTTACAAGCAATTAAAACACAATGGATATTTATATATATATATATATATATATATATATATATATATATGTATGTATGTATATGTAGCGTACTTATGTATTCGTGAGTGTAGATAAAGTAATATAGAGATAATTGATGAGGAAATTATTAATTACGATTTACCATCCGGATTGTAAAGACCAGATCCGAATGCGGAGATAATGTAATTAGCGTTCATTTTCATGGTTTGCTGGTTATCCGTTTTCCAAGTACCATCGTCTTCTTGTATATTACGATAAAATTCTATCGCTACAATTTTACCATTTTCCAAGAAAACTTCTTTCGGCGAATAAAACGATATAAATTCACATTTTTCTTCGATTGCTAATTGCATCTGTCATATACATACACATAATATATATGTTTAAAAAGTAACATTATTGGATGTTTTGTATCCTTGAAATTATGGTATTTTTTTGGGGTTCATTTATCTTATATATATATATATATATATATATATATATATATATATATATATATATATATATATATAACAAAACAAACATAAAATCGAAGTTAATCACTAAAAAATTTTTTATTACATAAACACGAAGCTTTTCGACTATGAAGTCATTTTCAAGCTAAAACAATATCTTGAAAATGACTTCATAGTCGAAAAGCTTCGTTAGTCGAAAAGCTTCGTGTTTATGTAATAAAAATTTTTTAGTGATTAACTTCGATTTTATTTTGTTTTGTTAAATTCATAAAATCACTACTCTCCAATACATCAACATATATATATATATATATATATATATATATATATATATATATATATATTCTTTTTTTCTCCGTATTTCTGACAAGAGCAGTATCGTAAGATGCTCCGCTCACCAGCTCGACATCGAAAGTCGAATGATAACCTACCTACTAAACCGGACGATGATAACACCGGTAGTAAGTATATACACCATACAACCACACATCAGATAAGACTCACACTAACACACAAAAATTATTGAAATACACTTCGCCACCGTCATTAACGCTTAACACCAACACACACGAAACCAACACACCCGGGCAAAATGATAATTCTAATAAACACCGATACGGATACCCGTCAGGATATAGATAATACCGAGTATAATAATCAGCTTCCAGCGATAAGCACATGCTACATCGCATATATCTACCTAGCGTAACAAAAATAAACCGTCGATAAACACAACATCTAAAATTAACAAAACATTTTCGAGCAAATTAAAATACACCACCCCCTAAAACCAAAAAAAAAAATCACACCGTTAACCGCATTTAATTATCCCACGGATGAACAGGGATTAATTTTCCCTTATCTATCCGCACACACTATACGCGATTACTTTGTCGCGCTGAAGGATTTAGTTGAGGGCGCATTAAATATTATTTCTGCATCACGCACAAGCAAAGACCGAGTAGTGATTTTCCTGAAAACAAAACACGTAACAGTCAACAATTTTTTGCTAATGGTGGCGAAATTAAAATAGGCGTACAAATAGTTAAAGCTCACCGTCTAAGAAGCACAGCCAACAAACTAATATTATCAAACGTTTCATCTACTATACCAAATGAAGTTGTTGCATAACATCTAACATCAATATTCTCCTTAAAACTGTTATCTCCTACGTCCATTTTGAGAGTAAACCCATCTTTGACATATAGTTAGTTGGCGCAGACAAATTTATATTGAACAAACGAATTGCAACAACATACCTGACCCATTTTTGTCGCGCCACAATGATACTGACCATCGAATATTCATACAAATTGAAGACCATATGTGCCAACATTGCAACGAAAAACAAATACCAAATACCCAAGTCCTTCCTGCAAATGACCTACCGGAATAAGCAAATACCGAAAGTGGAAAAAGTGATAACAAAGATGAAAAATTGAATGAAATTTAATAATTCAAAAACTCCGACCATCATAGCTATATCAACGACAATACAGACACTGATGCACAACGCCCACCCCCCCGAAAAACGCCCCACCGATCAACACCAGACTCACCACACGAGAAATATGAAATATCTTTTATAACACAGTCAGCCCCCAAAACAATTAACACTCCCCTCACATGCAGAGTGTAAAGTAATGCACCAAAATAAAAAAAAAACAATCCCATGGTCCTGCAACCCCATCACCAAGTTTCAATAACATAACATCCATTGCCGAATCTAACTCTTATTTAATGATCGCAACTGTGAAAGAAATAACTGAAAAAGTTAAACCATTGTTTGATAACAACCAACATAATTTCATTCTTGATTTCTCCTAATATCAAACATTTGTGAAAAACACAGCTTCCGATCCTGACTATCTAAGATTTGCCCACGACTACACCAACGACAAAGAGGTTCTAATACATATGATATCAGTGACCAAACCATACCTAAATCGTATTACAAAAAACAGGTGCTCCCGAATTATAAAACACCGTAGTAAACATGACTGTACAAAGTGATACAAGCGAGACAAACGCTCTCGACACAGATGAATAAATTTAGACCGATCATACTAATAACAAATAACCAACTACAGGCGAAAACATCGGAATAAGTATAAATGATATCTAAAAATGTAAGCAGATGCTTCTATAACACCAACTGTGAACTTAAGCAGGTAATACCATCACACTCCCTGACAATCATGTGCTTACAGGAGACACACTTCAAACCCTCGGATAACTCACAAATAAAGAACTACAACATTTTCAGGCATGACAACAGCTATGGAATTAGGGCTAAGGAGGAGTGGCAACCTTAATTCATACTTCAATTCCTTGCGATCAAGTAAACATAAATAACTCATTACAGATAATAGCAATCACTTCCACTTACCCTCAACACTATAATTGAGTATTACCATTTACAACTGCTATCTACCCCCAAACTCTCTCGATAGCTGTCATAGAATCCAATCCATACTCGCACAAATCAAAGAACCCATAATTATGCATACTTAGTTTTTCAGTGTTTGATGACTTGTGCTCTAGTAATCATTTCCCAATTATCACACAAATCATAACATTACAAACACCGCATTTTCTTTTCCACAAAGTAGACTGGAAATCTTACACAAATGCAGTCAAAGTACCGAGCAAATCACTTAGTTCAATAAAAGATAACCTGAACATATTCCTTGAGGCAATCTTTAAAGCTGCTGATACAAGTATACCCAAATCAACTTCAAACATACGTCCAAGAACGGTCCCACCGTGGTGCAGTAGCAATTCAACAACGCAAACGTGCACTCAGAAAATATAAACACTCACGGTCAATCATTGACCTAATTCATTTTAAGAAATCACGCACTATAGCTCGTAACTTCATCAAAACGAAGAACATTAATCTTGGCATAAGTTTGTTCTATTCCACAGTCAGCATCAAGTCATTACATGCGATTAAAAATAAAAACACTTAATGGTGTAAGTTCCATATCCACTCCTACGTCATTGAAGATAGTTATCATTGTATTTCACGCGATAATAATATTGTGATTATTTATATTTTTATTTTCCGATGATAATTTTTTCATCGCCGTTCGTATTCGAACTTGTTACATTCCGTATAGAAGTCCGTACTCCCTGGCCGCTAGTATATTTTAATTTTTTTTTATGTCCGCTGATTTAACGATTTTAAATATTTTATTTCTTTCTTTATTTATTTTTTGTTTATTCGCTATATTTACTTTAGCAGTTTAGCACATCGTTCGTGTTGATCGATTTATTCTTAACCAAGAGGCGACACTTACTTCTTCCGGAACAGCCCTAATATCAGTGAAGCCTCGTCTAAATACTACGAACACTTTCTTAGCTCCGCAACGTAAAGCTGATGTCGCGCAATCGAAAGCCGTATCACCAGCACCTAGTACCACAACCGTACCGTACAAATTTGGCAGCCTATTACAACTACATTTGTCGCAACTTGTTCCTGTTAATCGGTTAAACGGACACGTTACTATTATTTAATAATTTTTATTCTTTATACTTTACACAAGCGCACATACCGTATAAAATATATACTATACGAATACATACATTTATACATAACACGATAAATATCTGAACGCCCTCATGTTCACAAACGACGTAGTTCTGGTGAAATATAAGTGCACACATGTTGCTGATCATGATAACAAAACGAATGTGCACTCGAAATTGTTTTTTATATTTGCTAATTTACAACTAGCCAACAGTGAGGCTATGTAATAAATGTTGTCAAAAAGTATATATATATATATATATATATATATATATATATATATATATATATATATATATATATATATAAATAAAATCACATGTAGGAGGAGATCCTCTCAAAAGATTACAGGATTAAGTTTCTCATTTTAGTTTGCTTGAGTTTTAATGACGGTTCTATGTGTGAGAGTTTGACTACCAGCTGATTTGGACGGTTTTGTAACCGCATCAGATGTTTTTGTGCAAGCCTCCGGATAATTTCATCCATTGTATTAGTTTTCAAATCTCGACGTATGACTTCGACAGACACGTACCATGATATTCGGTACATTAGATGCAGCACCTTGTTCTGAAAACGCTGGATAACCAGTTTGTTTGACGTCTTTGCGCAAACCCACAGTTTCGGCTGCATACTGGACGTAGTACTATTTTATATATTAACAGACTTTGGACTGGTAATCTAATAGCCAGTAAAGTTGTTTCATCTGGATGTTGAGTTCATTTCTCTTTCTAGATAAACTTCTAGATATTTCACTACACTGGTCCTTGGAATCGCTTTATTGTCTTTGCTGCGTGCTTTTCTGTTGGACCTACTAATGAACCTAATATACTCTATTCTTCAATTTTGTAATGGCAATGACATCTGGTGCGATTATCATAGTATCATCTGCAAACGTTGCTATCTGAGCAGATTCAAACGTCGGCAAATCTGATGTATAAAGACTGTATAGCAAGGGTTCTAGGATACTGTCCTGTGGGACTCCAGCTAGAATTGGATGTACATCTGATAGTTTGTCCTCATGTTTGACCGGAATCCGCTTGTTGCTTAGGTATGATCGCGTTAACTGGTAGAGTCTCTCAGGCAGAAAGAATTTCAGATTGTATAATATGCTCTCGTGCCGGATTTTATCAAATTAGTTATGTCGATTAAAACCGCCTTCGTTATATTTCTTAATTTCTGTTCCATCTTGAATAAGATTTACTACTCTGTGCAGTTGCTGTACAGTAGAATGCCTAGATCGGAATACAAACTGATGTTGAGGAATGATAGATTGTTCATAAATTATTTTTATCAATCCGTACGTTAATGAATTTTTCAAGTAGCTTAGCTAGTGTCGGTAATAGGCACATTTATCTGTATGAGCCTAATTTACTACCATCTTTCAATTGTTTTAGGACCATCAGAATTTGAGAAAATTTCCATTGTTTAGTGAAATGCGATGTTAGTAGTATTGAATTGAATATGTGAGTAACTTATTTTGTCTTCATAGGTAGCTCCTCGAACATCCTTCGTGTGATCAAGTCGAAGCCAGGAGATTTTATGATGTTCAAAAGTTTTATAATCACTTTTATTCCATATTAGGTCGGTTTGGAGCCTTATTGTAATCATGATCAGAAATTTAAAACAAACTCTTATTATTACCATTATATCGTATCCTTTCGGCTATTATAGTCGTTTCCTCATACGATATTTTAGAAATGTTTATGTTTCATCGTCAATATCTTGCTACAGTATGACAGAGTCGATCTCCCCAACGAATTTTATACTACTGTTAAAAAAAGTGATTTTTATTCTGAATTTTATCGCGTTTGCAATGACCATCTTGGGTGACCACACCTTTGTAACCTGAATTTCGTACACGCTGTTCCACACTGAATTCGATTTAAGGTTTTTCATAAGCTATAATTCATTTCTTTACCCGCTGGAAGCATATTCAGTCGTTCATTCTGTCTGGATTCTTCCACTTCTCGACTGTCCGCGAAAAGCTATTTCTAGATTTCAGCCGTTTATCAGTAGAAGTGGTTGACCAGTTATTTAGGGGATGAGCCTTCACGCAAGCTGCGTGGAATATGATAATACAGTGAATAAAATGCAATGATTTAAATCTGTGTTTATCTGCGTATGTATTTGTGCGATGTGCATGAGAAACCTAGTTATGTAAATAAATTATTATTCTAGATTTCAAATGTATATATTCTGTATGAGATTCTATCAACCGCGTGTATTTTGTAAATATAAGATCATTATTACGTCACCTTTTAACTTAAATATAATTCTAAAACGGATGCGAGAGTAATTGTAGCGACAAGTACACAACCCGGGTAAATGTTAGTGTATGTGAGAATTTTATGACTATTAATTATGGCAATAAATTGTATGGAACGGCCTCTTCTGATTAAGCACGGCGGTACGGGAGAGACAGCTCAAAAAAAAAAAAAAAATGTAATTTACGTCACGAAGTTCGATAAATAATGTATTTAATGAAAAAAGTATCAGATGCTTATCAATAAAAATGTGTTTTGATATATAAGCGCAGATGTATTAAACATAACTTTCGTAATGAGCTATTCGTTTATTCATATTGCTCTAATTATATTAATGCAACGTTACATTTATTATTTTCATATAATCGACTATCATGCTCGCTTTGTTATTTTGTGTTTTTTTTACTTTTTTCTCCCGCCTTGTAATAGTTGTACATTTTTTGTTTGTTACTTACCTTAATTAATTCATCTTGTAATAACGCGAGTTCCGGTAAACGATATATTTATAAATTATGTTTATTAAGTGTATTTTAATTATTTAATAAATAATTTATTTATTATTTATTTCATAAAAACGTACTTTATATGTATTATAAGTGTACCGTACTATTTAAATAAAATTATTCTTTCTTTTATTTTTACATAATTTGAAAATGTCATAACTGCCGAAAAGCTTTGTTATTAATTAGTAAGATTAATGATTTTTACTCATAACTTTATCGCTTCTTTAAATATATATATATATATATAAAATATAAATATATAATATACGTGCTCTTATTTAGAGTTATGTGTAATAATTAATAAGTGGGGTGCCTCTAACCTAAGTTGTGGTACACGGCACCTAAAAAAAATTAATAAGTTTTTCGTATAGAATAATATTAAAATGCTAACCAAATTTGCTAGTTTTTGCAACAGAAGGCAGAAAAGCTTTAGATGTGTAAAAACCCATCTTTTCATTCAGTCCTTCAAATATTTCCACAGTATTCGCATCGGGATTTCCAATACCAATGAACAGTACGCAGTAACCGTCATTTTTTAAACCCTTAGCGATAAAAAAACATACATACTTATATATATATATATATACACTTATAAATTAGAATAAACGTAAAATTTTATCCTAAAAAGAACAGATAATTAATTATATGATCCTATATTGCTGCTTTTCAATTTTTCTAATTCATTTCTCTCGGTGCTCAATAAACAATTACCGGAATACAGACCGGTTTTTTATACGCGTTAATTATACGCGTTAAGTTTTACTCATCTGTTAGTAGTTTAATCAATTGGCATCGTCGTTATAATGACACCTCTGAAATTTTATAGATCGAAGAACTGGCGAAGTATAAAGAAAATACAGATAAATACGTCAGAATACAGATATAGCGGATAGCTCTGCGTACAGCAAAATTAGTCGGCGATAATTGTAACGGGATAGGCAGCAGAAAGAAATGGAGTCGGAAAATATAAAAAAAAACGAGTTATGATCAATTCATCACTGCTTCGATGTAACAGAAGGGGGAAAAACGTCTGAACAAAACTAAACCGCTGCCGGATGAAATACGGCGAGTGCTGTGAGAATGTAAAGAAAACGTATGGATTTAAAAGTAAAGCACCGTACGACTCTGGAGTGATAGATTAGATTAGATTAGATTAGATTAGATCAATGAACCATATTTCGATGGGTGGTAGCGAGCTATGGGAGAAATAGTTGGAAAGAAAGTATTAATTTGACGACCCTAGCGACCGAGTGACTAGAAAAATTTGACAATATGAGAATAAACGAATAAATTGTATTGTAGAAGGAAAAAACAACCGATTGTGTGTTTTTAAAGATAACAAATTATAAATGGAAAAAAAAAATAGCAATAAAAAAATAGTTATTTTATTTTGATTTTTCCTCCAAAATACGTACCCTACTGGCAAAACCCTGTAGTTATATTCTTCTTTTACGTATCCAAATGACTCGTGCTGACGTAGTAGCGTAAATGTACTTCGATATTCTGCTAGGCAAGAGCAAAAATGACTTGTAGAAGCCAACTCAGTTCTACCCATCCAGTCGTTGGCCCGGTTAATGGATAGCACAGTTTGCTGCGAAAGTAAAGAAGCCGAGAAAGACAACAGCAATTCACCTCGTTTTGTCGAAGAGCGTCGTTTAGATCGGCTGGTCGCCTATCAATATTCGGCTCACGATGATAATCGCTTAGATGACTTCACCAGCTATCGAAGTTAATGGTAACTTACATTATTTACTTTTTTTTAACGTATTTATTACGATGCCGACAAATTATATCTCCCGGTGGAATATTGAAACTGGGTTAGCATTGAAGAACACTATTCTGAAGCAACTGATACGAAGTGGATTCTAAGAAATATGTCCGTTCATTATATATTTAAAAACCGGTTCCACGAGCTACAATAGCCGTGCATAAAAAAATCAATTTTTTTTTTGTACCGCTTCTAC
The DNA here is from genome assembly GCA_032883995.1 of Coronaproctus castanopsis. Lineage (NCBI taxonomy): Eukaryota > Metazoa > Arthropoda > Insecta > Hemiptera > Monophlebidae > Coronaproctus > Coronaproctus castanopsis. The sequence continues at coordinate 13,063,918 of CM065054.1, forward strand.
GAGCAGGAGCGCCTGAAAAAATAATTACTAGGTGTTTTACGGAGTTGGACGTATGTATATTTCTGAGAAATTGAAGGGCTGCTCGTACCGTCATCGGATAAAACTTCTTGAAGCGAATTGTAACTAAATTATGTGGTCGGTATACGGAGTATTGTGGACATTCAAGAAATGAGTGTGGGAGTATCGTCTGTACGCAACGAAAGCACAATGGTGGATCGATTTTCCGTTTATAATGTAGCCACACGAGTCAATGCAACGTGACCAACGCTCAGATGAGATAATAGAATTAACTGTTCCTTTCTAGTGTGTAAAAAAAAGATCTACAAGGAAAAAGATAAGATGGGATAGCTCTACGGTGACTAGTCGTAGCGATAGTATTCCATAGATCGCAAAAGGTTCCATTTGTTCCACATTTGATCGAAGCGACTGCATCAGATTCTGATACATATATATATATATATATATATATATATATATATATATATATATATATATATATATATGTGTGTGTGTGTTAACGGATAGGGTTTTAGCGGTTCATTCGGTGAAAAATTGTTGTGTGATCTGGGATTCATAATAAAATTATCATAAAATATTCAAAATTAGCTACTGCATATAATTTTGTTGGAGTCGAAGAATCGGAATGTATTAGAAGATTTTTATTTCGGTTTTCAGCGAGTGTAGCGGATAGAGCGAGGCATATTATTTCGAGCATTATGATGGTAGGCTGTAACGTAAGAGATCGTGCTCTGAAACTAAAGCGCAAAATACGAACTTTGCTCAATTTTTATGCGTCGCTGTTAATTTTTATACGTTCTTTACGTCTGTTTATAGTTTGTTCTATATGATTATATATTTGTACAAATCGGACGTATAGCGGAAGGTGTTGGAGATGTGTCGTATTTCACGAAGGGAAGGATACGATATTGGGCATGATTTTTACGAATTAAATGAGAAATTTCCGCAATAGGAATGTTATCTGAACGTCGTGAGAAGCTTCGAAGATTTTATAAAAAATCTTTTTAGGATAAAAAAAAAATGTACGATTTCTTTCTGTTTGGTTTTTCCGTTACCGTACGAATTCGCAATAACTAACTCGTCTATATATAACGTTAATAATCGATTATAAACGGGTCTTTATATATTTACGTCATCGCTAACTGTAGGAAAATTGCGAGAAATAAATTACGAACGAACTTACGGTTATCGTTAAGTTTTTCTTGGAAAGAATTTGACCTTCTTTAAATTTCACACCCAAATCTCTTACGAGTTGTATTTCGAAAGTTACAGCGTCGTAAGGTAATCTGTACTGAGGTATTTCTAAAGAACTGAAAAAAAAAAAGTGAATTGATTCAAGGTCGTTAATATAACAAAGTGTGTAAATTTATTTTTGTGTACTATATATACATCGTACGAAACAAGGGAATATTATATTATTATAACTTTTTATTTATTTTTTATATTTAAACGAATTTATACAATGAGTCCCTGAACAAAAGTACTAATTTTTTCGTAGAATAAAGCATTTAATAATTGCGGTGTAACTTTTAAATGTATATAATATACGCCTACTAAAATTGTTGAATGACATAAAATTGGAGTATACGATATTTCATTACGATTCCCTCAGAAACTGAAGTAAATGATAGTTACTCGGTGTTGCTAAGATATTATGTTTACATCGTGTATCGCGCATTCGTCAAATTATTAGGAAATATTTTAGAATTAGTTATCTAATTATATGTTATTGAAAAATATTAAAAATAAATTATTAGCCATTAAAGGTTAGGTTATCTAATTTAATATTTAAAATGTTGTAAAAAAAAAAAAAAGTATTGTTTTTAATATTTCAATTAAATTTTCATTATTTATTGCCCAATTTTGAACTAAATTTTAAAAAAGACGTATCGATTATAAGATCGAAACAAAATTATTAGGAAATATTTCAGATTTGTTATCCAGTTATGTATTATTTAGAAATAAATTATTAGGAATTTTATCTAATTAAATATTAAACCATTAGGCGTTAAATGTTAGGTATTTAATTAAATAAAACATTTATCATTTGTCACGTAATTATATATTATTCGGAAATAAATTATTAGGTTATTTAATTAAATATTAAATTATTAGTTATTAAAGGTTAGTGTTATAATTCTAATTAATTTTTTATATTAAGGTTATAATTTTCGAAATAAATTTTAAATAAGACCGATATCGATTATGAGATCGATTACACAATCGCGTGTGGGATATTATTTCCGTTATTTTTAATTATAAACCGTTAAAACTAGTATTCTTTGTTCGATACCGCGTGGTTCGTGTTTGCTGTTCGCGTGATTTTAAATTAACATGGAGGTTTTTAATTGAATGTATATTAGTAGATTGTACGCTGACCGGCAGCGTTTATTAGACAAAACTAAGGGAATTCATAAATGTCCGAAATGCTCCCAGACCCTTAGATTATAAAACGATTCGAGAAGAATCGATGGTTGGTCGTGATATTGCAGGAACTTTGTTCAGAAGCTAAATAAGCGACAGTTTTTTTGTGAAACCTTTGAATCGTTTAGGACTGGTACCTTCTTTGATCGTTCCAAATTGTCGATATTTCAAATTTTGGGTTTCGTCAGGTGAATAAACTTTGAACTGCAGTTAGAATTGTCCAAAAAAAAAAAAAAAAAAAAAAAAAAAAAACAGTATGTTAATTTTATTAAATCATTACAACAAAAATCACATTTCAATAATAATGGTCAGTAGTGAAAATTGTATTCTATGAGGTGTTTGCGAAAACTGTTATTTTTTCGAAAAATTGACTACTTCATAGAAAATTAATTTGTCATTATTATTGAAATGTGATTTTTGTTGACACAAATATTTAGCGACTCATTGTAAACGTCTCCCTTATTATTATTACCAATTTCGTTGGTATAACGGCTGGAGCATTCTATACAGAAGGTACCGAGTTCAAATACGATCGATGAAACAAATATTATCATCGGAAAATAAAAATAATTATTTTATTACGGCGAGGAAGACGATGGCAAACCACCGCACACAAGACCGTGTGCGAGCTAGTTGCAATATAGTACACTCCAAAAAAAACACGCAGGACTGTATTGTATCCTGACAACAAAATGATTACAATCAGTTGTTTTTCCTCCGAGTGTGCGTCTGGCTGCGCTAACGTCATATTACGAATGCATTGTATGTGTTACTTACGTTGTATAACAAAAATATATATTAGTAAGTAGTCGCCTACCTACGATACTGATACAGCACATAATGATGATTATTATCATCATTTAATTATTTTCTTGGTTTCCCTGCGTAATTGTAGACAGTGTCGTACGCGGTTTATACTAGTGTTACACATTTTCTTATTCCTTCAAGATACCAACGTACATTATAATATTATTATACTAACTGAACGGCTATACGAAGAGGAATTACGTCGTCATTCCAGGTTATGTGTGCCCGGTATAGAAATGATCAAAGGTCCGATTGTTTTAAGTAGTTATAAATTCCATACTACAGACATTTTTGTTTTCTTCTGGTAATGTGATGCGTGTTGAGCTTCAACTAGAAAATGATAAACGTGTAACTTTTTCAGGTATGCTCTGGTCGCCTCTTTTGCCGCAACATCCACTAGCTCGTTTCTTGTGATTCCTCACTGTCCGGGTATGCGTGCGAAAGTAATATCGACCGAGGTGCAAGAGATGACTGAAATTACATGTCTTACGATGAGATTTAATAATTTCATCTAGACTTGCGAGACACCAAGGAGTGAAGAAAGAATCTTCATTTAGCTTTAATGTAAGATCGACAGCTAGTTTTATATGTGCTATAGCACATAGTTCTGCAGAGAGAACTGAAAAACTGTAATGAGTAACGTATTATATCCAAATCAAATATGACCGCACATCCGGTCATATTTGATTTGGAGCCGTCTGCGAATATAAGTAACCGTGTCGTGAAATTCAGCAGGAAATCTTGGAATGAATTTTCGATAGCCTCAGGTGAAGTAAACTTTCCAACCGTCTGGAGAGATAAATGAATATGAGACAAGAAGCTAGACGAAATGGCGGAAGAACAGTATGATGATATATTTTTCGAAAGCTACTAATCGATACAGAACTAAGTAATTTGTTAACATAAGATAGCACATAGAAATACGAACGTCGGAGAACGTCTTATGATTTATGTCGATGGACAAGACTTTTTACGTGTTAAGAGATTGATAGGAGTCGATTCTGGTCGGCGGTCGCGGACAATATTTAGGTTTCATTAAAGAATCAAGCGAAGTAAATCGGACAATAAATAAACGGTTACACAGTCGTATAACACGAGTATAAATAAATGTTGAAGTCAAATTGAGAGGTTCTTACGTCTGCAATATTTTACAGCCGCTACATAATTTAAGATTTCGTAATTTTCTCACCTGTCGCAAGTTCAAAGCGACGGTAGCAAATCGATACCTCAGAGTTTTTAATTTATTCTTTAATGTTGATAGCATTTTCTAATTCTCGTATCGGCCACCTCATTAACCTATATTTATTTGTTCTACATCGAAATACACATCATCAACATCATCCTTATATTATTCGTTATCGAACGACCCGACTAGGACGTCGTACATTTATTTTATAAACGTACAAAAATGGACAAGCATTCAAGGTGCCCACATGATGTTATACGGAATGGGATGCCACTAACTTCTCGGCGATAATTAATAATTACATAATAATGAAAAACTTTATAAACATTTTCATTTCTGTCACGAATCGATTTCGAAAATCCAATAACTACGCCTTTTCGATATTTATATATATATATATATATATATATATACATACATACACATATATATATATACATACACATATATATATACACACATATATATATATATATAATATATATATATATATATAGCAAAACAAAATAAAATCGAAGTTAATCACTAAAAAATTTATTACATAAACACGAAGCTTTTCGATTATTACATCATTTTCAAGCTGTTTATGTAATAAATTTTTTAGTGATTAACTTCGATTTTATTTTATTTTGCTAAATTCATAAAATCACTACTCTCCAATACATCAACATTATATATATATATATATATATATATATATATATATATATATATATATATATATATATAAATATGCCAATAACTTTGTAATATAATGTCAAATATATAAAAAAAAACCTTAGTCCGCCTAATACATATTCTTTTTCGAAAATCGTTATATTCGAATAACCTAATCTGGCTAAATAGGTTGCGCACGATAGAGACGCCGGACCTGCCCCCACTAAACCGATTTTAACATCATGATGAAGCGGTTTCGGTATTTGCGGTTTAATTTGCGGAATTTTCATTTCTTTAAATACCTAATATGTAAAAATGAAGAAAAAATTATTTTTTCATTTATTTATATATATATATATATATATATAAAACACATTAAATACATAATATTAACGATAGAACGAGATATTTATGGGAAAACTATTGTTTTGTGACGCACCACGTTGCATTTAAAAATTAATATTGTTTTCACTCTTTGCATTTCTTATAATTATTATTTTATCATCATCATCATTATTATTATCATTATCATTATTAATAATTTAATATTTTTAAAGTTCGAAATTCAAGGAAACCAACCGAAACGCCGATAACCAGAATAAATGAAGTGTGGCAATTGACGTATGATATTGATATTGTTAAAATTCCTGAATACGTCCAATTGTTAATCTAAATGAATTTTATTAAAAAAAAAAAAAATTTCAAATTTTATTTTAAAATTAAAATTAAAAATGCTTTCACGCCGCATCCCAATATATATATATATATTTAATAGAAACCGGCTCCTAGTTTCAGTACATCATCGGAACGGAATAAAAAACGATATAAACTAACGACAAGTATCTAATAATCTCACCGTTTGGTAAATGCGCAAATCGGTCGTCCAGATACCGAAATTTGCTCGTTAACCAGCTCTGCCGAGAAGATTAGCTTCGTTTATTTCCAGAATTTCGAACGAACTAACAACCTGATTGTTTGCGGAAACGTGTCATATTTGAAAACTTAGTTTTCGTCGTATTATAAACGTGTAACATTAATTAACGTTCTACATGCAAGTGACTACAGCTGTCGAGCGCCATCGCGTATATCTTTCAGAAGGACTCGATAGGATTTTCCTCCATTAGGATTTTCCGCCATTTTTCCCAACTCTTTTACGGATTTTTTTAATATATATTTTATAATTGCAATCTGGCTTACACAGCCAATAAGCAATTTATCTATGTGGGTCGTGACAGGATGGGTGGATATTATCCATCAGTGATATTCGCAGTTACCTCGCCGATCAATCAAGCCGATGTGGGAGGTCTAAACGGGTGCAACGGTTCAGTCCGTGGACATCGTTTCCACTATCTAGCAAGTCAGCTCCTAATCGGTTCGGATGGTATTCTAACCTGTGCAGGTAACGTTCAATATTCGTTTGGATTACCTGGCGCGTAATATATTTTAAGCATCGTTGCGTGTGTACCGTGGCGCATTTGTTATAATTATTAATATATTCGATTAGCATCGTTGCATCGTGTTAATATTAGACACACCGACGTTGTATCCAAAATAGGATATACACCGTAGGACCATACCGATATTTTAGAGATGAAATCATTCATTGTGTTCTATCAGTATTTTCACTCAATCCATTCGCCATATCATTCAGGTTGAATTCATTTTACTTTACCACCTAAATTATGGCACTTTCTATCGTGTTTATTTTCTCGCTGTGTGACCGGACGAATATGTCAGTACGCTTCAGTTTATTTCCGCTAGTCATCTAGAGAATGTACTTTTAGTTTGTCTCTTTTTTTTTTCCTTTATACGAGGATGCTTGTGCGGCCTACCCAACGTAATACTGAGGGGATTTTTTACGTTTTAATCAAAATTGCTGACTTCTCTAGAAATGTGGCTATATGGGGGGAATATTTGAAGATTATCGAAATGGAGAAGGGACGACATATTATACGGAGTGTAATACATTGAGAATAGTAGCAAGATAAGGTAAAGCTCAGAATAACGGAGTCACAGCAGAGTATTTAAAAAAAAAAATATGATGGGGAATGCAGACAGCCTGTTGAAAATGTCGTGGAAGAAGTGACTTTCTTTAAGCTGCATACTGAAAAAACGGTCAGGTAAGAAATAATATCCAAATCATAATATACTGACGAGTACAATTCCTCTGCGATTAATCTTCTTAATTTAGTTTATCTAAAACTGATTTTTGTTACTTCTATATGCAGTTACCGGAAGTATTCTTCTGTATACCACATCTCCAAATCGTTTACACGATTATACGTACATACATACATATATATATATACATCGATGACTATTACTATTTCAACTGAAATTTGTGTACATTCACTACTATATGGAATTTTAAATCAAATATGGATTATTACATATAAGTTTTTGTCAAAATTAAATAAAAAAAAAAAAAATAGAAAAAAATTAACTTTCGAGATGAATGGAAAGATAAAATGTAAAACAATTTAACCCCGTTTATTTTTAAATAATAATAATATTTTCATAATCTTTTGCAAAATGTTCAGAGAAAAAAGGTGCACGACGAATAGTTCGATTGTTACGGCATTAATTAATTAATTAATTAATTAATTTTTTGTGAGCTGACCACCATGGTCATTAAGCAATTATCTATGACATAGTAATCAAATAGACGCACCCGGTGGCACACTCTCGATAACCTCAACCTATGCAAGGTCAAGTGGTTTCCGACGCTTCAACGATCGTCGAAAATTATATTTAAAAAGAAAAAAATCGTTCAAAAGAAATACCTGCACTGCGAACTGTTGCAAACCTCCGATATTAATCGGACCTTCTTCAGTCGCTTCTAAATTACATCCTCCTACGCATAGATCGCTGGTAGGACAGACCATTCCGCACGTTAAACCTAAAGGATTGTCTGATAAAATCGCTTTAGCCGCTCCGTAATAGTTCTGAAAAGCGAAAAAAAATAATTCATCGTTAATATTTAATTAATCGTTAATAAATAATTATTAACGATTAACCGTCGATAATAAATTAATTACGAAACCCCTATATCGATATTTTACGGATAATTTTATTCTATTTAACGAAAAAACAAATAATTACGTCATCCGAGACAACTGAAAGACATAAAAATTATTAACAAAACAAAAGAAAGTAAATAGAGAAAAATGAAAACTACGTTCGAAAATGTGAAAACAATTAAAAAAAAAACAAGCATTAATACTCGTCGAAAAAGTTAAAATAGAATTTTCCAAAATTTGATGTGGAAACAATGAGAAGAAAACAATTAAACGTAAATTTATTATTATGAAAAGAAAAAATTATTTTATTAATTTATTCGAATTAGCGAGTTTACAATAATAAATAAATTAATAAATATATATATATATATATATATATATATATAATACTTATATTCATATATATATATCGAAAATTCACTGCTACTATAATCAGGGAAGAAAGCAAGCCGAAAATCCTGATTAATTGGATGACAAAATTAATGGCAGAAGATTTCAATGGAATTAAAGAATGGAGAAAGAAATGGTGTCAGAGTAATCCGCACAGAAGCGATTCGTTCGCAAGCCGGATGACAGACCGCTTGGATTCGACCTACCGAGAAATATCTGAACAAAATTGAATCACTTCCGAACAGAACATGGAAGATGTGGGGAAAAAATGAAGGCATATGCACTCAAGGACGATTCAGGCTGTGACTGCGGGAAAACAAAGCGAACAATGGAGCATATCCTGATGGGATGCCAGAGGCCAGCTCTGAAAGATGGTTGGAAAGAAATCATGTCAGCTGACCAAGCGGGAGATTTGCTGCAAAAGCTGAACGTTTTAAGTAGAGATAAAACTTTTAAAATGTACGTACCCTATATATACCGTTAAATTATAAATATATATATATATTTAAGCGACGGATCAATAAACTAAGACGGGCAGATATGCGCCGCAGCGGTATGCAATAAAATTATATATAACTTAAAATCATTTAAACTCCAAAAGTCTATTTACACGCACAGTTCAAATAATAACTATTCTGAAAGCATTAAAAACAATCGTGAGTGTAGAAAATATGTATTTTTTTTTAATGTCGACAGATTCGATATCAGCGATGCAGAAAATAATTAAAAAAGAAATAACATAATATGCAATATATTAAATATTATCGATAAACTTCAAAAAAATAATAATATATTTCAAATGGATAACACGGTGGTATGGAGGGAAATGAGATAGTGGATAGAGCAGCTGGAAAAATAAATCGAAATAATAGAATAGAAAAAATTATAATACCGTACGAATGTAATATATAATTCGTATAAAGCAGATAATAAATAACGAATGGCAAACACAATATGAAAAGATCGGTGGAAATATCGGAGAAATATTTTGAAATTCGAAGAAAACTATACAGAAGAAGACGTGGTTTACAAATAAAATGGACGCAGAATTTGTACATACGTCGAATACGTATAATAAGAACTGGTATAAATTCGAGTAATTTATGCGAATGCGGCGAAATTGGCCCAATCGAATATATTATCTATATAGTGACCACAGAAAAGATTCTGTAAAAAAATTATTACCATTTTTTCTACGACTATACCAATAACCTTATTACAGATTGTACATAAACGGCTTACATCTTATATGGGTACATTAAATATAATAAAATAATTATATAAAATATAAACTAATTCAGGTAACTAATTAAACAATGTAGAATGGCCAGATGGCGAAAGCTAGGCAAACGAAAAAATATATATATATATATATATATGAATATAAGTGTACATATATATAATATATTATTTCGAAACAGATGGACTACTTTGTCAACTGGTACTGCCATTTTTCTTGCTCCGTTTCCAGATGGCTTTCATCCTTTCGCTATGTATTTTGTTCCTTTCTTCGTCCGCAAAGTGCCAATTCTTCCTTATTTCTCCGCGAAGCCTTTACAATTGAATAATTGCTTCCTTATACTCGATGATTTATATCTCCAGACGTAATTTTCAGTTGTTTCATGTCACTTTTTGTCTCCGTGAACCGCGTGTGCCGTTTATTTTTAGGTTTCGCATATATTTAAATAATCTTCCGGTGAACCTGTTTTGATCCATCCTTTGCAAATGCCGATAGAAATTAATTCGTCTTTTTCTAATAGCTGTAGTAATTTTTTCCACATGGTTGTACAGTTCTTGATTACATAAATGTTTATATTTTTTCATTTCGTCGGCCCCAGTATTGTTCTCATAATCCTTTTCTTCGAAATTTCTAGTCGATCGTTAAATCCCTTTTTGTTCAGTGTTAAACACACTCCGCTGCATATAATGCCTTCGGTCAGACAACAGTTTTGTAATGTCTCAGCTTGGCATTTCTCGATTTCTTTTTATATATCTCTTTTATTAAGTAAAAGGCAGCTTTCAATCGATCAATCTGTGTTTAATTGCTTCTTTTTCTGATCCGCCTTGGTCGATTCACTCCGCTAAATATTCGAATTTATTAACTCTTTTTACTGGACTAAAATCGGTTTTAATTTTATTAGGCGCCGCTGCTATATTAGTCGAAAATTTCGTTTTTTCAAACGAAATTTGTAGTCCAACCTTCTCCGCTTGTTCTTTTAATAATTCGATCTGCCGCTTTGCCACTTCCGTGGATTCGGCTGCAATTTCCGAATCATCTGCAAAAGCTAAACAATCTATTGGTAAGTTCCTCTTCTTATATCCTAGTCTAATGTTCCCTGTGACATTTTCTTCATGCATCGCTTTTCTCCATTCTCTTATAATTTTTTCCAGTAGACAGTTGAAAAGTAACGGCGACAGAACGTCCCCTTGCCTAACTCCGGTTTTAATTACAAATTGCATATCTCCCCCTAAACTTCTCTTTAGTATAAGTGCTCGTTAATGAAGTTCTTATTAAACTTGTAGTTTTTTTAACCATACCAAATTCTTTAAGAACATTCAATAACACTTGTCTGTCTACTGAATCATAGGCTTTCTTAAAATCTACGAACCTTATTACATATATTTTATATCGGTTTTTTTTCCAGGTAATTACTGATTTAAAGTTAAAAACCCGTTTTACACATGATCGCTTCCTGAATCCACACTGATACTCGCCAATTTGTATGTCCAATTGTTCTTCTGCTCTTCAATAATGCCTTAGAGAATATTTTATAAGTAACTGGTAACAGCGATATGCCTCTGTAGTTGTTCACATCCGCCTTATATATATATATATATATATATATATAAATATATATAAAATTATATTTATATATATGTATTTATATATAAACTTATACATATATTTATACTTATATGTATATATATACTTATATTCATATATATATAAAACATCTAAAAAATTGTAAAAATTTGTTTCGAAAAACTTTTCATTTAAAGCAATCTTTATACACATTTTGAGCTAGTATCCATCATCTGTGTTGAAATTTAGATGCTTATGAATTTCAATTATTTCTCCAACAATTTCGGAGCTGGGAATTGTTCGAGAAGAAATTTTTTCAAAATTTCGATCTAATAAGTGAAATTCTTTTACATAGACGCAGCCCGAAGACAGAGTTCTACGTTTATTTACCTCGGAATCGTATTCTTTCATTTACACGGTGCAAATCCCCAAGTTTCTCACCCCCAATCTTACATGGACTTCTTACCCGACGCAAACGAATTATACCAGCGTATCGCACTAACGCAAGATATTACAAACTCATTTTATTATTTCATATACCGGCTTTTTTTAGACAAAACTTCATCGCCATACGTTGCTGGAAGTTTTTCGTTCGTAAAGCACACCGCACAATACTTGCATAAATAACCACCACTGAACCGTGACGCATGATCCAGTTGGTATGAAACTAGGTACGGATAAAAAGGAAAGTTGCACCCACAAACTCTTCAAATTTCATTAAAAACAGCGGTATAGTGATGTGATGCATTATATATACATATATATATATATATATATATATATATATATATATATATATATATATATAAAATATTCGATGGATAAAATGGGTACATATGTATACATCGGACATAATTAATAGGGAATTAAACAAGGTTACAATTAATAAGAGCTTATACTATAGTATACTAATTACTGAGTTCGTCAATCTTAAAAATTCGTACTTATAATCCACGTTTTTCGTTCGTGATAGGAATCTATAAGATTATTTATACGACTGGTAAAACTGTTCCGACCTTTACAAAGTGTCTTCTTATATATATAAAGGTGGCAGGTATAACAGGCGTTGAAAGTATTCTGATACACTATACCTATAGGTTAATATCCGATTAAACGAGCAATAAACTTGCAGCGCAATTGTAGTGGCAGAGTTAATCGATTCAGCGAAAGGTCGCTGGCGCTCAACTTCTTATGCGATGTATTCAGCAACGAGTTAAAGGAGCGACACGGCTGTTATTAGTCAAATCGAGCCGACTAATCTCGTTCCTATGGATTCCAGCGATTGAATTGGCAAACAGAGCGGCAAAAGGAGACCTGCTACGTTGTTGCCGATCCGAAACGTCCCTGTTGACGTACCGAATTATGTAAAGTCGAAACCAAAATCAGTGTGTGGGATTTTTACCCACTAACGTCTCTCTCTTTTGAAAAAAAAAAAAAAAAGGAAGTTTAAGAGAATAATGAAGGTCGTTGCGCAAATGCAAAGACACATCCACATTTAAAATTAACTTATTGCGATGAAAAAAAGAGGGACGAAAATACATAGTCCCTTCATCCATCAAATAAAGAATAACGAGTTTGTATAAAAAAGAAGTAACTTCTAAGAAAAATATGTAGACAAATAAACCAAAAGCTAAAGTTAAAAAGGTATAACTCATAGCTAACGGAAAATAAAATACAAAAGCAGCAAAATGAAATGGATATTAATTTATATCCAAAAAATCTTCTTTAAATAAAAATAAATACTCTCAAAAAGGAAAAAGTAAGAGGTAATTAAATAATAAAATATTAAAACATCAATTAATTTAAATAGAAAGATAAACAGATAAATGGCCATGCTACGAATAAGTAATACAAATATTTCCATTAACTAAGTAAAAAAAAAATATATATATATATATAAATAATCCAGCCAATTCTCGTGACCCTGGGTGTTCTAAACCCCTAGCGAGCCAACCAAACCTAACCTAACCTAGAGTGTCCTAAACCTATATAACCCAGTGTACTTTCAAGAAGCGGCACATTTGGTTATCAACGAAATGATTAAAGAATTTCAATAGCGTTGGGATTTTCATAAGCTGTTATACAAGTTTATAATATTAGTTGCGGAAAGATTTAGTTGTTGATATTTTAAGTCGGATTATTTTATAATACAATTTTTGACTACACATGGGAAGTTTATGGAGTATTTACATCGGTTCCAGATTAAATCCGCTGATCTATGTTATAAACGTGGACAAAGTGGCATTGTTATAGCCGGATGTAACTATCAACATATTAAAATGGAAATCAAAAATTTCAATATACTAATTTTAATCACTACTGTAAGTTAAAGGAATTAGCTCCTAAGGAAATCTCATAACATTATAATATTATATATATATATATATATATATATATATATATATATATATATATATATATATATATATATTGGAATATATGGTGTGAGTGAATATTGTTGTATTGTTAATATTTCTATTAAAGTAGTTACATATGTCAATATAAAAAGTCTATCCTTACAAGGAGGCTCTAATAATCACGAATGATGTACCGATAAATCGTTTCGTCTTGTAGAAGTTTAAATTGATTATTTAGCTCGCGGATAATGATAATTTAAAAAAAATCAACTTTACCAAAAATCGTAAAATTACTTACTTTATTCGATATACTGGTAATAAAATCTTTTATATTTATTTGAGTAGGACACGATTTCTGACACGGTGCGTCGGCGCATTTCAAACAACGGGCCGCTTCTTTCAAAGCCGCTCTTTCACTGAGAGTGGTATGTTTGACGTCATCGAAATTATTATATAACGACGGATGATTCTGAAATTAGTATTTAAACAGAAATAATTTGCATATTCAATATGTATGTATATATATATATATAATAATAATTATTATTATTATGAAGGTAGTATACTAGGGCCGTATCTATTTTTGATATATGTCAATGATCTTTTTGTAATTTGGATGTTTCGGGTGAGATTTTTATCTATGCTGACGATACTGTCTTAGTAGTTAATTTCGGTTTTCCTGACATTTTGCAAGAACTCACCTAATATAGTGTTAATAAAATATCAAAACCGTTAACTGATAATCGTTTAATTGCAAAAACGGATTAAAGCGAATATTTAATTTATACTAATCAAGCGTAGTAAAACTGTTCGAGAACATAAATATTTTCTTAAATAATCGTATAATAGAGAGAACGCATGAAATTAAGTAAAACTGACCATATTTTAAAAAATTCTAGCGCGCTTCCTATACAACTTAGACAAACCAGCTCGGTGGCATTTAAAACAGGAAGAACATGAGATTTTTTCATATATTTATTTATTTCGATAACTTTTTACTCTTAAAAATAACATCGTTTAAATGACGACCGCGATTTTCGATACATTCGCGGAGACGCAATACAACATTGTCATACACTTTTCGTAACATTGTAACTGGAATTGCAGCAGAATGTCGTTGAATTTCAGCCTTTAACTCCTCCAAGTCTCGAGGTTTGTTTTCATAAACTTTTGACTTCAAATAACCCCATAGAAAAAAATCACTGAGAGATCAGGCGAGCGCGACGGCCAGACAATTTCAGCATTTCTGGAAATTAATTGGCTACCAAATATTGAATGCAAACATCGCATAGTTTCTCCGGCTGTATGACATGTTGCTCCGTCTTGTTGGAACCACGTACGTGATAGTCGCCTTCTCCGTGCCAGTTCGGGCTGCACAAACTCGTTTAACAGCTGCTGATAGCGTTCTCCATTGACGATTCCATCAAAGAAATAAGGTCCGACCACGCCCCAAGCCGCTAGTCCCATCCACGCCGTTACCTTCGGTGACTGTAAGGGCTTTTCATGAATAATGCGAGGATTTTCATCACACACCAATACCGTAGATTTTGTTTATTTACGTCTCCTTTTAAGTAAAAATGAGCCTCGTCTGTAATTAAAATTCCGTCTAGAGGAATTTCGTTTGATTCAATTTTCGCTAACATCACTTCGGCAAATGCGATTCTGGCGGCATAATCGGCTGGTAAGAGTTGTTGTGTATACAAAATCTTGTAGGGATGAAAATTTAAATCTTCATGAAGTATTCTTTTTACCGTACGATGCGACAAGTTGAGATTTTTTGCATGCATACGGGCGGAACGACTCGGACTACTCTGAATTGCTGCGCGCACTCTTGCCACCACTGGAGACACTCTAACCGACTACTTCGGACGACCGGTAGGTTTTTTTTTACACACTGAACCAGTTGTTCTAAAGTTTGTAACCCACGTCTGTAACGTTTTAACTGCAAAAATCAGTTGCGAACTTTTAATTTTAAACTTTTTCCGAAAGTCGCGAACTGTAAGCGTGTACGAATCGTTATAGCGAAAAAACGGCTCAACTGCATATGCGCGCTGTTCCGGAGACCGGTCACACATGATGGTTTGTTTAATACTACAGAAATCTCCTGTCCTTCCTCTCTCTAATGCCGCACAGCTTGTTTCTCTACGTTGACTATAGAGCGCGCTAGAATTTTTTAAAATATGGTCGGTTTTTATGCCGCACCCTGTACTAAGGAATTTTATTAGACAGCAAGCTAATTTGGGATAAACGTTTAAATCATAACGTGTAAATAAAGTAAGGAAATTGATCGGTTTTACTACCTAAAAACAATATTTCTCCGTTAAGTATCTAATAATCCGTTTATATTCAGCGCCAGTCCTTACATAACGTATTTTTCAAGACTGTGGCTTCCTTTCCCCATAGCACGTTCGTAGAATTTTAAGATTTTTTCTTGGCAAATATCGGGAAGCCGTTGCTTAATTCTTAATCGATCTATAATCGAATTATTATTGTCCTTTATCGTTCGTGGAATTCTTAGCATTATACCCGCCATGTCCACGTTTCGAACGCGTCGATTTTTCGTGTTTCCCGTATGGTCTACGTACGATACAAGAGTGTTCACTAGTCTGGATTTTATTTTCGTATTAACAGATCGGTATTTCCAGATCTTAGGTAGTCGAGCCGTTGCAGATTTTGCTAATGCGATTCTATGTTTCGTTTATTTTTCACATCCGTCGTCATCGGTAACCAGTGATCGCAGGTATATAAACTAACTTTTAGACTCCGTAATGTTTGTAGATGTCTTGAACTTTTTATTTATTACCACGATCTTTGTTTTACACTCTTGTTACATACCTACCTTACGGTTTTCTTGTTCAATTCTACTCCATAAATCATTCATTTCCTCCTGCGATTCGGTTGTCTTACGTTGTATCGTCAGCCTAACGAATGTTGGTCATATATTCGCCACCGATTTCGATTGGTCCCGTGAAACCATCTAGGGTTTTCCTCATGATCAATTCTATATATATATATATATATATATATATATATATATATATATATATATATATATATATATATAATTTATGTAAATAATATTAAACGCGCGTTACGCCATCCGGATTTTAAAATAATCATTTGTAAATTACGCCATTCGAAATCGACAAAACAATCCTTAGCGCTTATTTTGAATATCGAGATAGTAAGGAAAGAAAGAAGATAATTTATAAAATTTCATAAATCGCGAGTAATTTTTATACTTATGTCGAACGTATCCTTAAAGAGTTACCTTAGCGGCTAAATACAAACGACTCGACAAAAATGAAGAAATAATAAAGAAAATTAACGTAAAACAACAATCGAGGAAAAGCAGTCAATTTTCTAGACAACACGTCGGACAGTAAGTATAGGGGTAAGAATGGAAAATAAAATGAATAAAAAAAAAAAAAACTCTGTACCCCGGGGCGCATGGAAGAAGTGAAATTTGGAAATGTTTTCCCAAAAAGACACTTATTTCATAAACTCGCAATTTCGTTCAAGTTTTACCGAGAAGACGAACGCACTGTCCGCTATGCTTAACTTGACGTGGCGATAACTGAGATGTTCTCGTTCTAAAATCTACGTTGCACGTACTACATCCTTTGTATAGCGAAGATTTGAACGAAATAAAGAAAAGCCGCGCACGCATGCGCAAGAAAAAGATTACAAACGCAAAAATTTTTACGCGTACATACATATACATATATATATATATATATATATATATATATATATATTTATACATGAATTTTGATAGGTCTGCCTATGTGTGTAAGACTTTGGCTCGCTCGCTCATTTTACGGTTAACTCCCCGTCTATAACGTGCCAATGGAAGTTTCACATTAAAAATTCGATACAAACGGAGCGTACTCGTATTTAAAACAGGAACCTAACCGACAAAAAAAAAGTTTATCTTCTACACATACGATAAGAACAAGAACGACGTAGCAATTCGGTGAAATCGAGGCGGAATTTACGCTTCGCACAAATAGAGAACGGTCGTTACGACAACATGAATGTCTTTTTGAAATATCTCCGGAGAGAAAATTGCACAAACGAGATACTGAAAAACGGTATAAAACGCAAACAGAAAAAGGCACGACAACTTTCCAGACAAAATTTACTCAGCTTACAAGAATTATGAAAGAGTCCGCTTCTATCGCGATAAACGTACAAAAAAAAAAATAAATAAAAAAATCGCTCTTGCGATTTAGTCTTTTTTTCCGTCTTTTACCGAGTTAAAGATAGCGGATACTAAATACCGGTTGAAACGTAATATCGGAGAAGAAAGTCGAGCATTTCAACAACTGAAAAGGAAAACAAATTTATACATACAGTACACTGCCGATTATCCGCGGTACTTTGGGTGACGTGGCAATCGCGGATATACCGGCGGATAATCCGCAGAAATTTTCAAAAAGTCGACGAAACAATTCGAATCAACGTAAAAAGTTTATTTAGATTATGTACACGCGCACATACATACATATATACATATACATATTATATATATATATATATATATATATATATTACGTAATTTATAAAGCAAACAAGATTTTAAAAGTTGCCCGTAGGTTAAAAAAAAAAAATCTGTCACCAGTTTTTAGTCGTCTTATTCCTCCAGATATTATAATTAAGTATATGTATCAGAGCTGCTCATGGCTTACTCGTTTCTCCGTCTTATCCACTTCCTGAAATCACAACTGATGATTCGTCAAAACAATTTGTTCATTATCGTAAGATGTTCAAAGCCTCTAGATCATTGGCTTCGCGATTAATCCACTGTACGATGTTTTGCTTCGTCGACGTCACTTCTTCCTATAACGGATTTCGCTTAAACCGCATGTAGAAACTTCTTTTTTTTTCTTCTGTAGATTCTCGTAAAGTATTTTTGCACAATTAGGTAAAATTTTTCTCCAGTTGCTTCGGGTAAACGAACGTTTTTTCAGTGGAGTTTTTTTTGTAAAACAAAAAAAAAAACTATCCTAGATAGAACGCGGATAAGCCGGCCAGAGGATAATCGAGAACGAAATCCGTCGGAAAAATACGTTTACCGGGCACAGTAACAAAGCGAATTCGGCCGTTATATTCATCGAGTGAAAAATTAATATTCGAACGAACGATTACTATAGACGGAAATAAGCAAATACGTGGGTGGAATTAAGCAATATTAACGATCGTTACATCACTCCAACAAGCTACACTGACGGCAGAAGTGTACGTCGTAGAAGAATTTCATAGAATTAAAGTTTCATAATGTCACCATGCTCGGATTGAGCTTACGACGAATAATAATAATAATAATAATAATCATAATAAAAATTCAATAATAACGGATAGAATGGAGAAATACAAGATACTTAAATGCCACATATCTATACATACGCACACACATATATATATATACGAATACATACACTATACATATATACACGCATACATATACAACATGATAACATATACGTTCATATACACATATATACATAAAACATAAATATATACTTACATATCTATGAATACACATAAACATTTGAAATACATACACACAAGTAATATGTAGACGATGATCTTAATACTAATTATAATCATTCAATTACACCATAAATTCAATACAGAGTAGATAAATATGATATAATATAATGTCCGCTATGCGCATACATTCGCTCGTAGCGAGAATTTCAACATGAATAGCTACGTGCAAACTATATTATGCAAAGTAAAAATAATGATATTAAATATAATAGTAACACGCATTGCTGAATGCTGAGTCATTAGCCTAGTTTTACACATGCACATTATTAATTGAATATGAAATAAGAAAACATGTACATTGATTCAGAAAATTTACAATGCCGTATATAAAATATTTAATTTGCTCAATTAACTGCTATAAAAATTATAGTTTACAAGTGGGACGAACATAAAATTGGAGGTAATAAACACTACTAAACTCATGTATACATTAAAAACAAGATTGGGCAATAAACAGAAATAACAACCTTCTCCTGCTTAAAATGCTGATAATGCAGCGTAAAATAAACGGGAGCAAAGACTTGCAAAATAAACTGGATGTATGGGATATCTGAAGCTTAACAAGACACTAATTCTTGAAATATTATTCGGAAATGAAAAACTTATTGAACACCTATACACAAAAAACATCATCAGTGCAATGTACACACACACACGCGCGCGCGCGCCTATTTTCAATATACAAAGTAAAACAGAGCCTCCACTTTTAAATGAACACTAACAATTCAAAAATTTAAAGAAACAATTAAAGAGAGGCTAACTCACCTCTGATTGTAACGTACTTTAATAATTTTTCAAATCAACATTAAGAGACGCAAGCAATTTATTGAATAACATAGCACCCGTAAATGTTGACTACATTCTCGTATGATATTTATTGTAATTAGGACATTTAGCACATTCCGAAAACATACTCCGAGTTACATCTTTAACCGATATTTGAAATGTGTTTCTATTTTTATATACAAAGTCCAACAACTGCACCGCGTACAATTGCTCCACCGTCAAAATTGAACTATTAGATAAAATATTCTGCAGAGCCTGCAATGAAGGAATGTACATTCGGGCCTCCCCAATGAATAATTCCATATGGCAGAGCTGGCTGATAAATTGCAACGTATAAGTGACAAAGATGTCTTTCTGTCGGGTATTCGTTTAGATAATAAAATAAATAGTTTAACCTTCTAAGCTTATTTGCTAAGTAGCGAGCGTGAACAGCCCAACTGAGCTTATTATCCATCAATATTTCCAAATATTTATATTCGTGCACTCTCTCCAAACAGGTACCATCGACAAAAACCGAAAAATTAGCAGAAATTTCATATTGCGGTTGAAAACTGTAAATTAGATACTCAGTTTTAGTTATGTTTAAAACTAGTTTATTATTATTAATCCATCGCAAAATATCACATCTAATTGAACTAGCATCGCTTTTATATAACGGGAATTCACCACCAGCACAGTATCGTCGGCATAACTGAAAATACGTCCATTGATTTTTTACATAAATCATTAATATAGATTAGAAAAAGATAAGGGCCTAAAACACTGTACCCCATAATGAGATATTATAGGATCACTATAGACATCGTTTAGTTATGTAGGTTCTATTTATCGAGTAAGTTTTTAAACCAATCGTGCACAAAACCACATATCCAATAAGCGTGCAATTTATCGAACAAAATCTTATGATCATCAAATGCTTTTTGAAAATTAAAGTATATCGCCACAGCCGATCTGCCTTTCTCTAGACAGTCTGCAATATGCGAGACATGCTGGAAAACAGCAACATCACTACCCTTGCTCTACAAAAATCCAAATTGATTTTTACTAATAAAGAATTTTTCTTCCAAAAAATTTAGAATCATTCTTTTAACACATTTTTCAAAGATTATAAATAATGTGGAAAGGATGCAGATTAGGTGACAATTCGACACTTCCGCCTTATTCCCCGATTTAAATACAGGTTTAATCACGCCAACCTTTAAAACGTCCGGAAACTTTCCCGATGTAATAGATACATTGTACAAAAAAAAGTTAATGGTTCAATAAAAAACTACAAATGTCAAGAATAATTTTTCCAATCCAAATGAATAACTATTGGATGACCGACGTAATAGCAGCTTTCACATCGGCTGTTGTAAAGCCTAAAAATGCGAAAGAATTTGAATTAATGGCAGTAGGTTGAGGAGCAAGCCTGATGCTTAAATTTGTTGAGCAAATTACAAACACTAACACTGAAATAATAATTATTAAACTCGTTTACTATTCACTTTTCACTACACACAACGGACACTTTAATCCTATCAATATTTACCAGCGCAATTCCGGATTTTTTATTACCTATAATTTTATTAGCGACTTTTCAGTAATTTATTAAATTATACTGCACTTATCCAATAAGAGGGAATAATAATCTAGTTTGGCAGACCTGACTAGAGACCTTTCATTCTTTTAGATATTAGCTTGAATTTTCTTTTCACCTCCTGATCGAATGGAAAATGCAGAGTTAACTTATGACCGGAATTTTTTTCGCCGCTCAACCGAACAATTTCCTATGTCACCCATGGTGAGCGCTTCCGGGGATTTTGCGCAGAATCCAGAGTATATTTACTTTTGGAAAGTGCTTACGAGATTATACACGTGAACCAACTGAACTTCTCGTCTACAGATGCACGACTAGTATACAAATAAGACAAATTTAATGTTTGTAAATATCTACTAAACAGCTGTTTATCGAAAAAAGGGTTTACATTACTGGAATATGCGAAACGTTTAGGTGAGAGACAGATATTATTGAACAAATACCGCACTGATCAGAAAAATCGATATGCTTAAATAAATATTTAACGCCAATTGAAAATACAGTGTCATGCCACCCTCGTACAAAGATGTGATAAAGGCAGGATGGCATAATAATAATAATGTTGATATATGAATAATAGTAAGAAGAACGTATATTTGTATATAAAAATTGAATACTTAAACCAACATACATAAGTGAAGTTTATGCATTTGTACGAAGTAGTATGACCTCCCATACCAGAACTATATATATATATATATATATATGTGTGTGTTATATATATATATATATTGTGTGTGTGTGTGTGTGTATGTAATAAGATTATTAAACCTTAACCACAGACGTACTGTTTTTAAAACGTTGTCAACCGGTTATTTTGACCGGCCTGTTAAAATTATTTATATATTTACCTAAATTTTTAAAAAAGTAATATTTTATTATAATAAAATAATTTCGTGACGTTTGTGTAGATTTAAAATAAAAAAAATCATTAAATTTGAAGTAAAATTAAACGAGTTGGGCTAAAAAAGGTATATTAATAAAAAGGTTTCGCGAAGTTTTAAGCATAATTTACCGAACAATATATCTATAAAAGGTGAGATTATAAGATGTTAACTTATTTTGATTAAACGTAAAAAAATTAAAATATAATTAAAAAGTAATATTTGTGTAAAAACGTGCATTGTATCGTATTTTTAGACAACACAGTCCTCACAAAAACGTCTTGTACACTCCATACGTATAAGCGTCTTGCATAATTGAAACGTATGGAGCGTTTTTCGATTCATTTTTCGACGGACATTTTCTGCAAGTCGATTGGCAGTTTTGTATCCATTCTCAGTGCTATAACATTCGTCTATCCTTAATTGAAGACTTACGCATAATCCGACTGGTCGTCTGATACCTGCTAATCTCCGTTTCATTGCAGGTGTTACCAAAGCCATTCACGACTGTTTTATAAAATTATACCGAGTTAGTTCAGTAATTCCTTTAGAACTGGTGCATTACACGCCGATGAAAAACGAAATATTAATTATCACATCAACACAAGACAATCGGTATTTTTGATCGGTAGCGATTTTTAAAATTAAAATAACTGCTTTCTACAACGTAAGGTATACTTTGAATATATAGACACGATACTAAACTCTGAAAAGATACACTGAGACAGTGTATATAATATAGCGTGGTTGTTGAAAAACCCCCAAAAAATGAAATCATATACCGGGGTCAAATTGACCGTTTGTCACTTGTTAAACGGTTAATATTATTTCGGAATGATTATATCGTAGTACAGAAGTTTTTTGTACGAAATTTCAGATACATGATTCCATTTGTTTATTATTTACGCTTAGTTTAGTTTTTTTTTTTTTTTTTTTTTAATAACGCAGTTGGTAACACCGCTATAACGCAAACCGCGTGTTCCACGTTTAGTGTACACACACGAGAGATTCGTTTTTGTTTCAATTATCACGGCATCCTATAACGAGAAGGAGTTGCGCGTGGAACATCATTTTCGGCGTGAATCTATCGCGACAATGCGCAGTGAGTTTCGAAAAGAATTCAAAGTTACGCGATAATTTTTACGGTGGTACCTTAAGAGCCGCGTTTACGAAATAACGAAACACGTGAGATTTCTCGGATTTCTGAAGAAATTTCAAAAATTCAGCGACCCGACGCTCGAAAAAGTCTTCGAAAATTTCGTAAAGACGGAATGAACGTATCGTTGCAAATATCCACGAATTGTGTTCCACAAATTATTCTCGTTTTGCTAAAATTTCATTCAAAAATTTGGTCGAGCAACTTTTGAATTATTCGAAAAACAACAAATCCATCAGTCTTCACTTTATGATTTATAAGACCTTTTTCGAATTTCACTCTTTCGTCTCTCAGGTAACGCCTAAATATTGAACTTTATTTTTCCGCTTTCTAATCGAATTTTAGTGGTTAGAGTATTCATATTTGCATCCGCGTATCAGTCGATACTTTATACGATTGGTAATATAGGTTGCAGGAACAGCAATCGGTAGAACTGGAAACGTAGTCGATTTCTGTTTCGCCGCCTTGTCAGATATGTCGTTCTGTGCGATGTCTGAATGATTCGGAATTCAGCAGAAGATTACGTTTAGATCGGATCTATATAAACGCGGCAGCGTGGATTTCTTTACTTACAGGACGATATTTGGTTTTGATTAATCCGGCGATCGTTGATACTTCCATATCGCTGTATGTGAGTCTGTGACGATATTTGAATATTCCATATCTATCGCTCGTTGTACGGCGCTAATTTCAGTTGAGATTAGTTACAGATAACGGTTCCAACGACCGTAGTACCACGTTGAATGCACCGATTCTCGTCTGATCGCCGAAGTTAAACAACGTCGGGCCAAGTTAGTACTTGGATGAGTGACAGATAACGGTAAAATGTATCTGACGACCTCGCCGTTGTAAACTACAGAACATCCAGCTCCTTGCGTCGATTTGGATGCGTCGGTAATTTTTTAAACGATGTACAGGCTAATTATTCGTAGGCTGGATAGATTGTACAGATTTTTGATCTCATGCGCATGCTTGCTAAAATTGCATGTGGAAGTAGAGGTATATTGTAAAAAACAACGTCCTGCGGAATGTCGATATAACTTTTTTTCGATAGAATTCGATAAATTGTTCGACGAAGGAGTATGTGTAAAGATGGTTTTTCATTTAGTTTCGCACGATCCGAACGCTCTGTGTCTGCGCTGAAGATGAACGAAGAAGTTTGATATTAAGCGTTCTCGACGGCGATTCAACGGTCATTCGCGTGCCTCACACACAGCTTACTAATTTTGTAGGGTTTATACGAAATTAGAAAATGCAGGAAAAGTAAAAGGCATATTTTTTGCATGAAATGCAAAGTACACTTTTGTGTCTAATGACTACGAGTATTATAAATAATTCTATATTTTACATATATATATATATATATATATATATATATATATATATATATATATATATATATATATATATATAAAATGTTTTCAAGAACTTATTTTTAAAAATTTTTAACTTTCACTTTATATATACACCTATTTTTTAAACTTATTCTTTTATATATTTAGTTTATAACAATAAAAATTACAATGAATTATATATATATTATTTCATTCGTTACTCTCTTATCTACGTAGTTTGTAAGATGATATTTGTTAGTATAAATTATACAATATACATTTTACATACTTATTTTTCTTTATATATACGTATTTTCAAGATATATTTGTAAAGAGCGAGCGATAATGTTACGCACGTTTATGTGTATATATTTACATATATATATATATATGTATTTGTGTTGTTTAATGTGTGTGTGTACATATGCGAAGGTATGAGTGTACATATGTACGTAAAATAAATCGCTTTACAGATTGAAAAGCGTGCTTTCAAGAAACAGATTGCTAATCTAGTGTACCAAAATTCAGAATTTTACATTGAAAATTGAAAAAGATTACAATCTTTCTAAATATATTTCAAAACCAGCGTGGCCAGTGATAAATTGTACGTTGTAATAATTTACGTTTCTTTTTAAGTCTTTCTCGCTCGGAATTTTCAAAATATTCGTACGCTAATCCATTATACTGATCCCGAATTTTTTTCTTAAAATCTATACTGATTTTCTGAGACGTGTTTCTTCGGAGCGATATAGTGTAAGATCGGTATTAGGAACGACAAGGTTTGTCTTTCAAGGTGGTAACACGAATTGATTGATAATTGGCGCGAGATCGGAAAGCTGAACAGTAGTGTTGTTTTTTACTCTGTGTAAACGATTTGTATTCATACGTGGTAATTTTGAATCTTTCATGATGTCAGCTATTTGTACATAAAACTGAGAGTAAGCGTATGTAAAATTTTAAGACGACATAGCGGCTATGTAGTAATTCATTTACTTCGTAGTACAGTTGAATGCTACGAGAACGGGACGAAGTTCTTCGCGATATATTAAATCTAAGAGGAATGTGTAACCGCGTTGGTTTAGCTGATGAGTAGGCAGGAAATCCGTAATAGCATTTTGAAAATCTTTCACCGTAACAAGTATGCGATAGTTTGCGTAGTAAATTTAACACGCGTGAGCAAGATAGTGTAAGATGTTTTACACGCATGTTCCAATTTATTATCAAATCCGAGGTAAGTAATATTATTTGTACACGGAATTATTGCATTATTCATTCCGATATTAAGTTGACGATAACGGCTATTGATTTTGTTATATATAATTTTTTTTAACCCAATTTTCGCTGATTTTGTCGAATTTTCTAACGATAACATTCGTTTAAATGCGAACTATTATACCGAACGCTTTTAGTAATATCGACATTTACAACGGCTGCATTTTATATTTTTTCTAATAATTTGTTCACTACCTCGAATAGCGCAAATTCCGCTGATTTATTTCCTAATCCGCCATATTGATCTTTTTCGATTATATTTTACTTACGTTTAATAGTCAACATATTGCTACGTAAGCTACACGGGTAATTAAATAATAGTTACAATGATTCGTTTAAATCTTTGAAGTAGATAGAGCCTGCATGTTACGATTGCAGATAGTTTCTCCGTTTTTCTTTCCTACTACTTTTTTTTTTTTTTTTTTTAATGGGGGTGCCTCTTTACAGCCGTGATACTGTGGGGACTATCTACATCTTAATGAAGCATGCTGACTTCTCTAAAAACGTCGCTATATGGGGGAACAATTGTAGGTTATCCAGATGTAAAAGGTACGATACATTATACGGAGGTGTAATACTCGAAGAACGCACAACAAGATAAGGTAAAGCTCCGAGCGCAACGGTGCTACAGCAGAACATTCAAAAAAGACATGATCGGGGCTGCAGACTACCTGTTCAGAATGAAGGGGACAGAACGGACTTTCTCTAAGCTGCATACGGAAAAGACGGTCAGGCAACAAATGATGTCCAAATCGCAATCTGCTGATGAGTACAATTCCCTTACGACTAATCTTTTTAAAAAGATAGAACCACGGCAGTTTGGGAAGACTACTTTACAATACGATATATTAATCCCGGGGAGTTTTTTTTGTTTTTTTAATTTTCCTATTGTTATTTTACTGTAATTTTCTTTATTATTTCTTTAGTTTTGTAAAGTTATTTTGGTTGTATTTAACTGCTAAGGTGTAACTTTAAGGATAATTGGCATATGTCTATCTAAATATAAATTCGTCATAATTTATAAAATTTTCTATTGAAATACTACTAACCGGACGACGTTTCAAATCATCTAGACGTTCTAATACCAGAACGGAAATAATTTATTAAATTATGGATAATTATTATTATTTTTTTCTTCTTCAGAATTTAACTCTTTGCCGCGTCAACTAAATGTTGATCTTAAAAATTATAAACGACGGCGTAAGTTAGTTGCATTTGTAATGTGTAAATTAACGAGCTTTTCATATAATAATTGAAGTTGCTAACTGGTTTAAAAGTATTCGGTTGGAATTGTTAGATTGATGATTTTATTTTGTAAATTAAATTTTTTATTTGTAAATTAAGTTCTACATCAATTGTTTATTATTATTAATTATTATGTGATTATGAGTTATTTCCTGTTATGCCTTTATGTATACACTGCTTTTAGTATTTATGTGTATATATGTTGCATATCTACTTTCGCGCGTTAGGTATATTTCTGCGGATTTGTAATTATAGTTTAATACTTAATTCAATTGGCGGTGTCTGGGTGTTTTATGTGTGTTATATGTCTAAATCGATGTCGTTGTTTTTTAAAGAATGTTTTAAGAAACTGTGTATTATTTCATCGAATTATATAACGTTACGTTTTTTTTTAGTGCGATGGAACGGATGTTAAATTTATCTTTATTTATTTGTATAATCCGGCGTTCGCGCAATATGTGCATAGTCGGGATTTACACGTTATATATATTTTCTTTGTAATCTCGTATTTTAATTTGAAATAAATTTGAATTTGAAAGAATTATTAATTAGTAGCGCGTAGGCTAAAATTTGCAATTATCTCTCAAAAATGGGATCGATCGCGTCGTGTTAATTGGCAAAATTGAACTAATTAATGCACAATTAGTTCAATCACGTGAACTGAACGTGTGACCGAACGTGAAAGATAAACAAAACGCATGAATCGTTGATAGCCTGATAATTTTATTACGAAATTTCCACGAATATATTATATTATATATATATATATATATATATATATATATATATATATATATATATGTGTGTGTGTTATAACGTACTCGTGTAATAGCTATTATAAAATTTGAGTCGTGATCGTGAAATTTTTACGAATTTGTGAATGATAGAAATATATTATTAGGTATATCGATGTTTATTTTAATTTAGATCGATAGAGCAATGTTTATAGTGTGTTAGAGAAGAGACTAAAAATTATATACATACATTTATAAAATTTAGAGCGTGCCAACTTATGAAGAGTTTCAACTATAAGCTGTTTAATTCGTTGAATTTTTTTTTTTTTTTTTTAATACGAGTAGTTATGCCTATAATTACTCGAATTATCACTCAGACATAATTACAGAGTTTAGCATTTATTATAAAATTGGTGAGAAGGCGGAGATTGTTTACATCCGGGATACTTGTTTTCGGCTGATTGCAACGATATTAAGAGTATATATTTATGGCAGATTACAACAATATGATAGACAGTTAGTGGTGTACAGCAAAATTCACACATTAGCGGTGATTGGACACTCGGTAGATACGAGTGCGTACTCAGCGTGTGACCAATATATATTCTGTTGACAGCTGTTTCCAATCTCGATGAAGAGATTTTACCTATTTTTGAAGGCCAAATTGCTAAATCCTTCTTTATATTTCCAAGCGTACTTGGCCGGATATGGAAGGACTGATTCCACGCGTCTAAAATTTTCTGAGTATAATATTTTGCGTTGCCTTCTGCTAGCGTTACCGGCAAATAAGTTTGGGTAAGCCTTTGTGCCGCACGGTGTACCTCATCGTGTCCTATTATCCTTCGATGACTTGGAATCCAGACGAAAGTGATGCCGGTGTTTCACTTAATTATAGAACGCTGTGCAATATTTAGTCCACCATTGCCACAATAATATTTTCTCGCTTCCACGCACTGTAATGCTAAAGTTGAGTCAGTCAGTAAGTCAAATCTGCGATTCGTAGCAAACACTGAAGCAAGGCTATCATCTCAGCCGCTAGAACTGATGACATGATCGGTAGACTGAAGGATCTTGCTTCCGATTGAAAGGCACCTCCAACATATTGCGATATTTTAAATGAGTCGGTGAAGCAAACGACTACGTTGGGTTGCTGTTGCAATACAATCAAGAGCTTCCTACGGATTTCCGCATTTTTTTTTAAAACAGGTTCCAACAGATACTCGGACTAAATTGACTCCAAGGCGGTAGGTATACTCTACACAAGCTACTGCGTAGCATCTTTAATGGGTTTTGAATATGAAGCTGTATTAGCTGTTTATGTAGGTGAATGCGATTTGGATGACTCCTTCATTGCGTACTTAATAGCAAGAATTTGTAGCAGCAGACAGGACAGCTGAGATACTGAAGGCTAGCTGTCGGTAAGGTTGGGAATGCCTTCAGCGCAATCCTAAGTCCAGTATTTTGTGTCATATCCAGTATATTTAATAGCCGTTTGTTGGAAGACGAATATATAAATGAACCATAATCGAGTCTTGAGCGGATAAGGGCATTATAGATCCGAAGTAAGGTTGAACTTCTTGTCCCCAAAAATCTTATTACTCGTCATTTTCGTTATATTTAGTAGTGGCTGGCACTTTTGTCTAAGTGCAATTATGTGGTTTACGCCAAGTCATTTTGGGATCTAAAATTTATTAAGATCATGAAACAGTGTACACGCTTAATGCACTGCCTTGCGGCAACCCATTTTCTATAATAAATTCTTGGGAATGTTTATTTCCTACTCGGACTTTGTTCGTACGGTTTGAAAGGACGTTTCTAGTAAATTGAACTAATCTATCTTTCAAGTCCATCTTCAGGAGATATTGAATTACTTTGTATCGCCATATCGTATACTTTCTGTATGTAAAAAAATATTGATATAAGATAATATTTCTACCGGAAAGCCGTCGATATTTCTCCTGTTGCAGATTATATAGTTGCGTGAGTGAACTCCCATATTTCCGGAAACCTGTCTGGTTTTCAGGGATAAATTCATTTCTTTCCAAATACCATAATTAACGACGTGCCACATTTTTTTCCATCAGCTTACCTGTAGCGCAGGTAAGAGAGGTTCGTTTATATGTTGATCGATCGGTACGCTCTTTCTTAGGTTTCAAAATAGGAATAACAACTGCTTTGCTCCACAGCCGACAGCTTTCTGTCCAGATTTTATTAAAAATATTTAGCAAATGTTTTTTCCTATTCACGGTCAGATTTTTGAGGAATAGGATGGAAATTCCATCTGGTCCTGGGCCAGAAGTTTTAACTATTCTATTCATCGCTTCATTTAGCTCTTTTTCGGTGAAAAGTGAATTGACGTACTGCGTAGTAGGTAAAGTCGATTAGGGTGCGTTGCTCGCCAATATAAGGACGAGATATTACTTCAATTCACTTTTCACGGAAAAAGAGCTAAATGAAGCGATGAATAGAATAGTTAAAACTTCTGGCCCAGGACCAGATGGAATTTCCATCCTATTCCTCAAAAATCTGACCGTGAATAGGAAAAAACATTTGCTAAATATTTTTAATAAAATCTGAACAGAAAGCTGTCGGCGTGGAGCAAAGCAGTTGTTATTCCTATTTTGAAACCTAAGAAAGAGCGTACCGATCGATCAACATATAGACGAACCTCTACTAATATGAACGTATTAATTTCGTCCGATCGCTATCTCAAAATTCCCCGATAATATATTGACGATACAACATACATTAATTTCTGTTTATATATTCTCGAAATCTATTATCGTTATTATAGTGATCGTTATTATTCATGGCTTATCGGGGAATTTTTGTAATTATATTTCTATATTGACGATCAATCTGTATTAGCAGATTATATGTCGGTGACAAATAAACTGATTTTTTTTAACGACTTCCAATACATTCCACTGCTATTATGGATATTTTAATTTTAATTTTTAATCATTATTGTTTATTTTGTAATATAACCCTTGTTCTGAGATATATCGTGATTAACATTTAATCCCCCGGTGATTTTCTAATTTATCGTCAAGTTTTCACGATCTTCTGATTGACGCACGCACACCGAAAATGGCAACACTGTTGTATGCGGTACAATATTTGTCCATCTGATAGTACGTCTTTTATTAATTTTATAACCGTCGTGCGTTCAATTCCTTCCTGTTTTCTTATTATGTGTCTGAAGAATTTCAACACTCCGCCAAAATCGTTGACAACATTTGTATGACACCGATTTCTCGTAACATCAGATGTATATATAAAAATACGTTCATATATCGTACAGTACGAACGAATCTCGTTTACGTGTGGTATTACTAACCTACCGTGTATTAAGGATTATATAATAAACCTATCCGCTAAATTCTTCACTCGGTGTTCATCTCGCACTAATTCGCGCATTATTAGGCCTATTGAAGATTACGTTTTCAGACGACTAAAAACTACGTATATGAAGTATAAACATCTAAAACACAACCTATGATAAAATTCCGATCGATTAATTTCCGAGTAATTATGAAATTGTAATTTTTGCTCTGTATTAGAATCGGAGTTACCTCGTTATAATCATGGTATATATATATATATATATATATATATATATAATGATAACTAAATTACTTTTAAGTATACCGGTTTTAACAGGTTTTAGCGATATTTTTTCCTGTAAATTTAAATTAGATATTTAAATATAAAATAACGATGATAATGCTCATCCGTCAAATATCACTCATCTCATTAAGTCAATCACT
Source organism: Coronaproctus castanopsis (assembly GCA_032883995.1). Classification (NCBI taxonomy): domain Eukaryota; kingdom Metazoa; phylum Arthropoda; class Insecta; order Hemiptera; family Monophlebidae; genus Coronaproctus; species Coronaproctus castanopsis. The sequence goes on from CM065054.1 coordinate 13,095,896, forward strand.
AAATGACCTTTAAAGTTGGTCAGTTGTGATGAGAAATATATATATATATATATATATATATATATATATATATATATATATATAAGAAAACGGTGATAAATATATTGCGATAGAGCAGTTCACCGCGATTAGGTATGTTTACCGGTATACAGTTATCATTATCTGTGTGTAAATTTTACCATGTAAATATGCTCCCGTTGTTTTGTTTATTTGTTGTATATCATATAAAATTTAGAAACACTATTTAGTCCTATATATACGAATTTTTTAGAATTGTTACTATTTTTCGTCGTTAGCAATTATTTTATAAATAAGTTTATAAAACAATTTTCTGAATTTATATATATATATATATAAAATATATACTTTTCGATAAAGTAAATTGGAACATACTATTTAGATAGAATATTTCAGAATACGGAAATTAGCGAGGAGGATGTAAAATTAATATATAAATTATATCATAATCAGAAAGCAAGGATTCAGGATTGGTAATGTAAGCAAATTAGTTAAAATAACGGATGGCGTTAGACAGGGGCGTGCTTTACCGACGATATTGTTCAACCTATATATAAGTTTAACAATTAAAAAAGTCAGAGAAAAGCTAAATGGTCTAAAAGTACACTGTCAAATAATAAGCACATTACGTTTTACCGATGATGTACATAGTTGTCCTAGCAGAAAAACAAAATCAACTGAATGATAGTAAAAGAAGATCTATTTAAGCAATATGGAATGAAAATAAATCAAATCAAATCAAATCAAGCTTTATTTTTACTTTCTTACATATAACGGTTTACAACAACATGCTGCAAATGTAACGCGCGAGGAGCAGCATAAACATAGGAAACATTAATTAAACAAGCTTATATATTATGCAAATAATGATAATAAAAATGTTATAAATGTTGAATAAGGGTAATCTAATGTAATTTACGATACAGGTGTACGTGCATATAATATTAAGCTAACCACAGTTTTTTCAAGTGCACACACACACACAGTACTCGACATATGCATACATATCAATTTATATAAAAACCCAACACCAAAAAACCAACCAAGTTCTATTTTTTATTTTTTATGTACCTCATTAAAGGCTTTCGACGTTTCTTAAAAATGTTTTAGGTCGGTTTTTACATACACAGGCAACGCGTTATAAATTACAGCACCTTTATAGATAGCTTGAATTCTGGAATGATGTACCATACCCTCTCGATATGATCTCGTAAAGTATTCCGTGATGGGCAACATATTGTAAGGATTATGTCGTAAGAAGGATTTTTTTTTATTAAGAACAAAGTTTACCAATCTATTTTGCAGCGTTTGAATTGGCTTAATATGTTGTTTAGAACCGCCCGTCCCCAATGAATTATTCCATAACTAAGAGCAGGTTGGTACAAAGTGAGGTATAAGCGTTTAAAATGCTCGACAGAAAATTATTACTTTAAGTACGAGAAAAGGTAATTCAATTTCCTTAGTTTTTTAGCTATGCACAAAAGATGTTTTATTCCACGTTAACTTACAGTCAAACTGAATTCATAAATATTTCACTTCATGCGCTCTTTCTATCTCATATATTTACCGTTTAGCATAAGTTTCATACCATCTCACAGATGAGGGCATTGATAAAATTAGATATTTTGTTTTGTTTTCATTTACAATTAGTCGGTTTTACTTCAACCATCCGGAAATTACATTAACATCAGCTTGCGCCATCTAAGAATACTCGAGTAACCGGAAGTAATCACTAAATGCAGTATCGTCTGCGTAGCTAAATATGTTATCGTTAACCGTAATATTACACATGTCATTTACATGCATAATATTAAAACAGGTAGGGACTTAATACATTCCCTTGTGGAACGACAAAAGTTTGTGTTACACTTTCACTTCGTACATTATTTATCTCTGTTAACGCCCTGTTTTCTATATATATAATATATAGGTTAATTATATACGTTTCCTCTTATCCCACAATTATAAAGCTTTTCCGATAGAACATTACGACCTAACGTATCGAAGACTTTATAAAGGTCAAAATATAGAAAAACAGCAGAATGACCATTTTCAATATTCTCGGTTATGTATTTTACATGTTCAAATAAATCGGTAACGTTACATGTTCAAATAAATCGGTAACTTTTTTTTTTTTTGAGTAAGACCCGTATTGTATTGATTGACGTTGAAATAATTTAATTTTAGCAAGTAATTTAATAGAATTCTTTTTAACGAATTTTTCGAATATTTTAGAAATTATAAGAGAACACAAATCGGTCTGTAATTTGCAATATTATGTTTGTCGACATTTTTATAAATTCGTCTAACAATAGCTAATTTAGATATTTCAGGAAATTTTTCTTTCAACACGAATTCGTGAAATAAAAATGTTAACGGTTGAGTAAAGAAATTTTTGTTATTCTTTACTAGGTTAAGATATTCCATCGAACCCGCGAGCAAATTTGTTTGGCAATGATTCAATTGAATGTATTATATCGTTATTCAAGAACTCGATAAACCCAACGTAATTTATGTTATGGCTTCCCGACACTCTGTCCGCAGTGTATACCCTACAAATGGGATTGTGATTTTCAATAAGTTCATCTATGATCCAATCGATTCCGGTTTTTAATCCTTTTACAAGAATCTATCACATCGTTCACTTTGCGACTAGTTTAAATTTTTCATCTATAGATACCTTACTGATATATAAATACGTGAGATCCAGCCGTGACGTTATTTTTTGAAACGTATCAAAATAATACACGCGATTACGGATTGCCGGCATTGCTTGGAGGCTACTAACAAAGTAGTTAGAATACCACAGTGATCAGAAAAACTTATAAGACATTAGACAAAGACAGAAGGAACTTGCCGATTCGAAATTTACGCAAGATCACGAAGATTCTCCTTTAATTAATCCTATCAATATATATCGTTCGGTTCTATACTAAGTGCACTTCACAGACGTGGTTTGCGAGGCAACCTATCAACATTTATATGTTCATCTCTAATGGACAGGAAATACAAAGTCCGAGTTAGGTAATTCACTGTCTTCTTCCGGAAAAAGCCAAATAACAGGTGTCCCTCAAGGTTCCGTATAAAGCTCATTACTATTTATACTTGCATTATCGGACTTGAAAGAACATATAACAGGCTCGACCCTTTGTAACGTGATTTTTTTCTTCCTCTTATCCGCCATCTCCATTTCGAAATCTGCAATCGAAAGCAATTCCTATCCAGTGGTCGACCGGAAAAGTTCTAACGATGAGCATCTGAACCATTTCTCGAAGTTGTCTATCCGTACTGTTGGAGGTCCTCCTTCACCTTTTCCCACTCACCATTTTATCCTTGTAACAACCTTTATTTTTTTTTATTTATTTTTTTTTTGTACAGTATATTTTGTTCCTCTCGTAATATATCCCGAGTATTGCAATTGTCTCTTTTTTCGATAGTATCCATCATAATTTCACAATTCTTCCCTAATCCATTAAAAGCACTTCGATGTTCATGACTTTTTGTATCCGTGGTGTATTTTCAGCATCCGGCGGTAACAATATATCTCAAACGCGTTAATAGTTTTTTCCAATGTTGAATTTAGTGTCGAACGTTAGATACATAAAAATCGTATTTGCAAAACAAATATATCTGTTAAAAAATAACGAAATTAATAACACATTCCGAAGAACACAGTTCTTACTACGTATACGCTAGTTTAAAAAGTATGCCCAGTTGCTCATTTAACTAAAATTTGTAATTTTTTCATTACGGTTGTAAGCTGAAAATGTCTATCCTCATTTTCTCCTACACTTATCTGGTTTTTTTTTTTAGTTTTATTTATTTTTTCCTAACATATCCGTTCGAATTTTAGTTTACTGTTATAATTTTTCCATGATGTTTTTCTGAATTAGCCAAATTCTTAAGTTGAGCACTCTTCTACTGTAGTATTTGGTCTAGTACTGCAATTTAAAATTTTTATCTCTTTGTTCTCCATATTTAGTCCTCTTCTTCAGTAATCTATATGTATCTTTCGTAGCATGTACTTGTTTTGTTTTCTTCTATATATATATATATATATATATATATATATATATATATATATATATATGTTCTTTTCCCTTGCAGCTAAATATTGTAATATTTTATTCATCGAATACAGTCCTCTCTCACAGTCAAGACTGGCCTTTCTTTCGTCAACTGATAAGGAGCGGAAGCGTGGATGCTTTACGAGATATATTGTTAGAAAACCGGCCGTAACGCAGAGAGCATATGAGAGAGCAATGCTGAATATCAAGAGGCTGAATTCTAAACATAATACGTGGTAAGACAGCAAACCAAAAACTGCTAGGTATAATACATCGCGTAACAAAATCAAAAATAAAACCGGGCTGGTCATGTCGTAAGAAAGACAGGGCGAAAAACAATAACATAATCAAGACCGAGAGAAGAACATAGGAATCCGTGGTTACACGTGACGGCAAGACGACATTATTCAGAGTGGAATGAATAAATCGGGAACGTGAATAAATAATTGAACATGGTAGAAGACAACATTTGAGAACGAAAATACGAGTATTAGTCAAATCGTTCGGAAACCGTTAACTTGAACGACGACAAAACTAATAATAATAATTAGCAATCAATCAAACGAACACACTGTCCGATAGTTGGAGAAGAATGATGTGCGCGATGTGGACACGAGAAAAAAAACAGTCAGTCAATCAGTCGACAAACAAGGTAGAAAACTAAAAATGTTCGTACATAATAATGCAACTGAATGTAAGATATAAATTAAAAAATTAATCGATGTAACATAGAATTCAACGACGATATTTGATTTGTAAATAATAAATAATACTTTTTCTTACGGTACATTGTGTAAGGTTAATAAATTTGAAGAATCGGATAATTTAATATAAACACGATAATAAATCGATGTATATATATATATATATATTTTTTTAAATATAGGTAGGCGTAGAAATTAGCGCGTAAATGTCCGTGTGGGAATCTATTAAATATCTAAAAAAAAAAAAGTAGTAATCCTTTAAAAATGAACGATGGTAATTGGACTACAGATGATTATACTAAACCTGAAATATTTTCCATACATTCGGCCGAAACTTTTCTCAACCAAATAAAAACCAATCAAATTTTGAAAACGTAGTTCATGATACCAATCTCCAAGAACAATAGTAATCAAGTTTTTCAAATCCACAATCGAGAAATTGACCAACAAGAAGGCTCCTAATTACGGTTTAATTACCGATTGAATTCTAAAAGAACTACCGAGAAAAATATCCGTGATATTACAATACGTTCCACTACTATGGAAATTCGCAAATATGATTCAGAAACCTGGAAAACCTCCTGAACAACTAGACTTCCCCTATCGATACACACTTTACTTCCAATTCTTTCTAAAACATTTGAAAAAAATTAAAAAAAAAAAAAAATAGATTCAAAGGATAATAGACAAAGATCAAATAATTCCAAATCACCCAATTTGGTTTTCGAACTGGGCACTCAACAGTACAACAGGTTCACAGAGTGGTTAAGAAAATTGAAGAGAGCTTCGATAAGAAAGAAATATGCTCTGCAGTATAGTTGGATATTCAGCAAGCGTTAGATCGCGTCTGGCATCCGGGCCTACTCTATAAATGTTAGAAAACTGCTCAATATTATAACATTCTCAAATTCCATTTAGTGATAAATAATAAACAATGATCTTTACGCGAAATACAGGCAGGTATTCAGGGTAGCGTACTGGGGACGTTTGCCGATTATACGGTATTGATGACACCTCATCGATGTGCAAAAAGTTGCACTGTAAAATTACGACCTATTCTAAGTCATTAATATAAAGCGAATCTACTAAACACCTTGGCGTTCATTTGGATCAAACCTTAACCCGGCTAAAACGTATAAAAGCTAAGAATATCGAGCTTTAAGATGCAACAATTACATTGGCTGATAGACTCTCGCTCGCAATTGAATATCAATAATAAATTAATATCTTATAATGCAATATTGAAACGTCTATATCGTTATATGTAGCAGAACTGTGGGGATGTACACTCCGGCAACTAACGTAGAACGAATTCAGTGCAGGCAGAATAAGATACTACGGTTGATAGCTGCTGCTTCATGGTACGTTTCCAATAGGACATTACACACCAACCTACATGTGAGATAACTTTTACGTTAGATTCAATACGTTATTCAGCCATAACAGCCTCAATAGAATATCATAACAATAATAATAATAATAATAATAAAAATTTATTTCAACAATTTCATTTTTACAGTGTTACAACTACAAGTAAATTCATTAAGCTCTAAGTATCAATAATCTTAGCAAATTAAGAGTATAAAACAACTTGAACTTGAATCAATGATTTTTATAATAAATATATCGGAATATATTACGCAGGAAAAATTAAAACAAAAAACATACAACAAAAAAAAAACGAAACGCTATAATTAACTTTAAATTTAAAAAAATCAATTGAAAATTAGTTAAATCACTAATATTTATTTTCTTAAGGAAAACACAAAGCTTTTCGGCATTTACGCCATTATCAAGTGAAAAATTTAAAAAATCATAATTTTCAAAATATAAATTAAATATAATATTAATTTTAAAAAGTATATTGTAAAATTTGTTGTAATTTTACTGGCTATTAATTTTTATTATATAAGTATTTTTCAATGTTTAAATTATTATCTGGCTATTGTTTTGTAAATTTTATATATTGATAGTTGATGTGTTGTTCACCACGGTCATTATCAGATTTTTAATATTTATTTTCATTTTATTTGTAAAATTGTGTTTTTTAAAAAATTTTGTGGTTGTATATTTTTATATTTTATATTTTACGTTTGGACATCATACATCGCAATAGTAAATGAAAAATTTAAAATTCCAACAGTATACAACTTTTACAGAATCAGGAAAATAATATTGAAGAAAAAATTAATATAAAAAAACTAAATTAATAAACAAATATATTGATATTAAATTTCAACAAATCAAAAAAACAGACCGACAGAAGCAGACATCATTTTTGGATCATATTTTCACAATTACCATCACATATTTTTAAGTAATTATATTATATTTAATTTATATTTTTAAAATTATGATTTTTTAAATTTTTCACTTGATAATGGCGTAAATGCCGAAAAGCTTTGTGTTTTCCTTAAGAAAATAAATATTAGTGATTTAACTAATTTTCAATTGATTTTTTATAAAAAATCACTACATTCCACATTATATAAAAAATTAAAACTTTAAATTAGTCGTAATAATAATTTAAATAGCGTAATTGATTTTTAAATTAGTTTAAATTAATTATAAAAATCTGCGCTTAAGTATACGATGTTTATATTTAGTGTAACGCTCCCGTAGACATATCGTAACTGCCTACACTTTTAATTAGCTCATTATAAGTGATTTTCACACTTTCTATAAAATTTTTGCGGAATTAAGAATAAAATTGAACACGAGTTAAATGAAGATCAATATTTAGGAACTAGAGAAGCGATACTCGGATTAAGATGAATAATTGAAAAGAAAATCGAATTAAATCAACCACCTTACATCGCTTTTATAAATCTAAAAAAAAACGTTCGATAAATGTGACTAGAATCGGCTTAGGAAAGGAGTCAGACAAGGATGTAATTTATATGGATCAAAAACGTGGAATTTGAACAAAGACCAAACGACCGAAAGCGTTCGAAATCTGAAGCTCTTGAATGAAAACGGTGTCTTGGACGGAAATAAAAAAAAATATTAGAAAGAACGAATGAAAAAAGAAGTCTATTAAGAACACTAAAAACGAAGAATGAATTGTGTATATATACAGAAACAATGAATACCTAGTACAAATAATAGAAAAGGAACCATGGAAGAAAAAAGACCTAGAAGAAGACCGAGGCAGAAATAAATGAAATAAATACAAGCAGATGTAAAAGCAGATAACTATGGAAGTATAAAGTAAATGGCTCTATCCGGAAACTTTTAATCATGATTGTTCGCCAATCTATTAGTAGATTGAGGAATTAAGAAGAAGATTATCCAAGTTTAGCACTATTTTCTAAATATAATTCAAAATAACTATAGTTGACTAAATCTCTATTTTAATAGATTATATACTTTGTTTTACTATTGCTAACTAGCGAGTGATTTTTTTGCATCAACTAAAAATACGATTTGTATCTTCTTGGGCTAATGTCTGAAGTAAACTTGGGTAACGAAAATCAACTCTCAGCGCGGTATCTGGAGATTTCAGTAGGCACAAGGCCTGTAATCGTTCAACTGGCTGTTAAACTGTACTTGTTCGTACAGCGCGACCATTATCCATTATAAATAGTTGACCATTAACAGGTAAATGATATAGTTTACGGTAAATTAAAAAGAATAATGCACCAAACATGCGACCTTGAAGCACTCCGCCTAGTTCGCACCATATTGTCGATGTAAATGTTATTTATTTTTACTAAACATTTTCTGTTATGCGATTAGGTTTTAAATCGGTTAAACACGATTCTTGTAAATCCGCAGTTATATAATCTTTTCGGTCGACGAGTATGATCGATCGTATCAAAAGTCCCCCCCCCCCCGAAAATAAAACGCATTCGCATTGTTTAAGACAGACGTTTTTCTTGGATACGTGTTCAAATTCGTCCATGCTCTTTGCTAGAAGAAAACCATACTGATTTACACTAAAGTAATTTAATTTTTATACGTATTTAAACATAATAATTTTCATATACTTTTCAAAAATCTTCGAAATAATTGACAATATACAATAATTTCCTATATTAGTATTATTTCTAGTTTCAGTATTTCCGGCAAAACTAAGCAGTGCAACCGGTTCGTTGAATAAATATATCAACGGCAATGTCACGCAAACGAACAAATACTTATAAAAAACGATAAACACTGTGCAGTAATTAAAGATATAATAATAATAATAATAATAATAATAATGATAAATAATAATAATAATAAAATTAACAAATATTTATTGTTAATTATTAATTACGGGTAATAAAAATAAAAAATAAAAATTATCTTACCGAATTTCCTTTTTTCGAATTTCGCTTCCAGGCGTACTTCTCTCTTTTGCCGATAGCTGTCGAGCGTAATGTGGCCGTGTGATTGACTTTTGGATTTAAGGACAATAACGCCTGTAGCAAACGTGATAATACATTATACAACAGTTATTAATCATTCCTCAACGACCACAAACACACATACATATGTACATTATACATATATATAGATATATATATATATATATATATATATATATATTTGCCTACTTCTTCTTTATTAGCCATTCAGAATCCACTGCAGGATGTAGACATCTTCCTTATGTGCGTGGTCGACCTCTTGCTATTTTATTCATCGGATGCCACTTAGTTGATCTGATCGTCCATCTGTGTTATCATTAAATCTAGCTACGTGTCCTGGCCATCTTCATTTTTTTTTTTAATTTCTCGGACAACGTCTTTTCTTCAGTTCTCCTTCTTATTTCAAATATTTTTTACCTTATCTTACAAAGTTATCCCGAAAATTTTCCTCTCGATTCTGCTTTGTATTTCATTTAATTTGTTCTAATTTGCTTTTAGTTATCTGTACATGGTAATATTTAATCATAATGGAAACCAACAACATCATCAGTTATGTAACATCAAACACTGAATTCAATAGAATCAGAGAAGTAAGCTGCAACAAGATTTAGAAAAATATGTCGAGGCCAACGCCCTTGATACGCAACTTCCCTTGAAGGGGATGCAACTTGATGATGATGATGTATGTGTATATGTTTATATAGCGAGATGAGAAAGAATGAAAGAACTTCATTTAAATAGCACGATACGCGCATAATACATGTAGAGCATATATTGTCTGTCTCTCGGTGGGTTTAGGTCGCCGTAAAAACCTTACATCGTTATCTCCTCAATAATAAACCGCCTGCGGTTAGGGTTTTTACACAAAGGCTAAGGGAGTAAACCCTGACAGAAAATCATGGCGAAAGACAACGGGATACCATTGCCATTAATTATCCCTAGAATTACATCCATGAACGTCAATATTACAAAGGCCCTAAATCTCCGTCCGACTTCATCTCATCCGCCGAGACAGTCGAACATGGTGCGAAGAATCTGCGGAGTTAAAACCAGGCGGAACAACATTAACATCGCAACCTGGAACGCAAGGTCGCTATATCAGGTAGCAAAACTAGCCAATGTAGTCGTGGAAATTAAGAGATTATACGTTGACATATTAGGGGTAAGCGAGACACCGATGAACTGGAAACGGAAGATTCCGAACAGATAAAGACTATGAAGTTATATATGCCGGAGAAGATAGACACGAACACGGAATGGGTATAAGAATTCATACTCGACTTAGTCAGAAAATCAGCACGATAATCCCGAAATCAGATAGGGTCATTTTTGTTCGAATAGAAAACAAACCTAAGCCAATTGTGATAATACAAACGTATGCACCAACAACAGAAAGCAGCGTGGAGGAAATTGATCAGTTCTACAAGGATCTGGAAGTAGTTAAAAGATGCACGAAAAATAATGATGTTATATTTGTAATGGATGATTTTAATGCGAAAGTAGGGTGGGATCATGGTAGCCAAGTAGCTGGCAAGCGTGCTCTTGGAAAGCAAAATGAAAGGGGTCAAATGCTCGTGGAATTTGCGGAAAGACACGATCTCATTATATGTAATACTTGGTTCGAACAACATAAAAGAAAATTAAACACGTAGGTTAGCCCCGGAGATCGGTTTAGAAATCGGATAGATTATATACTTACAAATGAAAGATATAAAAACGCGGTCAAGAATTGCCATACATATCCTGGTGCTGACTGTAATACCGATAACAAGCTGCTGCAAAATAGTTTTAAAGAACCAGAAGAAAACAAAAGAACGATACCAACAACTCGATATTACAAAAATAAAATTAAAAAAAAGTACAGGAAACATTTCAAAATGAGTTGGAAAAACAAAGTAACACGAAGCAGAATGAGGAACAAAACATTGAAACGATGTGGAAAACATGGAAGCGAAAGGTTAATACAGCAGCCGAGAATACGATCCCACTCAAAGGGAAGAAAATTCACAAAGTGTGGATGAACCAAGACATATTTGATATGATGGAGAAAAGAAGAAAAGTAAACCGAACTAGTACTGAATACACGATAATAAACAAAGATATCAAGAATGTGCACGAATGCAAAAAGTGAATGGTATGCTGAGACATGTCAAGAAATTGAAGAACTTGAAAAGAAACACAATAACCAAGAAATGCATACCAAAATAAAATAAATGATGGACACACACAAAAAAAAGAAGAAGCGGGATAGCATGTATGTGACGAGCAGATGGGAAGTATAGTGTCAATAATCAAGAAAAGGAAGATATCTGGGTAAAATACATAGATGAACTGTACAGGGACGATATACGGCTTATTCAAATTAAAACTTTAAAAAGTCACCACGAATTGAAATGTGGAAGCTGAGAAACGCTGTTACAAGAGCCAGAAACCATAAAGCTGTGGAGGGAAAATCTTATTCCTGTAGATTTAATCAAACGCACAACATCGATGTATGAAAAAGGGATTTTCCAAATACTGAAAAAAATATATGATGAAGGAACGCCGCCCGAGGACTTCAAAGTGATAAACCTCGTGCCATTACCAGAGAAAAATAATGCGCAAAAATGCTCAGAATATAGAACCATCGCGCTAATGAGTCATGTGCTTAAATTGTTACTGTCAATCATTAATGCCATAATTGTTACTGTCAATCATTAATGCCATAATTGTTACTGTCAATCATTAATACCATAATTGTTACTGTCAATCATTAATGCCATAATTTTTACTGTCAATCATTAATGCCATAATTGTTACTGTCAATCATTAATGCCATAATTGTTACTGTCAATCATTAATGCCGTAATTTGTAGTGGAGTCAAAGCGCTGAAGATCGGAACGAAGTACTCAAAGAATAAATGCGATATACAGAAAGGAGTCAGGCAAGGCTGTCTTCTCTCACCAAGGCTGTTCAACATATATGCAGACGAAATGATTAAAGAAGGGTGAATTGGAAAAATGTGATTAAAGATTAATGGGGAACGAATAAATGAAATAAGTTACGATAAGGTAATAATTGCTGAAACAGAAGCGCAAACGCAGAAGAGACCGAATAAATGGCGCTGGTTTGAGATACGGAATGAAAATCAATGTAGGTAAAACAAAAGTGATGAAATTTACAAAGAATGACGACAAGAAGGTTATAATCAAAATTGGAACACATGAAATTGAAAATGTAAATAAATTCAGATATCTTAGCACGCTGATAAATAACGATGGTCGAGACCACAAGGAAATAAAAACACAAATTGGTATGGCGAAAAAGACTTTCAATAACCTAAGCAAAGTTTTTGGAAATCGAACGACGAACCTCATCCTACGAAAACGGATAATGAAGTGTTATGTATGGTCCGTTTTGAAATATGCCTGTGAAACGTGGACTATGAGCGCAAAGTGCGAAGCTTACCACTTTTGATATGTGGTGTTACCGAAGACGGCTCCAGATTTCATGGAAAGATTAACCAATGTGGAAGTTTTATCAAAAATAGAAGAAAAACGGAAAAAAATGGTAGATGATGTTAAGAACAGGAAAAGGAAATACATAGCACATAAAATCCGTGAAGGTGGAGTCTTTCTGCTGGTAGTACAAGGAAAAATACAGGGAAAGCCAGCAAGAGGAAGAAAGCGGATGGAGTTGATGACGTCAAATCCACCGAATGACTTACCAAGAAAAATCCTGACGAAGATCGTTAAAGTCGCCAGGAATCGCAGCATATGAGAAAGGATGTACGCAATCTCCTGCAAAGGCGAAGCGACTACAATGATGATGATGATGATGTATATATGTAAACACATATACACACATGCGCACACACATATATATAAATATAACGTTATCACGTTATGCCCATTTCAAACCACTGCTGGGTGTAGGCATATCCCTGACGTTTCTAACGATTCTGGTTTGTGCAACCTGGATCCAATTGATCCCTGCACGTTTGGCAATGTCGTCACGCCATCGTGTTGTTGGTCTGCCCCTTTTCCTTTTTGAATGCAGTGGGCACCATTGCAGGATATGTTTTGTCCACCTGCCATCATGTCTACGCAGCACGTGTCCAGCCCACGCCCATTTTAATTGTGATATTCGCTCCACCGCGTCGGTCAATTTTGTGCGCTCGCTGATCCAAGTAATGGTTTTCCTGTCTTTTAACTCAACGTTTAATATTATCCTTTCGTGAGCTGATTACGATTTATATGTATATATATATCGCGTTCCCGTGTACCGCGCTACCAAACACCCGTCATCTAACCACGTTTATACACATAGGTAGGCTTATTCTTATATATACACACACACATATATTTATTTATTTACATATTTATTTATTTATTTACAAAACAATACGGCGTACACAGCAGCATAACGCCAATTACAGTGTACGCTCTTACAGAATAATTATAAAGTAAAAGTATGAACAAAAATAAAACTGAACCACACTCACACAACACGCTAATTAATATAAATAATATTTAGATTGAAAACAAAAAATTACTAATACAAACCGAAAAATGATTCTAATGAAATACAATACGTACAAGCACACATCCGAAAAGCACAAAAAAAAACAGAAATATACCAGTCATACACCCATACTCTCATGTAAACAAACTCTCCATCGGGGCACGCATATATGACCAAAATAAAACAAACTTACTGAAAAGTAGTAACAACTGAAATATAGAGTTTAAAAAAAAATTATTATATACAAATTTACTATCGAAATGAATATCTAACTGTGGATGAATATTTAGTACGTTATTACATAGACGTAAGGTGGATAAAAGTGGTGAGTTGTAACCTAGATTTGTACGAGCATGCGATTCATAGAAAATACGATGTGACCTACTATTAACACTGGGGACCATAAATGAAATTGTAGATAATAAATAATTGTCATCTATGCGAGCGTTAATCATGCAGGAACCTCAACTTACTTATCTTTCTTCTAGCACTCGAAGATTTAATATTTAGGAAATCGCATAAAATATTATAACTTAAAAATGTTGGATAGACACCAGTTTGACGGTAATAAATATACCTTAAAAACTGAGATTTAACTTTTTCCACTATATGAATATATTTAGTGTAAAAGGATCCCAAACCACAGATGCGTATTCTAATTGTGATCTTACAAGAGTGTTGAATAGTAACAGCGGAGTATAACGAAATACGCATGAATTTCTAATGATGAAACCCATAGTTCTGTAAGCATTTTTGGTAACATTACCAGTATGAGTTTCAAATTTAAGCTCGTTGTCAATATAAACCCCCAAACCCGAACACAGATTACATTACAAACTGGAACATTACCCATAGAGTAATCAAAGAGACATTTATTTTTTGTACGACGAAATCGAATATAAACACATTTCTCATAATTAAAAGGTAAATAATTATTGTCGCTCCATGTCACCATTCTACACAAATCATCTTGCAACAATTCTCAATCACTGACAATTTTAATTGATCTAAAAATTTTTAAGTCACCAGCAAATAATAGAAATTTTGAATGTAAGTTAATTCCTATATCATTTATGAAAATATTAAATAATAGTGGACCCAAATTAGACCCCTGTGGTACTCCGGAAGTAGGAGTGTATTGTTGGGAATCCGTTAAATAATACGTAGCACAAAGTTAAATGTGATCTAAATAACTGTATGTAATCGTCACAAAATCCGTAATTATGTAACTTAACCAGAAGTAAACTATGGCTGACTTTGTCAAAAGCCTTACTAAAATCCGTATAAATACAATCAACTTGAAGACGCTGCTCCAAACAGTCAGTAATTAATTTTGTATATGTAACAAGATTAGTTGTAGTAGATCTAAACCTTAAGAAACCATGCTGTTCAGGAACAACTCTAGGCAAAAAAAATTTATACAATCTTTCATATAGAATTGACTCTAATATTTTGCTGGGTACACATAGTAGGGAGATAGGACGATAGTTTTCAGCTGCACAACGATCACCAGACTTGAAAATTGGAACAACCTTAGCTGTTTTTAACAATACAGGCCATTTACCTGTTCCAATAATAAGATTAAACAAGTATATAAGTGGCTTTTTAAACTCTACCGAACATAGTTTAAACAATATTGCCGGTAATCCATCAGGCACAACACTCCACTTAGGTTTCAGAATCTTAATAGATTTTTTATAATCATTTATGGTGATTGGAGCAAGTTTTAAGTGTCTTCCATCTTTAATTAAAGAGGTTTTAAGTGTGATGAAGCTGTCAGTCACATGAACAGATGAAAAATACTCTGCAAAAGCATTTGAAATATTCTTACTAGAACAATGATCTATATTTTTGTATTTTACTACGCTAGGGTGTAGCCGATCATTACGTCTATATTTAACAAAAGCCCAAAAATTGCTAGTGTTTTTTTGAATACTAGCCTCGGTCTTAAGAATATAATCATCATAAGAATTCCTTATTAGCTTTTTAACTTCAGCCCGTAGTTTACTAAACTTAAAATAATCAGTTTCCTTGCGGGTTCTACGATCGGATTTTCTAAACTTAGTTTTCAGTTTTAGTTTACGAACAATTTCTGGAGTAAACCAAGGCGAGTATGTAGACTTTCTAGATGATTTCTTGGTAAGATGCTTCTGAAGTTCATTGTATATTAGCCTATAAAAATAAGTAGTTGCATCATCCACATTTCTGATATTATAAAGTTGTTCCCAATCAATCAGGGAAATTTTTTGTTTTAATGTTAAAGGGTTTGCTTTCCTAAAGTTGTAAGGTGCCACGCTTGTACTAAAATCCACTTTATATAAAGAACTACAGCGAACAGTGATATCCAGAGCAGGATGATACTTATCCTCAGGAAGAAGCGGATCAAGTGACCTCTGTACATCAACACTCAAAACGGAAGTAGTAATGATCAAATCTAAAGTTTTTCTCTGCGAATTAAGGACATTATTTACTAAACTGAGATTATTAATTTCAATGAAATTTGAAAACGAATTAATATTTTTATTAAGATAATCAAGCGGAGTACCAGAACCAGAGATGGATAAGTTGAAATCGCCCATAATCATAATATTAATTGTATTTTTCCTATTCGATAATAAATTGTGACATCCATAAAAAAATCTGCTATAACAAGAGCAAGATGTACCAGGAGGAACATAAATACAACCGATAAGTGTTTGTACATGCAGACTAACATTCCTGACCTTAATCCAAACTGAATCTATATTCCCAAAACTGGGAAACGCAATTTCCTTTGCAACATATGTGTCCTTAATCGCTAACAAGACTCCGCCTCCCCTCCTACCAACTCTATCCCGACGATAAGCAAAATAACCTTGATTTAAAAATTCATTGTTGTAAACACTTCCAGTTAACCAAGTTTCAGTGAATCCTACAATATCAAAGTTACTTCTACACATTCCTAAATGAAGTTCTTTTAACTTTGTATTTAATCCCCGAACATTTTGGTAATACACTTTAAGTCCCATTATAGTAACTGTTTGAAAATTTGGCGATAAATAATAGAATAAATAAGAACTCCAATAAATAAGAATAGACGAGTTTAAGTAAGAAATTTGACAACTCTAACCTATTACATATAAAAAACGGAAAAGAAGTAAAACACTTCCTAAAATATATCCACCTTGCATAATCAAAAAACCACCTGAATATGCTAATTCGTAAGGGTAACAAACATTCAAATATATATCGACGAATAAATAAAAATCCACGTAATAATTCTCTTAAGAATAGTTTCAGCAAAACTGCGTATAGCATAAAGAGAGATAAAACCAGTATTAGTATTAATGAAGTGACTAAATGAACGGTAGAAAGTACATACCTTAAATACACTGACATACAACACAAAAATAGGCTTAAAAATGATGATAAAAAATACATGCGCACCAATACATAATATACCAACCACACTCATAATGTATATACATACTACAAATAAACATAAAGTACATTTAATATAAGACGATATAATGCGTAACGCGAGAGTGGGGAATTTTAAATCGTCTTCTCTTCCGAAATTCTAAATGACAATTTATCGTAAATCACAATCCTTTGATTAGACGTACTGTCAATAGTTTATTTTACCGTCTTCCGTCCAGACATTTCTACGACCGTATTTATTACCCGTACTATGTTCATCCGTTTCTTCGTTAAATGTTCCCGTATTACTATATTTGTATTTTTCAATAATCGTTTATTACTGAATAGTAATTTTCGATATCTATAGCTGACGAACTTTACTACAATTGGTCGAGTATTAATCCCCAGTTTATCTACTTGTCGCTTTCCAATCCTATGCGACCTACAAATAGCTTCGATCGGAACATTTACTGATAATTTTTCTTTAGCCAGTTTCATAATACACTCATCCGAATCTTCTTTATCTGTTTCGGGAATTCCGTATATCATCAACGAATTTCGACAGCTATATTGTTCCAATTCTTCTAACTTGTTACTAACTTGAGTATTCATATCTGTTACCTTTCTATTAAGTTCCTCGAAGAAATTCGTCAGTGTATTCTTCACCGCCTGCATGATGTTGTTAGTATGTTCAACTCGAAATTCGTCATTCGTTTGGAAGTCAATATTCCCCAACGCCTGCTCAACTGTCTGAGTTATATCTTTTAACGGAGACGGGGGTTTATCATATATATATATGTATGTGCGTGCGTGCTGGTGTGTTTATACATATACACACGCGTAAAAATTAAAAAAAAATTCTATCTCGAATTTAATTAAAATGTTTTTAAGTTTCACTTTTTCTGTGCGCTCCGAGGCACAGATATATATTTTTTTTTTTCATATAAGTCAGACAGATAAAAAAAAAAAACGTGTATAACTTCTTAAAATTTCCCTCGTGAAAAAACAGTAAAAATAACGCGTCGTTCACGAGTATCGATATAAATATAAATAGACGTTCATATAGGTCAAGGGTATAGTAGTGGATCTTTCGATATAATTTACGATTAGAAATAATTCGAATATTGTCATTATCTCGTTCTGTTAAATTTGAATAAATAAGAACGTAATTGAAATAGGAAAACGAAAATTATTCGTACGTAATATATGAAGCCTTCGATAACGTCAAATGGAATTTCAAAATCTTGAAATATATGTAGATTACAGAAACTGAAGAACGTTTTTCCAACTGTATAAAAATCAAAATGTAGTAATAAACAGAAAATCCGGAACTAAGATAAACAAAGAAGACAAGACAAGGTGATTGTCACCGCTGCTTTTCACTATATACATTTGAGGAAGCGATGAAAACTTTCCCAGAAAAGAAAGAAAAAAAAAACAAACAAAAAACATTTTCTTATTAAGATTAATGGAGTCCGGTATATGATATTAGATTCAGAGGCAGACGAACAGGAAAAATTGCAACGGTATCTTAAATTATTTGAAGGCGCTATTAATAGGAACATGCAGAATGAAAATAAATGCAGATAAAACAAAGGATATGTGCAAATGACGTCACGAAAGTAATATAGATATAGCCCTCTGTGGATAAATAATATCTCCGGGAAAAAGAATTTCCCTTCCGCGGCATTAAACTATAGAATATAGAATAGAAAGTAATGAAAAGAATATAAAAAAGGCTTTTAACAAAAATAAAGAACTCTTATTATTACGTAGAGAAATGTTTCATTACACCTAAAGAAGCTGTTTGTAAAAACTTTTGTCCGATGAAATAAAAGATGCTGCTCTCGTCAGAAAATTATTTGTTTAAGGCTATGTTGCCCACTAATCTAGCGGTAGAGGAGGAATGATGATGATGATGATATATATATATATATATATATATAAAACATATATATAAAATAAACAACAAAAAAGGAGTTAAAATGACTAAACTTAGTAATTATAATGGCTTTTTGTTGTTTATTTTTTTAAAATGACTACATTTGACGCTTTTTTAATTATATATATATATATATAAATAAATAAATAAATAAACAAGTTAAAATCATTATTTTTTTTTCTTCACGAAAAATCACAAAGCTTTTCGGCTGTTAGGCCATTATCAAGTGGATATTCGAAAATAAAAATATAAAATGAAAAATATTAATCGGGAATGGACCACCGGCTGGACCTCACAAACAACCTTCTTTAGGAGCATAAAATAAACCATAGAACCTTGGTGGCCTCCAGATGGTACAAGCAGAAAAGAATATGGTACCCTAAACCGTTTACATGCGGGTCATACAGCCATATCACACAATTATGTCTTCTGCTTTCCAGAATAAAAAAAAGTTTCATCTAGCGTTAAAAGGTATTTCAGCACTACCGCTGTAGGTATATCTCGTGGTGATTTAGCTTCTGTCAAAGAGGTGCGTTACTATATCAAGACACTTAAATGCACGAAATCTGTTGGTATGGACAACATTTTTACGATCTTTCTTAAGAACTTGCCCCCTAAGGGAATTGTTAAATTAACTGTTATAATAAATTCTATGCTATTACTTTCTCATTTTCCTGAATCCTGGAAAATATCCAAGGTTGTACCTATTCTTAAAGCAGGTAAAAATTCTTCTGACCCTAAAAACTTACGTCCTGTTTCGCTACTTAGTAATCTTGGAAAAATAGCTGAAAAAGTAATTTTGCACAGGTTAAAACATTTTACTGAAAAAAATAATATTCTGCTTGGACAGCAATTTGGGTTTAGAGACAATCGCTCTACAGTTATGCAGTTAGCAAGAATTACTGATCATATTACAGATGCTTTTAATAAAAATCTGCACACCGAACTTCTTCTCTTAGACATAATAGAGAAGGCGTTCGATACTACTTGGCACCTTGGTTTAATATATAAGTTTATCCAATTAAAATTCCCTAATTACATTAGACGTCTTATTAAGGATTATTTAACTAACAGAAGTTTCGTAGTAAAAATAAAACATACACACTCTGACATTAAATCTATTCTAGCTGGTGTTCCACAGGGAAGCATCCTCGGACCCTATCTATTTATCTTATTCATTAACGACATTCCTAAAATTAAAACCTTGCATATGGCTTTATACGCGGATGACACTGCCATATATTGTTCTTCGTACCGAATATATACTATACAAAATAGGTTAACAGAAGGTTATAAGAGGTTAAATTCATATTTTAACAAATGGAGAATTAAATTAAATTCTGAAAAAACTGAATCTATCTTATTCACTAAAAGAAGACCGCGATCTTTTGCTCCAGTCCTTATAAATAATAAAGCTATGGATTGGAAATCTCATGTTAGATATCTAGGTGTAATATTAGATGAAGGACTTACCTTCTCGAAACATATTGAATACGTATCAAATAAAATTTATGCATCCCTATTCAAATTATATCCGGTCTTTAATAAACGTTGTCACGTTAATTCAGGTAATAAACGAATTATTTATAAAAGTATTATTATGCCGAAAATGTTATACGCGTGTCCGGTATGGTCTTATGCAAGTAGTTCTAATTTAGGTAAATTACAAAGACTTCAAAATAAGTGCTGTAGAATAATACTTAAAGCCCCTCTGTACAATAGAATTGATCTTAAAGTTAATCGTAACACTATATTATTCTATACTAAAACTATAGAAGACTATGATAAAATAATCGAAATATTTAAAACTAATCCTAGCACACAATTTTACACATACACACCTCCAATTAGGAAAAAAGTAAAAATGGTATTAAGAGGACTACCGACTAATATAACGACCGATGAAATCAAATTAGCGCCTGCTCGACATATAAATCCTGAAAACATATATCAATTTCAGAAGAAGTCTGACGATGGTAAATCAACCATCCCTCTACCATTATTTCTACTCACGTTCCCGGAGAACACCAATATCTCTGAAATCTTAAAAATCCAAGACTTATGCTACTGTCTTGTAAATTGGGAGAAATACAAATCAAAGAATATTCTTACACAATGTTTTAAGTGCCAATCTTTCGGCCACCTATCTATTAACTGTCATAAGATACCAAAATGTTTAAAATGTAGTCAGTCTCATTTTACCAGTCAATGTACCACAGACAATATCCGATGCGCTAATTGCAAAGGGCCACATACATCTCACTCAAAAGAGTGTCCTCGCTATCTTGAACTTTGCCAGAGCAGAGTAAGACCCAAACCTAGGGAACTAGTCCCCTCAAGAACTATAGGCGCAGCTACATATGCTCAAGTAGTAACCAATGGGCATCATATTAACAACAGTAACAGTACTAATAGTAATAATCATAATAAAATGTAATAATAGTAGTACTAATAATAATAATAAAATATATATGTAAAGATAAAAATGCAAAAGAAGTAGCAAAAAATTTTAGTCACGTATTTAAGATGATAATAAAGGAAAGTGAGCATAAGTGCGAAACAAAGTTATTAAAGACAACAATGGCCAAGGAAATGGTGAATATGTATATCCCACAAGCGAAGGTTGAACAGGTAAAAAAAATTATAGATGAATTGATTGTTGAAAAAGCGCATGGCTACGATGGAATAAGAATTAAAGATATTAAAATGGCAAAAGATGGGGTGGTCAATGTAATTACTGAATTAATAAATAGGTCTATAAAGAATAGCGAAATACCAGAACAAATGAAAATATCTTTGATCAGGCCGGTATATAAAGCCGGAGATCATTGTGACTACAAAAACTATAGACCAATAGCAGTAAGCTCAGTTATAACTAAAATATTAGAAAAGTATATAGCAGGATGCCTAACCAAATATATTGAGGAGAATAAAATAATAGATAAGGAACAATACGGGTTTCAAAAAGGAAAATCTACATCGAAGGCTTTGGGAGATTTTGTAGATGAAATAAAACAGAATTTTGAAGTGGGAAATAAAGTTATTGTTACTTTCATTGACTTTAAAAGTGCGTTCGATATGGTAAATCATAAAAAATTATTACATAAATTAGAGGATATAGGCATTAAAGAAAGAGCAAACAAATGGTTCAAGAGTTACTTAGAAAATAGAAAAACTGTGATCAGTATAATGGGGGAATTAGATGAGGAACAACATGTGGAGATGGGATTGCCACAGGGTAGTAATCTAGCACCATTATTGTTCATTATATATACAAATGGCTTAAAAAGTGTATTAAAGTATAGTAAAGTATTTGCATTCGCTGATGACCTAGCAATAATAACAGCGCACAGAAATATAAAAAATGCGGAAAAAAATATGCAGAATGATTTATTAATAGTAAGTAAATGGGCACATGATAATAATTTGATAATAAACACAACTAAAACAAAAGGTATGACATTGAAGCCAATGGCAGAATTTGAACCACATAAAACAAAAATAATAATGCACTCAAATGAATGTGTGCATTACATGATTGAAGCTGATAAATGTAGTAACATAAAATGTGGAAAAATAGAAATGGTACAGAAATATAAATATTTGGGAGTAATCATAGATAGATATCTAAGGTGGAGTTTACATACTGAATATATAGAAAAAAAATTAAGAACAGTAATAAATGTACACATTAAGAAATTATGTAAACAAAGGTACATTAAAAATGGTATATTATGCAGCATGGGGTTCAGCTAGTAAAACGTACTTAGAAAAAATTGATAGATTACAGAAAAAATGTCTAAGACTGATTACGAGAGAAGAAAAAAAATCTGGATATGAACTACTGAATGAAGAGAATGTATTAAATGCGAGAGGCTTGTTTTTAATGACGAAAATATGGGAATATTTAACAGTACAGGAAAATCAAATAGAAATAGATGAAAATAAACAAACTAACCAATTATATGCTAAGAAAGACGTTAAAATATAAAATACCGGTAAAGAGGACAAAATATGGTGAGCAAACAAGTAAATATATTATAACAAAAATTTTGAACCAGTTACCAGATGATATACTGCAGGAAAAAATTTAAGAAAATTGAAGGGAAAAATTAAAACCTGGCTACTGGCTGGAGATATTATGAGCAAAATTAAATAGGTAGGGATAGACATATAGCACATGACCGAAGTGCTGCTACTATATGTATACATTTTGTTTAAAATGATATTGTATGTGTGATTGGGAGAGATAAATGAGGGTAAAAATGTGAGCAAATGGGACAGAGTGTATATGAGTGAGTGTGCGAATATGAAAACTGTGAATTAATATATAAAATATAATAAACGCGCGATAAATGTTAGCGAACTAAACCCGTTCGACAAGCTTATAGCTTGACGGAAGTAATTGTAAAAATTAATCTATAAGGAATGTGTGTGAGTGAAATTGTGCATGTATTTTTATATGTTATATACAAATATACGATTAAAAAAAAATATAATAATAATAGTAGTAGTAGTAATAATAGTGATAGTAGTAATAATAATAATCTAAATTCAGAAAACCTTTCGTTCACAGATTTACTAATCTTCCTAAGAACATTCAATATTAATAAAATATTATCATGTTTCAAAAGAGTTATAAATAAATTTAAAGAAATCGAAAATCATGATGCTTTCACTAAGATTGCATCAATTTTAGAAATTATAATAAATGACTTCGCTTAATAGCTAGTAAGCATATAAAAGTAATAGCGTGGAACTCCAATTCCATTAGATACAAAATTCTTTAGCTTAGCAATTTGGTGCGTTTGAAGCGAATTGACATAATCTGCCTAAGCGAGACAAAGATTAACGCTAATTTTAGTTTAAATTGTCCAGGATACCAAGTATATAGGCGTGACCGAAATGAGAAAGGAGGCGGTGTAGCACTACTTGTAAGCAGCAGACTACTTCATTACTTTCTACCTGCTCTTGCACTAAAGATCATTGAGGCTGTAGGTGTTGCTTTTGAGGTTGAAAATGATACAATTTACTTCTATTCTGTTTACTCCCCACCAAATAGCGCTCATTTTGAACATGATATAGCAATGCTTATGCACTCGGCAAATAAAGTTATAGTTGCAGGCGATTTTAATGCCAGAAACACCGTTTGGAATTGTTACACTAATAACAAGTCGGGTAAAATCTTATTAGATTTATCATTTAACAAAAATTTCACTGTTCTCTCTCCAAAAGAACCCACCTATATTCCACCTGCCAATCAAATGAAACCATAGACCATGTATTATGCAAGCAATTTTCATATGTCACAAAACCTATATCTCTTACCTGTCTAAGTTCCAATCATAATACAATTTATTTTGAAATTAAGAAATCTTTCGAACAGGTGCCTGAAAAATATGTATATAGTTTTCGGCATGCGGACTGGAATAATTACAGAAATTATATACGCAACACACTAAAGATATCTACACGTCCTCACTCTCCCAGCGAGATTAATAATACTGTCTCATTTCTTAATAATGTTATCCTAAGATCCTCACAACTACACATCCCGCAGAAAGCACTTGACACTAACCCCATGACCATTCCTTATAGCATAAAAATGTTAATAAAAATTAAAAATCTATTTCGTAAGCAGCACCAAAAGTATAAAACAACTCGGCTAAAATCAGTTCTAAACTTCTTAACACGTTTAATAAAAACTAAGCTCCTAGAACATCGTAATGATGTGTGGAATAACAAATTAAAATCATTGTCTACCGAGGACAAAAGCCTCTGGAACATTACAAAGAATTTCGCGCGCGTACATGTTAATATTCCACCAATAACGCACAATAAAGATATTGCATATTCTGATAAAGATAAAGCTCAATTCTTAGCCCACCATTACTATCAAGTGCATAATCAAAACACAACCCTCTCCATCATATCTCATACAAAAAAAGTTGATCTCACTGTGCGTAAATATTGTAGCGCTCCGCCAGCATCGGACTCATTAATTAAGCTCGCCACACCAAAAGAAATAAATTATTTCATAAAAAGACTTAAATGCAAGTCATCCACAGGACAAGACTTAATACACACATTAATGCTCAAGAACCTGCCTAAAATAGCCATAGTATACTTGACAAATATAATTAATGCTATTATAATCACTGGTCATTACCCTAAAATATGGAAAACTTCAACTGTTATTCCCATTCCAAAAGTGGGGAAAGATAGTTCATTACCCAAAAATATAAGATCTATTAGTTTAATCGGTAACATTAGTAAAATAGCTGAAAAAGTAATACTTCAAAGATTAAAACAATTCTCAGATGAACATAGTATTATAAACGAAACCCAGTTTGGATTCAGACCCCAACTCTCAACCGTCATGCAGCTAGCGCGCCTTACTGATCACATTCTTGATCAGTTTAACCTGAACAAACATATTGGACTATTGTTATTAGATGTAGAAAAGGCATTTGACACTACGTGGCACAATGGCATAATATACAAAATGATTCATTATGGCTTTCACAAGCAACTTATAATGATCATGAAATCGTATCTAACTGATAGGCAGTTTATTGTTAAGGTAAATGATACCTACTCTAGTACTAAAACACTAACAGCTGGAGTTCCACAGGGTAGTATCTTGGGACCCTTTCTATATATTTTATATATTAATGATTTGCCTCGGCTGAGGGATGTTGATACATCTCTTTACGCCGATGACACTGCACTATTTACAGCTTCCTATCGAATCGATACAATAACAAACAGACTCACCAAAAGTTATTACAAAATATACAAATATTACACAAAGTGGAAAATTAAAATTAACACCGAAAAAACGGAAGCTATACTATTTACGAGACGCAGGGCGCAAATAACTCACCACATTGAAATAAGTAACAGGCAACTACCGTGGAAACCTCGTGTAACATATCTTGGTAATGGACAAGCGACTGTCGTTCCGTGAACACATTAAACACATCACGGACAAAGCGCACTCCGATTATATAAAATTTTCCCCATTTTTCACAAACGCTCTAAAGTTAGTATTAAAAACAAACTAATAATATATAAAGCATACATACTGCCGATATTATTATACTCTTGCCCAATTTGGTCCGGTGTTAGTAATTCCACCTTAAATAAATTACAAATTGTTCAAAATAAATGTCTGCGTATTGTACTTAATGCCCCTTACTATACTAAGATAACTGACATGCGTGCAGCTTTTCATCAGCGTACTATTCCTGAGCTAGTACAGGAACAAGCAGATAGGTTCTACAGCAAATGCCTGACTAGCCATTACCCTATCGTACAGCGAATTGGAAACTATACTCGCGACTCGCTGACCAGAACGTATAAAAAATAGAAACACAAAATAATTAAACATTCACTTCTCTAGCACCAGATTGTCGAACTACTTAAGTCGTTGTTAATAAGTCTCTATCCTCATGTAATCTATTGTATCAGTATTTCTCTCTTCTATCCTCTTATTTATTTGTTTAACCTTAATATAATTTGTATAATTTTACCCATATCCTTAATGTACTATTAAGATCAAACTATAATTAATTAATTTCTCTATTTTCGGCTACGCAGGGTTTTTAGTTGTATGTTTTTCCCTGTATAATTATTGTATAATTATAAAATAAATTTTAAGATTTCTTTGTACACTATTTCCTAAGACGCTTAGTAGTTAACACTGCTCGGTATGCGCATTTTTTATTTACTTATTATTTGCTGATGTATAAAAACATAAATATACTTTATTGAATTGAATTGAATTGAATAGTATGCATGACACATTGAAATTATCTTATGTCGAGGATATTATTATCCAACACACAAAGAGATTTTTTGAAGATTGTAAACTCAATCAAGATCCCATTATGAATAATATTGGCGATTATAATCGTACTAGTTTGCAATTAAAATATAAACGGTACAAACATAAGAGGATAATGCCTTACTATAGTACCAGCGTTTTTTTTTTTTTTTTTATTTTTATTTTTATTATTACTTTATTTAGCTTTTAACATTCTAATAATAAGTATTATTATTCTTATTTAAGAGGCCGGTATAATGTGTATTCAGGTTTTGGTGGTGGTTTTTTCCTGAAATTATATTTTGTTTTGTTTGATAAAAAAAAAAATTGTATTATTATCTATTTTGTTATTTGCACGTGGTGATGTAATTTTTCGATACACGTAGTATACTAAGTTTGTTGTTCGTGTAAATTTAAATATTGTAAACTTACTTACTTACAATTATCTTTATACCAAAAGCCCTCCACCAACAAACTGCCCCTATGCGGACATTTAACAGAACCAACAATCACACACTTAATCTACAACTGCCAACACAAAATACAGGGCCCGATACATAAAATACTCTCAAACAACCCTCATAGGTAGCATTCTAGCATTTGTAAGAGAAAGCGGACTCCTAGCATACATATAAACTAGACACATGTCTCCTAATGCTGTAATAACCCTGGTAGTCGGCATATGGAGATTTACATAATATTAAAAAAAAAAAAGAAAAATAGGATTACAAATTCAGAAGCAATTTTTTTTTTACATAGCAATAGCCAGTAAAATAACGAATGATTGTAAAAAGTAAACAATTGTCCGATATGAAATTTATAATTAAACAAAAATCAATGGTCAGAAAAATTAAAAATAAAAACAATTAAAAAAATTGTTAACAAATAGTTGGAAAACTGTTTATTTTTTCGAATTATTTGTTTTAATTATACCGGCTATAGGTATGTAAAAAAAAAAAATATTTTATCGATAGATGTTGTTTACCACATTCACCGTCAGATTGGTTTAGTAATACTGTTCTTCATTTGGCTGATTTGTGCGAATTGTATAACATTAAATTAATCTTTTTTTTTTTCATTTTATATTTTTTATCATTTTTAATATTCACTTGATAATGGCCCAACAGCCGAAAAGTTTTGCAATTTTTCATAAAGAAAACTTTTAGTGATTTTAACTTATTTTTTGTCGTTTTATTTTAATTAAAAAAATTACTACATTCCACATTGTTTAAATTATATGTTATATATATATATATATATATATATATATATTAATTACCGTTGAATGTATTTAATCCTCACTATTCTCGTGGTCGTTTAGAAAATTATTAAAATATACGTCCGACCTATTAATTCTTATTTGAAATTATTCGTATGTAAATAATTATTAATTGCGCGTTTATTATTCGTGTTATTCAAATATATGGTCTTACCTCGATATCCGGATAATCGTTGCTAATTGAAGGACAAGACATAGCAATCGAAGACTTCAAAACCCAGTTTATTAATTCGTAATAAAACGTATCGCACGGATGAAACTAACACACGCGTTGTTCAACAACTGATAAACCGCTTTATCGGGAATATGTTCTCTTATCGTCCTCGAGGACGTGCTTAAAATAATGACGATCGACGACTACGGCCGCCATAATAATACTGGCTGCTTCGATAATGCCGTAAAAAAAAAAATTAAATAAACAATAAAGATTACTGAAGCCTGTCTAGATTAATGCAATACGTACGTGGGAAATGATAAGTCGAGTTAGTTTAATTCACACCGATCGTCAACACAGTTATCCACTTATTTACGAAACTGAACGTTCTAATAGCGTTAACGCGTTTTAATCGAACTATATATATATATATATATATATATATATATATATATATATATATATATATATATATATATATATATATATATATATATATATATATATATATATATATATATATATTTACAACGTGTTACGCATGAAAAATTCGAACGATTAACAAAACATTATCATCAGTGTTACGCTCTAAGCCGGTTTCTTCGGCTATAGTGTCCCAGTATTATCATATTATTCGTGTCCGAGCCAATTATAACGCGAGTTAGATTAAATTAAAATTATATATAAAGCCATTTCTGTGTTTTATTTCTTTTTGTGTCGGTTTATTTTTTCCTGCTTTTAGCTCGAGTATCGCACATGTTGGCCGATGCAATATAAAATTCGCATAGAAATCACGAAGATTATCTATCGCTGTTGTAGTTCGTATCGTTTCCAGTGGTACCAGGTGGAGGACACTTTGCCTTGCCACCGACGTCACAGTTGTAAAACGAAACGACCTTTTTAAACTACCCACTTATTTTTGACATAAAACTTCTATTAGCGCGGTTTATATGGGAAGTTAACCAGCAAAACGAGCGAGCGAGCGGAAACAACAGACAGATATATATAATATGTATATTTAAGCATTATGGCAGCAAAGGCCGGACTGGAAATATCTTTTGAGAAAACAAAATTTATGACCAACGATAAAAATGCTCCCAACATTATAAAAGTTAAGAATGGAATAATCGAAAGAGTAGAAGAATTTAAATATCTTGGGGAAATGATTCAAGTGAAAGCGGGAGATAAAAGATCGACGCTGGAACGAAAACATAGATTGCAAATGGCTTTCAAACACTAACAAGGGGCACATATAATAAAAATTCAATACCCAGAAATGTCAAAATAATACACTATAACACGGTCATTAAACCACAGTGTCTGTACACAGTGTAATGCCTAAATTTGACCTCTAACAAGGAAATACAGCAATTAGAAGTCGAAGAAAGGAAAATAATGCGAAAAATATTGGGTCCTACAGAGGGTGAAGAATATTAGAAATTAAGAAGCAACAGGGAAATATATGAAACAATAGCAAAGGTTAGCGACACAATAAGGAACTGTCTTCCAGTGCTTCTTTAAAGTGTGGTTACGATGATTATTATTGTCGTCAAAACCTGTTTTGAGGTACGCGAGCCGTGGTTGTACAATAATAATAATAGTTAAGCGGCCAGGCCACTATGGTCACAAGGCAGCTTATAACCGGTTGATCAAGTGATGTCGGAGCGGAAAGAGGTAGAAGTGATGTTGGGTGCTTCTTTCTATGAGGATCAGCTAGTTATTTTTCCATGGCACAGTAAGTAACTGGCAAAAGTTTTAAGTTTTAAGTTACAAGTTGAAATTGCAAGTTTAAGACAGTCAGTCAGTTCAAATTGCTAGTTGGTCAGTTATCTAATAAAAATAAAGCAGTTAGAAGATGTTTAAGTTTTTAACTATGGAGTGAAAGATGGTTAGCGAAATCGATTTTAGCCAATTAGATAGAAAAAGATCGCTGATGCCATCATTGAACCGGAAATCTCAAACCGAGTTAGTTTGCGTTTAAATTTATAGTTAGTATTTCTAAATCGTTTAATTATTAAGTCTCATTTTTATATTTATATTTTTTTATATATGAAATTGTATCGTTCAAATTAAAAATAGATTTATTTGCATATAATTGTTATCTTGATGAAACAATAAATAAAGTAAAACATTAAATCAAATTAAATTGTTATTCATATATTTATGTATATTTATATGTATATATATATATATATATATATATATATATATATATATATATATGCGTTAGTATTTCCGCGAGTTGTATGAGAAAGCTAAGTAGAAAATAAAGTTAACAAATATATTAATTATACGAGGATCCTAAATGAATAGCAACGAAGTCCGTAGGCAGGGAACTTAATGTACTGCGAACCATTTCCGGAATGAAGTGAGGTGTCCATCCAGTAGTAGGTATTTAGATCTATAAAGCACTCATCAGATCCCATATAGATTATATTGCGCCGTTCATTACTTTTAATAAAACGCAGCAAAAAATATTACAGCCGATGCAGAATGCTGCCCTTCACTTATATTTGGGCGCCACGCGCTCCACTCCCATTAAT
This sequence comes from Coronaproctus castanopsis, assembly GCA_032883995.1. Taxonomy (NCBI): domain Eukaryota; kingdom Metazoa; phylum Arthropoda; class Insecta; order Hemiptera; family Monophlebidae; genus Coronaproctus; species Coronaproctus castanopsis. Next base: position 13,126,686 of record CM065054.1, read on the forward strand.
ATCTTACAGACAGAGGCTGCAGAGCCTTCATTTTCGTTAACACCGAAATTTATATCCGACAAATTTTACCTTAGAGTCAGGCAGCCTTACCCTCACATAATAAACAACTTACTCGTATGTTCAAAGCTCGCAATAATAAACAGTGGCTCCGATTAAAATTTACCTTCACTCATTTATAGTCATAAGAAATTACACGAGATAAGTTGAGTACAGACGTCTTTAGATCCTTTCTATAAGACTTCCTTCCAAAAAGAGTCTCTCAAATGGCGTTAACAATTCCATTATCGAGTCAGTATTGGTGAAGGAGTATAACGATTATGAAATCATTTACATCGATAGCTCTATTGAACATTCTAAAAACAGATATACAGCTGTCTTTTTTTACCACCGTAGAAACATGTCTAAGTTGTTCCGCATGCCACGTGCAAGTTCATCATTTTTTATGGAAAGGTATACCATATACGAGGCTGTTTCCGTTATTAGATTATATAAGAAAAAAGATATCCTAATACTCACTGACTTCATGTGTTCTTTTACAACTATCTAGATTCCCGGGATTTTCAATGAGTATATTACAGCTATCAATAGAACAGTAGGTTTGGCAACTTCACAAGCGTGGAACTAAGGTGAAGTTTAAGTGTGTCCCTGCCCACTGTGGCGTCCGTGATTGGATGCGATTACTCGATCGAATCTAATTCCGACTATTGAGAGCCAAGTTAAACTACAATGGGGACAGTTAATGTCGAAGCTTAAGGAAGTGTTGTACCGTTCTTTTCAATCATATTTTCAATTTCAAAGTTTGTTAAAAGATAAAAAATATGACACTATTCAAAAGACAATTCCAAAAGAGCCCTGATTTAAACATGGGGATTTCCTCCGTAAAGACTTTCTCTCTATGTTTGTTAGATAGACTAAGGAGTGGTTGTTCACCTAGTCATCTTGCCAAATTAGGGATCATCAGAATTTAAGTTTGTGAGATTTGTAATATCGAAGATAGCATCGAACGTCAGATCTGGTCCTGCCTAAAATACAAAAATAGAGATATAGCTTTATATCTGAATTTTTATCGACAAGAAATACGCTGCCAATACAACTTGAAAAGCTTATTGTGGATCCTACCTGCTTGGATACACGTAGATTGTGTAATTTTATTAAGGCTAATAATATAAGTTTATAGTCTAAACAATCCACTTAAACTGGCCAAAGGGTGAAAACGTACCATATAAATATATATATATATATACACCTATAATATATGTATTTAATGTTAATATTAATTTTTTTCACAGTGGGAAAAAAGACGGTTTAAAAGAGCAGATTTTAAAGAATTTGATGAATTATGAGATTTATCTGGCGGTTGGCAGCATTGTCGTCGGCTGTGGTTTAAAAGAGCTCAGAGCTGCCTATTGCTCAGCGGAACGGATTGCATTCATCTTATGCGCTTAAAAAAATCATTATATTCGGTTTCATTTTTTTTCGTTTTTTGTTTGTTTTCACTGTTTGTTTAAATATTGGTAATAAAACACGGTTTTATATACAAAATTAGTTCCACTAAAATTTCCTAATTATATCGTTAAACATTATATTGAAGATTATTATTTAACAAGTGGGAAATTTGCGTTTAAATTGTAATAATAACTTTGCGGCGAAATATCTTAGCCGGAGTACCGCAAGCAAGTATACTCGTACTCTATGTTTTTCTCTTATTCATTAACGATATTCCTAATAATAAAAATCTGCAGCCGATTTTGTATACGGTTGATACTAAATATAAAAGATTTGAGAAATTAAAATGATAAAAAGAGGACCTCGCTCTCTGATGATACCCTAATAATAACTCACAAATTTTTGCTCCGAATGGGTTCGTTGTACAGGACTACTCCTATCTCTGCTGCCTGTGTTATCTGTGGGGTTCTGCCTTTGGATTTATATCTTATTGGTAGGGTTCTCATTGGCGAGCATAGTCTTGTTGGGGGGATTGTTCAAGAATGAAACATTCTAACCTGCTTGAAAGTATCTCTGTTCAACCAAGCATCAGTCAAAATTTTAAAAAACATATTTTTTCCTTATTAATCGCGAAGTGGCTGGATAGTTGGGACACTGCAATTATCGACAGAAAGACTTATGCTATTCTTCCAGATATAGCATATAGATTAAAACTATTAAAATTCGATATCAACTTCTACAGTGCACAGGTGTTGACTGGTCATGGCAGGTTTGGGTCCTATCTTTATAGGTTCAGGCGTGCAGATGATTCGGTCTGCGCCTGTTGTGCTGTAGGCGAGGTTGGTGATATTAATCATACATTATTTGTGTGTCCCACTTTCGATGCCCTGCGTTGTAAATTTGGTATTAACATCACAGAAATTTTTCCGTTAGGCAAAATAGTTGCAAATTTCCTTTTATATGGCGAACAGGTTATGCGAATTAAGTTTAAAATTTTTTTCCTAAAATCAAGGGCACGGTTGATTTATTTTATAAATACAATATATATATATATATATATATATATATGTATTGATATGTGCTGCGGAGTTGGATTCCAACTCGTGACGGACTTAAAGTTTTTCATCATCATATAAAATTATCACGAACAAGATGACCCATGCCATATAACATCATATCGGCACGACCTGCGTTGCATATAACTAATGATGTGATTGCTAGCCCATATTGGTTAGTTATGATGTTATACATTTACACATAATATATGTATCGCGAAAAGAGCATGTTTTTCGAGAGACTAATCATTCTATTTTTATCTTAATGAAATTAATCGAAAGATAAAATAATTTAAAAATAACAAAAAACGGCGATATTTTAAAAAATAACGAAAAATATATATTAACGCCTGCCTTTCAATTTCCAATATAAATGTAACCGCTATCTAATGTTATTTCATCAAACTAACAGTGACTATAAATGTGTATATATATAACGATAGATACCGCTTACGTTAAAATTATACTTTTCTGACTTTTAGGAAGGATTCTTAGTAAAACTATGTATATATAACACACATAGTATTAAAATAAAAGGAACAAAAATAAAGCAGCCTGCAAATTTTGGATAATGGCTACCAGTAGCTACTACTTATACAATAGATGCTTAATATTAAATAATTCTGAATTAAAAATCAGAAATTGGTTTCATAAAATTTTTTTTTTTTTTATTTATAATACTGCGAGCTGTCCACCAAGGACATTTAGCAGTACGTTTAAAAGAATTGAGCATGAGGAGACAAGTATCCAGCGATACCTACCCGATTACGACGACCCTAAACGAGATCCTGCGGTTTCTGACGTTTTAGTCTCCTTATGTCACCGGTGGTAAGATTATGTGGCCGAGGTCATAAAAGTTCACGCTAAAAGACACGCAAAAAGACTTGATAGCCACCCGAATACTTTTGCTAGGGGTTTCATATAATGATTGCAAACAATTTAAGTGTTCAGTCATCGACGCAACTGCCGCAGGTGATCTACACTTATTATTTCATCACTGCTGCATTTGCAACATTTACTGTCTCCAGTTATGTTTTATTTATTTAAATAATATCAGATGGAACCGTGACCAGAAAGTAACTAAGTCATGTGGTAATTTACTGTAATCTTTTTATTTTTAAACGATTTCTTACGTTAGGAAAGAAATTATTTATTAATTTTTACTTTGTTAATCTATCGTGTTTCACATTAAATTCATTTTAAATCTGTGTAGCAAATTGTTATTTTATTTATGATGGCAATATTTTTTTATTTTTTTTTTAACATTAAAGATTAAGCAAACTTTTGTCAAAATATGGTGGGAAAATTAAATAACTGAATATCCAGTTTTGGTATACTATTCTACATGTTTATTATAGAGTAGAAGACGCAAATTTCAAATCAGCAAACTAAATGTGATGCATAGCCATCGAGCTAAGAATTTTTGAACATTGGTGAATTGAGAACTTTGCAATTTATGGTTATAAACGGTTTCGTCTTCGCTGTTACCATTTAGTATCGTAATTCTATGGTACTTGTGTAAAAACCCGCAAAAAAAAATTCAGTCCGGACGCAAAAATTTCAATAGAGTGCTACTCCCTTCTGTTTTTTGGACAATCAGTTTTTTGCGATAATTCGCGAAAAATTTCATATAGGAAAATAAGTGTCAACGAAAGTTGTAGTGTAATCAAATGCGCGTCGAACCATGTTACACTCACGTATATAGGATGAATAGGTTATATGAAAATTGAGTTCAAAGTTTTCAAATAAATGTTTTATGATAAGTTAGGGAAAATTAGTGCCTTTAATATTTTATGTAGGCATCCAAAATAATTCCGCTGTGTTCCTTTCAGGTAGTAGGGCGGATTCGTTATTTACAGGTGTACTAATTTTTATTTTGTAATGGTGTGCGTGTGTTGTTATGTGTTGACTTTGATGTGTTCTAAGCAGAATTTTAGTCGAAAGGTCAGCTTTTACCGAACATTTTTTAATGAATAAACTATTTTTCTCAAAATAGGTATATCATTGAAGGTAGTAGTGGGAAAATAAAATATCTGAATATCAACATTTTGTATACTATTAAACGCGTTTATTATAGAGTAGAAGACGTAGATTTCAAATCAGCAACCTGCTCTTAAATGCGATGCATAGCCATCGAGGTAATTATACAGTAGAAGATGCAGATTTCAAATCAGCAATCTGTTATTTAATGTGACGCGAACCTATCGAGCTAGGAGTATCATAATAAATTTTTTGATGAAAATCTGTTCGTTTTCGAATACTCCTCAGAATTGAGTTCAAAATGTCACATTTTTGAAAGTATCTATGCAGGATATACGTCTCAAAATGATTTATTCACAACGAAATTTTGAGGGAAGTGAATAAAATTGAATAGTTTCATTGAGTGAGATGTGAATATATAGGCGTATTATGAACATGCACACATATACATATATAATATATATACATACAGCGTGTACATAATATTATTCCAGGATAACGCGTCCAAATTTCACCTTCCAACACCTACACCTCACCAAAGTCATCCGAAGTAAGTTTAAAATTTGCTGGATTTTATTTTAACAAACACCTTTCCTAACGCCTGCAAATAATCTATTATTATTGTGTAATCGATTGCCGCTTCATAATCATTTGAGTAGCGACTACTCGAAAATGAACGTTGTTTCGAAGGGTAAAAAGAGTTGCCTTGAGAAGAAACGACCGCACACGAAAATGGGGCCAGGCGCCGCCGAAGGAATAATTCCCACCAGTCAGCATTCCTAATACCGTCATTTTTCAGATAATCATAATAAACATCTTAAGATAATCATAATAAACATTTTACGATACTTATAATGAACATCTTCCAGCAATAATAATAAACATCTATAAGGAAAATAATTCTTAATTTTTTTTTTTTTATTGTAATTGTTAATATAATACAATCTTATCTATGAGATAAATAAGTATTAATTATAAAATAGAACCCATAACTTTAGATATTTATATATATATGTACAGTTACATACATACGAAATAAGTCGTGCGATATTATTCGCTAAAGGCGTATTAAATCTAACTATTATAAATCATGTGGTTTTGTTCGTTGAGGGCGTCTGAATTCACAATTCCGATTGATTAAATCTGATGCTTCAGGATTTGGATGTTGGTGAAGTCGGTTTGTATGTTTCTTTACGAAGCAGCGAATTACATCGTCGACCCACGGAATGTTTAAGTCCGAATGTATGTCACGATTTCGTTGGTACCAGTGATCCGCTGTGATAGTCCGCAAACAGCTGTTTTGAGCTCGCTGAATAATCAAACGATTGCTCTGCTTTGTACAGCCCCATAGCTGGATGCCGTATGTCCAGATCGGCTTAATCAGCTGGTTATATATTAAAACTTTGTTAAATAAACTGAGTTTTGAATACCGCCCTAACACCCAGTCTATTTCCCGTAACTTATGAGAAATTTGTTTTCTTTTCATCTTGACATGCACCTTCCATTTCAGACGTGAGTCTAGATGCATGCCAAGGTACTTGGCTGAATCTGCCTTGGGGACTGCAATGCCATCAATATATACTGGTAAATAGGTATATCGTCTGAGAGTGAATATGACATGAGCTGATTTCTGGTGATTAACTAAGATTTTCCAAACACGCATCCATTTACTAATTTTGTGTATGGCTCGTTGCAGGTTAGTTATTGCACTTTCTATTGTATCACCAACTGACAGAATAGCAGTATCATCAGCATATGTGGCAATACAGGTTTCTGTAGTTGGCGGTATATCTGCTGTGTATAACAGGTACAAGGTAGGTCTAAGGACGCTACCTTGTGGCACTCCTGCCTTTATTGGATACGGTAACGATATAAGCCTCTGCCAGAGAGACCTGAAAGCTTCTCTCTGCAAGGTAGGATTCGAGTAATTGACACATATTTCTTGGAAGGATTGTACTAATTTTGTAAATTACTTGTCGAAGGCTTGCGATACGTCTAGAAACACTGTTGCACAATATTTCTTTTCCTCCATAGCACGTTCAATGGTCGCAGTTACCCGATGTAACTGATCGATCGTAGAGTGCTTTGATTCGGAAGAGCAACAAGGGACTTTAATCGTTTCAACGGCAGTTTTTCAAATAATTTAGATATAGACGGCAAAAGTGAAATTGGCCTATGTGATGTCATATGTTCTAACGGTTTTCCCGGTTTTTGGAATCATAATGACTCGCGCGATTTTGAAACATTTAGGAATGTGCCTCAACCTGAAGCATGTGTTGAATAGATACGTTAGCATGATGATGGTCCTCTTACGAGAAAGTTGTTTAAGAACTGCTGGCGAAATGTTGTCTATACCAGGCGCTTTCTTTAGATTTACGTTTGTATCGATTTCCATGACTACTTCATATGGAGTAATGGGTTTTATTACGATGTCTGGTTGGTATCTTTTAGATAAATTTATGCTCGTCTGTATAACGTGAGGCTGAAAAACTGACGCGAGATATTGCGCAAACAGTTCAGCTTTCTCATCCTCTTTTCGTATCCATTGTCCATTATCATTTCGAATTGGAGCTATCTGAATTTGTGGTCGCTTAAACGCCTTGTTGCTTTCCATAAGGAATAATCTTTATTTGCGTCCGCACTCATGTTTTTTAAGAATTCTGAAACGTTATTCTATTTGAATTCAGAAAGTAATCGATTGAGCATGTTACTTTTTCGATTAAAAGTTGTTTTATCCATAGGATTCCTTGATTGATGCCAAACTTTGCGAGCCTTCCTTCGTTCTTTAATTGGTTCTCATATTTTAAGGGGATAATTAACCTCCATTGGCAGCTGGTTCTGAACAGTTAGAGTGGAATAGTGGGCAGCTTCTTTAACTGAATCGATAAAATCATGTGCTGCTACTTCCAGTTCTTGTATTGTTTTAAGGCGAATGCTAAGTTCGATTAAAGAGAAAACAAGATAGAGGAAATAATTATTTATTTATATTATATATATATTATGACGATCTAAGACGATGGGGGTACCGAAGGAAAAAATAAATAAAATAAATATAAAAGTAAAAATTTAATAATAGTTAACGTAATACAACATATCGTTTAATAACCAAGGTATTTCCATCGTAACAGTCTTAGATCGTCAAAACTGATAAGTTACATCGTAAAGCCTTAATAACCAGGATGATGATAGTAATAACCTGGGAAATAATAAGTACAATTAAATTAAATACGAATTGCCAGGTTATGAAGGAAAATCCGGAGATTAACGGCGCGTAGAGCCTGCAACTGGTGACCGCGTGTTTGTATATGTGTGTGTATGGATATATCGATATCGATAGGTATTCATTAACGTTAAGCCTCGTGTCTAGTCGAATATTATTACTTTTACGAGAAACATCGTAACGGCTGGTCGGATTTTTCTAGTCTTTTTCCTTCTCTCGTACATGACGAGAACGGTATAAGTAATATAGGAGGATTGCTTCATGCTTATATTAGAATATCGGAAGCAAATACTTCGGACCTAAAAAAACTGTATTCGGAGTAAAATTTAAAAAATAAAAAATTTAATTAAATACGCATTTGTTCACAAAAACCGACGTTAAAATATACGACGACGGAGTACGAACAGGAAATATCATCGTCATCCGGAAGCAGCAGCAGTTATGGTACCACAGGTCGTACGTTTGTTTTTTTTTTTTTTTTCTATTATTTTATTAAATTTATTATATGTCTTTAATTATGTATAAATAATATGTATGTGTTTGTGAATGATTTGTGTTGCTTCGCAATAGTATCATATAAGTATTTGTTTTAAATTATATTCATTAATATTTGAAATGTGCAACAATACAAATTAAAATAATTCGCAATTGAGTTTTAAATTCTAGTCAATGTATTGTAGTGTCACCGGCTGCGGGTTCTACAAGCAGAGTTCAGGTTAAGCACGAAATTTAATCACTTAGTTAATCTCTTTAGAATTTTTCAAACCATTGTAATTTAATTTGTGCACTATAAGGCACTGGCGACTGCGACCATATACTTCTTTCATTATCGATCACGGGATGAGGATTCGTGATAAATTGGCAACCACGACGTCGGGATTAGCCCTATAGTACGTGATTATATATATATATATATATATATATATATATATATATATATATATATATATATATATATAGTACACACACGCACGCATATATATATATATATATATATATATATATATATATATATATATATACACATGCACATTCACCCATATTACATGTATATATACATATTTATGTAATATAACACATGTAATATGGGTGTTTAGATGCATATACGTATATTATGCATGTACTTACACACACACCATATTACATGTATACATTACAAATATGTGTATATATATCCATGTACCCAAAGACGAAAGTACATATTTCCCAAAAATATAAATAATTATATAATAAAATGTGTCGTTCAAAATTGTACTGGTATGTTTTATCTGGGGCCCATATGTGTGTATAAATATATACATATATATATATATATATATATATATATATATATATATATATATATATATATATATATACAAAAAAGATAAAATATCAATTTATATATATGTACAGCATTGTTCCAGTCGTTATCGTCAATTTATAATAAAATATTTTAAGCTAATTTATTTAATTTTAATCATTATTATTATTATTTTTTATACGGGCGCCGGCTGCACTAACGGGCCATATGCGCCCACAGGCTTACTGTGGTCCTCCAGGAACAGGAACACATTATGAATATGGTCAGTAGATTCAGATAAAAGTTGAGGTAAAAAAGGAGGAAGGCTGTGCTGGATTCTTAATGTTGTGAGAGCATGACAGGATGTTAGGATGTGAGGTATGAGCAGTTGAGACATTTGTCAAAAGGGACAGAATGGCGGGTCTGTGCCATGAAGAAGATAGGAATGGGTAAGGTTTGAGTGGGATATACGGAGTCTTGTGAGGATAACATTTTTCTTTCTTGTTTGGAAAGGAAATGGCAGTTGGGATAGTGGATTAGGTTTGATTAAAAGGAGGTGGTTTTGTTCATTAGACTTCCATGCACGACACCAAGATTTAGTTACGAGAGATTTCAGGAAAGCTTTAATGTCACTATAGAGAGAGAGGCGAGCGGAAATGTGTGGAAGCAAAGACGCCTCTCTGTCAGCTCGGTCAATAGCCTCATTTGCAGGAATACCGATGTGGCTGGGAATCCAAATGAAAACTATGGAAACTTGAGATCTAGTAAGGAAGTCATGGACAAGCAGAATGCGTTGTAGAAGTGCATTATCGGTATATAGGTTGTGGAGAGACTTTAAAACATTGAGTGAATCAGAAAGAATAAGGAATTTAGAAGAAGACTGCGTCATGGACAGGAACTCTAGACACTTGAATATAGTAAAGGATTCAGTTGAAAAAATGGAGCAGGACTTAGGAAGTCGAAAGCGATGAATGACAGGGGGTACCGAGAAGGCAGACCCCACACGCCTACCCGATTTAGAGCAATCAGTAAAACAGCACATAGCGTCCTTATATTTGGAGATTTCAAGAGCAATATAGTTTTGAAGTATATGAGGTGGGCATAAAAGCTTGGAAAGGTGGGTAAGTTTCAAGTTTATATGGAGTGGTTGCAAAAGCCAGGGTGGTGGTTCAGTATATATTGGAAGAAGAGGGAGATTAAGAATGAATTTGTTAAATTGAGGAAATAATGATAAGAATTTATTTTTGATGCTAATTGCATATTTAGGGATGTTTGTGGATATTTCATTGTAGCTTGGAATATTGTACAAAAGATCATTGAACGGTAGGTTTGGAGCGATAAGTGTGGAGATGAGGAAGTTACCTGTCAGGATTTGCCTTCGGTAACATAAAGGAAGTAATCCCGATTCACTATTAAGACTAGCTGTAAGGCTAGTATGAAAAGCTCCAGTGGCTATTCGGACGGCTGAATGTTGAATGGTATCCAAGGACCTCAGTAACCCCTGGGCCGCAGAGGGGAATGCTAGGCAACCGTACTCTAATCTAGAACGAATTAATGCTTTATATAACAGTAATAACATTTTTCGATCGCCTACGTCTATTATTAATTTTCTTCAATATGTTTAAACCTTTTACAGCTGATTTCTTTAGGTTTTTAATGTGCGCGCTCCATACAAGTTTGCTGTCAAAAGTTACTCCGAGGTAGCGCACTGTATCCTGGAAACATAATTCTAAACTATTCAGGAAGATTTTAGGTCGTTGACTACACTTGGTGTTTCGGTGGAAGTCAACGCAAGTTGTATTTTCTACTGAAAAATTGAATCCACGTGCAGATCATTCGACTATTTCATTGATGCAACGTTGTATGATTTTACCAGCTCTGGTTGGCGAAGACGATTGGAACGTTATCGTTAAATCATCTGCAAAAAGGCTGAATTGTACCGGTGGTCGGATTGCCTGCATTATATCGTTAATGACTAGCAGGAAGAGTGTTACACTAAGGACGCATCCTTGTGGTACACCATTCTCCATATGAAACAATTTTGAATAGGTGTTGCCTAAGCGTACCTTGATTTGTTTGCCAATTAAAAAACTTTGAATTAAATTGGCCATGCGGCCATGGATTCCTGCTTTATGTAGGCTAGTAAGCGCCTGATATTTCCATACTGTATCATATGCCTTTTGCAGGTCAAAAAAGACAGCATATAGATGATTGCGATCATGTAATGCCTTCTGGATCTTGAGTTGGAGACAAATGATAGCTTGTATTGCTGATCGATGTTTTCGGAAACCATATTGCTTTGGAGTGAACATATTATTCATTTCTAAGGTCCAGGTTAGCCTCTTTTGAATATTTTTTCCAATAGTTTGCTAAGTACACTTGTTAATGCAATGGGGCGGTAGCTAGTTGTTTCTGTTTTATTTTTTCCCTTTTTTTAGTATAAGGATTACTATGGCTACTTTCCATTTTGCCGGGAAAATTCCCTCATTCCACATCCTATTAAAGATGTGTAACAAATATAACTTGGCTGATGCATGAAGATGTTTCAACATAATAGTGTGGATGTTGTCTGGTCCTGGTGAGGAGTCACGGATGTGGTATTGAATACAGTATTCGAGCTCGTCTAACAATATTGGACGGTTGTAGATTTCATCATTGCAAGTATCAAAACTGATTGGTGTAGCTTCTGTTGTTTGTTTTAAATGTAAAAATTCTTTATTATAACTGGAATTAGATGATACATCAGAAAAGTGGGAAGCCAACAGATCGGCAATCTCGGCGGTATTCGTAATAAGAGAACCGTTCTTGTACAATGCAGAGATACTTGATTGACAATTTTTCCCATTGATCAGCTGTACTTTCTTCCACACTGCTGGAATCGGTTCATATTGATTGATGGAAGAAGTGAAAACTTGCCAGCATTCTTTTTTAGATGCTCTTATGAGAGTGCGCGCGTACGCCCGACGTTTACGATACTCAATAAGATTTACTAATGAATTTTGTTTTTTCAATATCCTTAATGCTTTTTTCCGCATATTGATTGCCTTTGCAATCTTGTTGTTCCACCAGGGTACTCGTTTTCTTGAGCGGGGGTTAGCTGAGGACACGGGTATTGTCAACAGTCCAGCTTGTATGATTACACTAGTTAGGAATTCGACATCCTTTTCCAGATCATCCATGTGATAGGAATCAATTGTTGTGCTGTTGGTGAAATAGGGCCAGTTAGCTTCTTTTATTTTCCATTTAGGGTGAAAGCTAGATAACTTATACGAGAGAGAGATGGGGTAATGGTCACTATCGCATAAGTCCGTGTGTGTCTGCCACTCCAATTCATTTATCAGATCAGTGGAAACAAATGTTTATAATTTGAAAATAAAATTTTGACAATTTTGTATATTTCCCTTAAAATATTCGTAATTATTCTTATATATTTTAATTTTTTTTTTTATATATGCTATCAACAATTTGCCCTTTTCTCTAACAAGCTTAATAAAATTAAGAATATACATCGGATCCAAGAAAGTTCATAATAAAAAATGTTCGTCCGTATTGTCGCAAAAAAAAAATCTAGACTAAGACATCCATCATCCCTTGTATCACAAATGGGGGATGAAACCCTTTTTTCCACCTTATCTTAGCGCGGAAAATTTTAATTATAAATACTAAGTCTCTATATAAAAATTGTTATTTCCTAATTACATATGCATAGAAAAACCTATTAAATAAAGTCGTCGTCGTAATTCGAAAAAAAGTTTTGATGGGTTTTGAAGGGGTGACTTTTTGAATTTTGATTTTTGAAACATTTCTATTGAACCGATTTATGATATATTAAAATGACGAGTTAGAAATGGAAAACAGTTTTTCATTACGACCGATAGGTCTCGAGATACAAATTTTTAAAAATAGCCGACTTGCCACCATTGGCAGGGCATAACAATTCTACTCTTGAAATCGTCGTTTCTATATAAGATCTATCGTATAAAGCGAAAAAACCGCGAAAAAAATTTCAAACCGAACCCAAAAATGTCAATGACCACACTTGCAATTTTTTTCAAATTCGACTTTTTTCACGATAATTCGCGATCGATTCGAAATCGCGGAAAAGTGTTTATACAAAAGTTAAGCGGTATTAAAATACGCGTGCTATAACGTTACAGTCGTATTTTTAAACGAAATACCCATCGATAAAATGGGGGTTAAAGGGTTTACCGGTTTTGGGACGTTTTTAAGGGTCGTAGATAGATAGGAAGTTCAGGCTTACGTTAGACGAAAGTAGATGTCGAGGTCTATTATTAATGTAATAACGTACATTTATCTAGATTAACTGGTAGCCAAAAACCTGAAATTCCGTTTTCCATTTTTAAAAATTCTGTGAACGATTTTTGGTCAGCCGTTTCTACAATTTTATTTATATATCACTGTATATATTATGACGATCTAAGAAGATGGAGTTACTTATGGAAAAAATAAAAATAAAAATAAAATAAAAATAAAAATAAAAAATAAAATTTCGACAATAATTAACGTACTATAATGTCGGTCAATAACCGAGGTATTTCCATCAGGATAGTTTTAGATCGTCAAAACTGATAAGTTACAACATAGAGCCATAATGAATAGGATGATGATAGCAATAACCTGGGAAATAATAAGTACTATTTAATTAAATACGAATTGCCAGGTTATGAAGGAAAAACCGCGGAATAACGGCGGGTAGAGCCAGCAACCGGTGATCGCGTGTTGTATATGTGTGAATAGATATATCGATATATATACATTTTGTCTTTAACCGTTAAGCTCGTGTCGATTTAGTCGCATATTTTTTTTAGTCCGAAAAGATCGTTACTTCTAGTCAATTCGTAACAACGAAATATATTCGTTTAAATTTTATCGCGTGTTTTGCCTTTTTGGAGAAGACGTCACATAGACGTTACGCGGTAGAAATTTTATACAGGACTATTAAAATTATTATATAAAAAGAAAATATTTCTCTAGTCAGTCGAATACATAGTCAGAAATAAATAATCGCGAACTGAATAAGACTGTATCTGAATAAATTTAAAATAATAAATTAAATTAATTACGCTTTAATTTACCGAAACCGTGCCATCATCAAAAACAACGGAATACGATCACATCAGCCCTTCCGGAAGCAGCAGCAGGAGACCACAGGTCGTACGTTTTGTTTTATTATTTGTTATTTCATGTTGTTTATTGTACTTATTATATGTCCGTGAATAATTTGTGTGGCTTAATAATTGTACAATATAAGTAATTGTTTTCTTTTATTTTAAAAATCATATTTGTCGATATTTACAATGTATAATAATATATAAATTAAAATCACGTGTAATAATAATTAAATTTTAATCGATGTGTTAGTGTGTCACCGGCTGCGAGTTCTACAAGCAGTCCAGGTTAACTGGCGATCGCGATCCTATAATTCCTTTATCATATTACGAAATAAAGCCGTCCACTTCATAATAAATTATCCGCCACCTATTTCGTAATAAATTGGCGATCAGCACGAGGGGATTTAGCCCCGTTTGTATTAAATTGGCCGATCACGACGTAGGGATTAAGGACATTTCGTAATAACTTGGATCAGCACGACGTGATTAAGCTACATTTCGTAATAACTTGGCAGACCACGACGAGTTAAGAGGGCTATTTCGTAATAAATTATATATATATATATATATATATATATATATATTCAATATACACTGATCAGTAGCTAATATAAATATATATACACAGGTGTATTTACCGTCTTTGTCTAACATACGTCAGACATACAACCGGTTTAAAACTTTCTTATTTATCATATTTGTACGTGTGCCCATTACGAATACTATGTATGTTATCGTCGAATTTATTGCGCATGATGTAGACGTTTTTAAACGATTTAGTCTTCGCCGATTTGATTTTCTATCATAACTCTATCGTATAGATGTGAAAAACCGCGTAAAAAATCTCAATCTGAAACCGAAAATTTCAAAAAAGCACCTTTCTGCTTTTTCTCGACTATCGATTTTTTCGCGACGATTCATGAGATAGGAAAATATGACCTACGCGAAAGTTGTAGAAAACACGTCATACTCTCTTAAATTTGCTGATTTTGGTTATAATATAATTAAAGTGGTTATTAAATTTTAAATTTCTGTCAATTAAAGTATTTAGTTTGTATTACAAATCGAATGTAATCATACTGAGATAAATTTTACTTTTTACTTTTTGTTGACTTCGAATCATTGATTCACAAGTTGAATGACCATTGTTCGTGGAATATTGTTTTACGACCAAAATATATTAATTTACGACGAATACATTTAATAAACGTTTAATTACATTTAGAACAAATTAAAACGAGGAACAAAAAACGAGCACGACATGAAACGAAAAACAGCGACACAATTTACAACAACTTTTTCTTATCTTATCTTTTAAGGTTAACAACGAATTCACTTCAACGTGATGACAATTATCAGTGTTACCACAATTAATTATAGAATAATATTATTCTAAATATAAGATTTAAATATTAAATTTTAAACAGATAAATTAATCGTAACATACTCCCCCAGCTGAACTATTGTTCAGAGGTAGGTAGAATTATTAACGATGAAATCGGTCTTCTATGAATGGACCCTTTTAATTTTACGTCTACGACACGAACAATACCATCCTTGCCTGGTCGTGTAGCAACAACTACTGCCAACGGCCATTGATATACTTTGCAATTCGGTATTTTTACTAAGACAATTTGGCCAACATGTAAATTTTTGACAGTAACCTTCCATTTTCCTTTTTTTTTTTGTAATTGATTCAAATAATCCTTACTCCACAAATTCCAAAACGATAAGAGTCGTGTTTGCAACATCTGCAACCGCTTTGGTAAGGATACATCCAAAGAATCAAACGAAGGCGCAAACATCAACGAGTCACCAATCAGGAAATGAGCTGGTGTTGTAACTTCCTCATCATGTTGATTCACTTGACCATAACAAAGTGGACGCGAATTCATGACAGCTTCAATCCGAGCGAACAATGTGTTATACTCTTCGAATGTTAGAGCATTTCCTTTTGTAACATGAATCATATATTTCTTAGCAGACATTACCGCTGCCTCCCAAATACCACCAAAATGCGGAGCTGACGGCGGAATAAATTCCCAGCAAAACTCTTCGTAAGAGGTGAACTTTTTTACTTCATCTTCATTCAATTTAAAAAATTTGCGAGCTCCAACAAAATTGGTACCATTGTTTGAATAAATTTTTGATGGTTTTCCTCTTCGCAAAATAAACCGCTGTAATGCTTCCAAGAATTTATTTGTACTCAAATCCGAAACTATTTCAATATGAACGGCCTTTACAACGAAACACACAAAAAAATTGCGACATATATTTTGTACTGACGAGTAGTTCGATGTCCGACACATTTACATGCAAATGGTCCAGCAAAATCTACACCTGTGTTGGCAAATGGACGATCGATTCCGATTCTCACGGCAGGTAACTGACCCATTATTTGTTGACTCGTTTGGGCTCTTAATCTGACACAATGAACGCAATTCTTAATAATAAGTCTGATCACATTTGTCAGACCACCGACAATCCAATGTTTTGCTTGAATGTGTGAAGACAAAAATAAACGACCGGCGTGAAAGTATTTTTCATGTAAATGTCTTATACAGACCCGACAAAGATGTGATCGAGCATGCAAAATAATTGGATGTTTCTTCTCCATTGAAAACGACGAATTATGAATCCGACCGCCAACACGCAGAATGCCATCACCATCCTGAAACGGTGTCAATGATAGTAATCTACTTTTCTTTTTCAACGGCAATTCATTTTTTAACCGATCAACATCTTCTGGAAACGACGATTGTTGTTCTAAACGAATAAGAACCGTTAATGCGCGCTTAAATTCGTCATTGCCTATGACCAACGATTCAAATTTTATTGAAGTTTTCGAACGATTGCCGAGCCGTAACATATATGCAACGACTCGAACCAACCGAGAGTATGACGAAAATTTATCAATGAAATTATATGTCACAGCAGTATTGCACGTCATCTTTATCCTCCGCCTCTCCAACGCGCTATGAACATCAAGATTCGGAATTCGATGTAACGAAAATGCATTTGACATCATCAAAAATTTGGGACCATGTACCCATGCCTTATATGACAGAAAGTCATTACATTTCAATCCTCGAGTACCAATGTCAGCAATATTTTCAGTTGTAGGCACGTAATGCCAGCAACGGAAGGGTAATAATCTCGAGATTTTGGTAACACGATTAGCAACAAACGTCTTCCAATTTATCGAAGGTGCCGACAGCCAACAAAGGACAACAGTTGAATCTGAAAATAAATAAACTTTTGAAATATCAATGTTCAAAATTTTCCGAACTTTATCAACCACTGACGCTAACAACGCTGCAGCCAACAACTCCATCTTGGGTATAGTAAGATGGAGCAACACGAGTTTTCGAACAAACAAGTTGACACGTTACATTATCGCGGTGCCCAACTGTGCGAAGGTAAACGATGCAACAAATTGCTTTACTACTAGCATCGCAAAATCCTACCATCTCCGACGATGGTGTCATTGAAAGAAGTCGAGGAACGACGAAAGATTCTAATTTACTTGAATCGGCGATGTAATCTGTAAAAAGCTCTGATAATTTTTCTGAAACTGAATCATCCCAGGATACACCTTGTTTCCACAATTCTTGTAGAAGTAATTTGCCATTAACTGTTATCGGAGATATTAATCCTAGAGGATCGAATGTGCGCGATATACAGGACAGTATTATCCTCTTTGTAAGCTTTGAACCAATTGGACAAGAATTTACATTTTATTTGATTTTAAAATTATCCTGATCAGGCAACCACGATATCCTGAATTTTTTGTTCAAAATCACAAGCATCAGTATTTAACAACAAATTTGAATTTAAGTTGTTCAAACTAGGGGTTCTATCCGCCTCTGCTACCCAAGGGGGTTGCTACCCAACGGGGTAGTGCCTGAAGCTGTTGGGTTTCATCCAAATCCGACTAAAATTCACCAGACCCGCCTTTTGAATGGGCTCCGCAAGTGGGAAGTCTACATAAAACAAAAATATCGTTAATTTATATATATTTTTCCTGAGATTAATTTGTGCTATAGAAATTTGCCATCGGATAAAACCAAATTCGTCGAAATGACGTCATACTGCAGTTGCTGTTGAACTTAAGACACGCCCGCTTTCCTGAAATTAATTTTTGCTATAGAAATTTGCCATCGGATAAAACCAAATTCGTCGAAATGACGTCATACTGCAGTTGCTGCTGAACTTAAGACACGCCCGCCGCTATAAAAGGTTATTTATATACGCGCGTGTTATATATATAAATTAAATTCGTCGAATATCTCCATTCTTAAGCGATTTATAGCGCAAAAAACCTAATATACATTGATGATTAATATATATATATATATATTATATATATATATATAGCTACTAACCCGCTGACCAATTATGCCTGAAAAATTTTTTAAAAATCGAAAATCAAATTTTTAACTCGCGATTTCTCGTTACCGGTTAAGTTCGGAAAATTTTGAACATTGATATTTCAAAAGTTTATTTATTTTCAGATTCAACTGTTGTCCTTTGTTGGCTGTCGGCACCTTCGATAAATTGGAAGACGTTTGTTGCTAATCGTGTTACCAAAATCTCGAGATTATTACCCTTCCGTTGCTGGCATTACGTGCCTACAACTGAAAATATTGCTGACATTGGTACTCGAGGATTGAAATGTAATGACTTTCTGTTGACACGTTACATTATCGCGGTGCCCAACTGTGCGAAGGTAAACGATGCAACAAATTGCTTTACTACTAGCATCGCAAAATCCTACCATCTCCGACGATGGTGTCATTGAAAGAAGTCGAGGAACGACGAAAGATTCTAATTTACTTGAATCGGCGATGTAATCTGTAAAAAGCTCTGATAATTTTTCTGAAACTGAATCATCCCAGGATACACCTTGTTTCCACAATTCTTGTAGAAGTAAAACCCCTTATCTATCATAGGGGCCGTAAAAAAGGCGCAAAACCCCAAAACCATTTAACCTCAATTTGCTCGACGAGTATTCGCTATAAAAATACGCGACTACCGTCGTTAGACGCGTATTTTAATCGTCCGTAACTTTTGTTAAAATGATTTTCTCAAATTGTGAACAGTTCGCGAATTATTTCGAAAAATCAAAATTTCCAAGAAATCGAAAGTTTGAAATTTTCGGATTTTGTAAACGTATCATCTCGTCTACTGTTTCACCACCACATAATAAATCATCCATATAAAAATTGTCCGTCATTATTTTCGAAGCTACAGGATGTTTATCTTTTATTTCCTCAGCAATGACATTTAGACATTTCGTGGCTAGGAACGAAGCAGGAACGGTACCATATGTAAGCGTGTTTAATCGATACTCCTGGACAGCATCGGAAGTATTTTCTCTCCATAATATCCTCTGCATATCCCTGTCATCTTCTGCAACCCATATCATTCGATACATTTTTTCTATATCTGCAAAAAAACAGTAATTATACGAACGCCACGAAATCAATACATAAAATAAATCACGCTGTAGCACTGGACCGACCATTAATACATCATTCAATGATTTTTGATCCTTGCTTTTTGACGATGCATTAAAAACTACACGAACCGGAGTAGTTAAACTATCCTTCCGAAGAACTTCACGATGAGGAATATAGTAAACAGACGAACTGACTGGGTTAACTCGTGGTATGTGTCCGCTTGATAAATATTCCCACAAAAAATTATTATAAAGAGATTTCACGTCTATTCCAAGTGTTCGTTCAATTCTAAATAAACTCGATAACGCTTTACTACGATTATTAGCGACTAAAGTTCGATCTGTGTTAAACGACAATTTTACAACAAATTTTCCATTTGGGGCTATTGAATAATTATTTTCAAAATGCTCAACACATTTATCTCTTATCGGAATGTTCTCCTGTGAATTCTCATTAACGCATTCCATTTCCCAAAATTTATTTAGATTATTGTGAATGTCTTGTATGGTACAACAACCAGAAAAATTAATGTCATTTTTTTTTTACGTACGACAAAGAACCAGAGACGATCCATCCGAATTTGGTTAGTCTAAGAGTTAGACCTTCGATACTTTTAGTTTCATTACAAAGACATTTTTCATAATATTCGGCACCCAGTAAAATGTCAACATTTTCAATAGCGATATTTTTTTGTGCAAGAGCTGGATCCGCTAATTTTAATCCTTTAGTAACATCTTTACTTAATTTCATCTCATTTTCAACGAACGCGGTATATGCTATTGCTGAAGATGGAACGATATCTGCTTCTATTTCTAACGAAAAAGTCTGAACACGCGATTTTACTGTAATATTTACCGACGCGTTAACATTTACCGAACTACCGATTCCACCAAACGAAAAATTAGGTTTAAACGGCGAAATAGATAAACCATATTTTTTAACAAATGTGTCCGATACTAAAGTTGCTTGCGAACAACTATCTAATAAAATACGAGCGTTTCCGACCGTACCATTACATTCAAATTTAAAATGTATAAACTTATTTTTAATACTTCGTAAGCAAGATAACGACGATAATTCGCTTGAATTTGCGGTTGTCTGATCAATTACCGATGAATTATTATTACTTATTACGGAATTTGTTAAATGTTTGGATGCGGTTTCTAATTTAGGTGGAAAATGCAACAACGAATGATGATTTTTTCCACATTTACAACGATAATTCGATGTACATTGTTTCGCGATATGATTAGAAGCGAAACATACTAAACAAAGACGATTACCTTTTACATATTCGAATCTTTCATGAGGTGATTTATCTTTAAACTGTGTGCATTGATTTAAATAGTGATTTTTTAAACATAACGAGCATTTTACATTTATTGTAATAAACGATTTCTTTTCAAGTTGGTGTTTTTTAGAATCTTTCAAATTTACCGAAAACGAATTGTGTTTATACCTTTCTTCAATAACGAATGAACGAGATTGCAAAAATTTGCTTAATTTTTCATATTTCGGAAATGTTTTATTAGTTAAAACCGAATTTTCCCAATCTTTTTTGTGTGTTATAATCTAATTTCGTACCAACTAAGTATGTAATAAACCGTGAAAAGGTATTTTCGATATTTTCACCGCATATTTTTAAACCCGACAGGATAGAATTAGTTTGGTCAACAAGTTTTTGAACGCCAAATTCATTTTTTATTGATTGTAAATTAATTAAATTACGAAAATGAGTGCGTATAATCGACCGACGATTTTCATACCTTTCTAAAAATCTCGAACAAGCTTCTAAATAAGCTGTTTCATTTAATTCAAAATCTTTTACTATATCGTGTGCATCACCGATCAATGATTGTTTTAAGTAATATAATTTTTGAACATTTGATAAATCATTATTATTGTGTATTAAATTTTCGAACAAATTTTTAAAATCATAAAAGTTTTCTTCCTTACCGTTGTACTTGGGAACATCAATATCCTTTAATTTAGGTTTCATATTTACCGACGTTGTTTCTAGTAATGAACTGCACAATTTCTCGGACGAAATCGAATTTTGCAATGTTTTAATTTTTGCGCACTAACTGGCATAAACTTCTTGCATCTCTGCATCGTCATCCAGTAGTTGTTCTTGCAATTGACGGTGTTCTTTATTTTCTTCATCAAGTAATTGACAAATTTGTATTGATAATTCTTCACAATTCATATTATATTTACGAAAATTAGACATAAGTTCATCAGCTTTTAATAAGTTTTCTGTGTTAACAGGATTATCTAAAATGTTACTAATTTTATCCTTAATTTTAAGTAAATTTATTTTAACGATGCGTTTAGTACGCTTAAGTTTATCCATATTTAACAATAACAAATTAACAATCCGACCGCACCGGAGGACCAAAAAATGTTCGTGGAATATTGTTTTACGACCAAAATATATTAATTTACGACAAATACATTTAATAAACGTTTAATTACATTTAGAACAAATTAAAACGAGGAACAAAAAACGAGCACGACATAAAACGAAAAACAGCGACACAATTTACAACAACTTTTTCTTATCTTATCTTTTAAGGTTAACAACGAATTCACTTCAACGTGATGACAATTATCAGTGTTACCACAACTAATTATAGAATAATATTATTCTAAATATAAGATTTAAATATTAAATTTTAAACAGATAAATTAATTGTAACAGCCATAATCAGTTATTTATTGCGTGGTATACTTCGCATAATTTTTTTCCTAGTGGAACCTCACTTTTGTCTCAGATTATTATGGCTGTAGTATCATCAACGAAGGTAAATATCTTCACGTTATAAGGTAAAGGTATTTTTTAAATTTGGGAGAACACTATGTTCCACAAACCTTGTGGTACTTACATTACAATTTTTTTCCTAGAGTACATACCTAATTCAAGTAATATTAAATCTTGCAATAATAAAATAATCTTATTTAGATCTAAGCTGTCGAATGCCTCTGGTTTTGCTCAAGTTCCGTATCGCAGGATAGTAGTTGTATTCAATAAGTACATTAATACATTAGGAATAACACACGTGAGTAGGTTGTAAATTTTTTTAATGAATCCATTGGGTATTTTGTCTCTGTCTGAAGCTACCTTTAATTTTCAAATGTGTGATTATTTTGTCAATTTCATCGTTGCTAGCTACAATTTTTGCTCCAGTGTGGTAAGTTGTTGTGTTTTCTTATATGGATGGTTAACCTGTTGTAGCTAATAACTTTGATATCATTATCCCATGTTCTATGAGTAGCTATATTTATATAAAAGATAACATAGTAATGCTAGCTAACGTTTAATTTGTAACTAAGTTTCCATTACTCAACTAATTCTGCTACTTTAACAGTAGCCAATGTTAAATCTATTACACTTTTTTGTTGTTATCTTTGAAAAGTATACTTATTCTACACACACTCACTCACTTACTCACTGGCACACACACACACACATATTACATGTATATATTACATTTATGTATATTTATCCATGTACCTAAAGACGAAAGTACATATTTCCCAAAAATATAAATAATTATATAATAAAACGTGTCGATCAAAATTATACTGGTATTTTCATGTAATTAGCGTAATACAAACAAGTTGTAATATTCTGACTGAAAAAGACGCATGTTTTCTATAAACTTAAATGGATGGGCTGTGAACAAACTGTAATTTTTACCCTTTTGTATTATACTTCAAATATATATTAAAAAGATGTATTTATATTGGGGTTTCTCCCTAAAAACTAACTTTCAAAGGTTTTGGGAGACCTCTTTCATCTGTGGCCCGGGGGAATTTATCCCATTTCTCGCTCTTTTGTGGCGGATCTCTCTTTCTCTCTCTCTCTCTCTCTCTCTCTCTCTATATATATATATATATATATATATATATATATATATATATATATATATATATATATATATATATATATATATATATATATATATATATATATATATATATATATATATATATATATATATATATATATATATATATTCACAAGTTTACGTCACGTATGCGTAGGTGAAAATATATATAATTTAGCGTAATATCAGGAGATTAATTTATACATACATATGTATGAAGTGAGTAGTAATTTTCGAATTTGATTACAAAACGCAAGATATATTTTTATATGGAGTGGAACAATCTCAACGGTATTGCGTCATTTTCGCGATTTAGCTTCCATCGAATAGAAAATTCTATAGTAAAAAAAATCATGTGATGGTAGAGTATTTGAAAATTTGTAAGTAGAACATTTTAGCCATATATGTATTATATGTGCACATATAAATATTGTGTAATATCAAGCAATTGTGGTGGTAGCTTAAAATTTAAAAATTGATATACAAACGCGAATGTTGTGATGCAGAGCATTTCTTAAAATTAATTTTCAAACGTGATTATGGATATTTGCGTATAATACATATTTTTATATAAATTATATTAACGTAAAATATATATATGTATAGGGCGCTGCGATTTTATCTACCGTGCGGTTACCGAGCATTCTACTTATACACACTTATATATATATATATATATATATATATATATATATATATATATATATATATATAATTATTAAGCAACCAGACGGTAACATACTGAGCCGCGCTAGTTGTCGTTTGAAATGGTAAAGAGTACAACACGCGCGGTAACGTACTGTGCATAATGCGCACGCGTTCAATTAATAAGGTAAGAACGTTTTAAAGGGGTTGTATGCCTGCCGTGTATTGGGCGAAGACAGTAGTACAGCTGTATGTATATAAAAGCATTGTAGAAACGGCCGACCAAAAATCGGTCGAAAAATTTTTCAAAATCCAAATAAAATTTTACGCTCGCGATTTCTCTTTACCCGTTAATTTCGGCAACATTTACGTAATGAAATAAATAATAGATCTCCACGTCTCGTCTAACGTCTACCCGAAACCCCTATCTATCATTTCAGCTTTAAAAATGCCACAAAACCGCAGAACCGTTTAACCCAAATTTTCTCAATGAGTATACCACGGTTAGACCCATATTTCAATGCCACGTAACTTTTGTTTAAATAATTTTTCCAAGTCTTGAACCGTTCGCGAATTATTGCGAAAAAAGCGACTTTTGAAATTCTCGGGTTCAGTTTGAAATTTGTTTTCGCGGTTTTTTCATTTTATACGATAGATCTTACATAGACATGACTATTTCAGTAGTCGGAATTGTTTAAAAATGAATACGTCGCACTCTATGCCCTGCCAAAGGTAGCACGTCGGCAATCTTTAAAAATTCGTAGCTCGAGACTTATCGATCGTAGTGAAAAACGGTTTTCTACTTCAAACTCGTCATTTTAATATCTCGTATATCGGTTTTATAAAATTTTTTTGAAACTGGAAATTCAAGAAGGTCACGCCCAAAAGTGCTCCAACATTGAATTCCGACTACGACTTTATTTAATAGTTTTTCCTATGAAGATCGAATGAGGTAATAACAATTTTTTTCGTATCTCTAAGCCTAACCAAACTATAACGGGAAAACCGATTTTGCTAAAGTCATATTACGATTAAAACCTTAGGTCGGGTTTAGGAATTGTTTCTCTTACTTCATACGATAGGTTTTATATAGTTACAAGTATATTAGAAGACCGGACCGTTTAAAAGTTCATACAACCTCTGCAACATCCCGTCAAAGTTGTCGATTTCCAAACTTCCCACCTCTATTACTCAGCCGGTATTGGTCAGATTGAACGAATGTCTGTGTAAAACGAAATAAGTAGTATGAGCGCAATACAATATAATATTATTATTGATAATAATCAATCGCTTGTGTAAAACAAAACAAATGTATAAGCGTAATACGATATATTATAAATGTGCCGCCTGCTATACACTACACTGTTTATAACATGGACGAACGACATACAACATTATCGCAAAACTCGAATCATATTTGTGAATTCCGAATTGAACGTAACAATTCCCCGCATTCAAATGTTTAAATCTATATTCATCGACAATTCAATTTAGGACAGGAACGTCTACATGGGAGCGTACATATATAAATGATTTTACAGCCATGAATAATATACAATTAGTGAAAATATTTCGATTTATATTTAAATGTACCATCGGCGAATATTTCTATGGTCGGAAAACTATCATATAACATGTCATGATGGTAATTTAATAAAGAATCCTTGGTCTTTATAAGTTTTAAATGTTTCTTGTATGCTGCATAAGTGCACTATTGATAAAAAAAGTGCATTAATGAATACACTTTTAAACTTTCATGGATACGTCTATATATTAATTTCAAATTAAGAATTGTAGGCAATTTGTCACGATTTTATTCGTCATTTCAGGTTTGAGTACACATTTCTTAGACAAGGCATAACCTCATGTCTTAAAATATACTCTTATATTAATTTTATATTAATATTAAAAGTTTATATGTAACTTAGATGCTGGAAATACCAACTATTTTTCATACATTTGAAATATCAATTCAATGGGAGCAACCAACCATAGATATTATATATACACTAAATTGTAAAATATAGAGGACAGGCGTTTGATCAATGGAATGGTGCCATTCCATCATCACACCTATACATAAAAAAGGACCGAAAATCGATCGCAGCAATTACAGACTAATAGTCTTAACGTCGCACGCAAGCAAAATTATGTTGACCATAATTAATGAAAGACTAAAACCATATTTATTAAAAAAAAATTCACAAGAGCAGAGAGAATTTATTCTAGGGAAAGGTGTTAGGGAGCAGATAATTAATGCATGACAATTGATTGAAAAACCACGAGAATTTGATGTAAAGATGTACATGTGCTTTTGTTGACTTCTATAATGCATTCGATTCTGTCAAATGGATGAAGCTGTGGAACATCTTGGAAATTATACGAACTTCTAAACATCTAATATATCCCATTAAACAATTATACAAGGGCAGCTCAGTCACGATTCGAACGAAAGTAATAGTACCCGATGGATTGAAAGTGGAAAGCAGAGTAAGACAGGGCTATACACGCTCGCCTTTATTATTTTATATATATATATAAATATTCTTCTCTTAATAAATTACGTATATATTACAAGATACCTCGTATATACTATTATTATTATTATTATTATTATAAAAAAGTAAAGTATTTATAAAGAAAATTTTTTATTTTATATTTTAAAAAAAAACTAATATATATATTTATTAATGAATTAGTTATAAAAATAATAATTTAATAAAAAAAAAATTACTTGACCGGATTTGTAATTACTGCCCAACTATCCTTCTTCATTTCATTCTAACCGTCTTGATTAAGAAACTAACGACTGAACTTTTTAACTGAAAAACTAGAACTCTTTTGAAAATGAACAACCATCCCTTTTTATACATTTTTCTTCATTATTTATTGGCTGTAATTTATTTTTACTGGCTAAAATTATTTGGTCAAACTAATTTACTGTTTTTTTTCCATTGACTAACTAAAATTAATTTTTTTTTTTTTTTAATTTTTTATAATGTGGAATGTAGTGATTTTTTATAAAAAATCAATTGAAAATTAGTTAAATCACTAATATTTATTTTCTTAAAGAAAACACAAAGCTTTTCGGCATTTATGCCATTATCAAGTGAAACATTTTAAAACATCATAATTTTAAAAATATAAATTAAATATAATTACTTAAAAATATGCGATGGTGATTGTGAAAATATGCTCCAAAAATGCTGCTGCTTCAGTTCTGTCTATTTTTTGATTTGTTGAAATTTAATATCAATATATTTGTTTATTAATTTTGTTTTTTTATATTAATTTTTTCTTCAATACTATTTTCCGGATTCTGTAAAAGTTGTGTACTGGTGGAATTTTAAATTTTTCATTAACTGTTGCGATGTATGATGTTCAAAAGTAAAATATAAAATATAAAAATATACGAACGCAAAATTTTTTTAAAAAACACAATTTTACAAGTAAAATGAAAATAAATATTAAAAATCTGATAATGACCGTGGTGAACAACACAATCAACGATCAATATATAAAATTTACAAAACAATAGCCAGATAATAATTAATTTGAATATGTAGTTAAACATTGAAAAATACTATATAATAAAAATTAATAGCCAGTAAAATTACAACATATTTTACAATATACTTTTTAAAATTAATTCTTCATCAAAATTTACCATTGAATTTAATAAACTATTTTTATTTTTATCCCTTTCTTTTATCATTTTTTCAAGTAGTTTTCGTTTTTTATAGTGTTTTTCTATATGTAAAATTTTATAATTTACATTAATATTATTTATTTTATGTTCTAATTCTACACAATGTTTTCCAAACAACGATTTTTCATCATTATTTGCATATGAATTTAAATGATCTTTAAATCTTGTTACGAATTGTCTACCTGTTTCTCCTATGTATTCTTTTTCACATTGATTACAATTTAATTTATAGACTCCTGAATTTTTTAATATATTTCTATTTTCTATTTTATTATTATTAATTGATTTTAATAATGTACTATTATTTCTTATTGCTAAATCAATGTTATATTTGTTAAATATTTTAATTATTTTATATGTATAACTTCCTACATAATTTATAGAACCTAAATAATTATTTTTATTGTTTTCTGTATTTATATCGACTTTAATTCCATATTTGATCAGCTATAATAGGCTTATATTTGTTGCTTATTGCTATTTGTTTTATAATGTTTTTTTCTTTCTTTCTTTTTTTTCTTTTTTTTCTTTTTTCTTTATAATTTTAACTATTTTATAATATTAGTTTATCTACTACGAATCCGATTTGGTTATATTATAATAATTTTAATATATTTTACTTTAATTAAATAAATAATTATATATATATATATATATTTTGTTTTATTATATTAATTAAATTAAATATTAGTTTTCCACCTTCAATATAATAAATTTAGATTTATTATAACGTGAACATACGATGATCGTCGTAATATATATATAAAAATTACTCCGTTATTCAGAGGATTGTATACGGCATTACCGCCCATTATTTACGGGCAATGAATCGTCACGTTCGACGGTTAGCAGACTGATTAACGACATAATCGACAAATTACCATTCGAGGCTCATTTACCGGGCGATTATCAATACGCCGGTCCTGGTACTAATCTTGATTTAAAATTAGAAAAAAAATCCAAATCTAAAAATAAGTTAGACGAAGCGGCCATGTATCACGGTATAGCGTATCCCAAGTCTAAAAATTTGGACGACAGACATAAAGCGGATTTACAACTGGAAAATGAAGCGTGAAAACGTGTACTCGCTAAAAATTCTAATTTAGCAGAAAAACCTAATGCTTGGTTTTTAACAAACGCTCTGAATGCCAAAAGAGTTGTCGGTGCTGGTTACATCAAACATCCGGTTAACAAAGCACGAAACAAAGGAAACTTATTGCGAAAACCAATAAACCCGTGATATTAAAACATAATAAAACGTGAAATAAAGATTCCGTAATGAACGAAACGTATTTACCGCTAAACGAATATAAAATTAAATGGATTAAAAAAGATTTACCTATAAAATTATCGACCTAAACATATAAAAGTAGGTGGTTTCTTACCGACTTTGCTCGCCGCTGCACCGGCTGTAGATGCTGTAGGATCGTTAATAACCAACGCTATAAACACGTATAATAATAAGAAAGCAAACAATAAGTTAATAGAAGAACGAATACGTCATGATAAAGCGATGGAAGGTGAAGGACTATACGCCAATAAAAAACCTAAAGACGGTAAAGGAATATACGTAAATAAAAAACCTAAAAAAGGAAACGCACTTTACGAAGAGTATATAAAAAAACATCCCAATTAAACCGTTGAGTAATGTAGAATTGATGAAATACGCCCAACATATTCCGCACTTTAGAGGTACTTTTATGAGTGATAAGCTACCGAAAAACCCGTTAGATGTAGAGACGGCCATAATTAATTTAGATAACTACGATGGTCCGGGAACTCACGGGCCAGGATTAGATTGTGGCAGTGACCACAAGGCTTTAGTAATTGAGGTATGTCTCAGGCTTCAACAAAATAAAAAACAGCCGGCAATTAAAGGCTAAACTGAACGAAACTCCTCGCATGTAGGAAAATAATAATATAACGGCCGATGAATTATGGAGAGAATATCAGTGATTCATGAAACTGTGAAGAAAATCCGCAGTGAAGTACCAACAAAAGAGAAGCCGTGGATCTCCGAGGCAACATTCAAACTAATTCATAATAAAAAACGGGAAAACTAATAACATAACAGATTCAAATGATTATGAGGATCTTAATAAACTAATAAATAAAGAAATACAAAGTGATAGGAACAGTTACATAATAGGAATTTGTGAAGAAATAGAACAACACTCACAAAAAAATGAACCTTATGATCTATATAAGAAAATTAAATGGTTAAGTAATACTACTTTTAAAACAAGAACGTTGACAATAAAAGATCAAAATGGAACGAAATTAACTGTAAAGTCAGAAATTGCAGAAAGATGGCACCAGTATTGTCAAAACATTATGTACGACAATGAAATATCAGTGTTAATGCAGGACTTTGAGCTTGAACCGCCAATTATGAAAGCTGAAATAGAAGTCGCATTAAAGAAACTAAAAGATCGAAAGGGGATAGGAGTAGATGGTAGAGCTGAAAAAATGCTGAAAGCAGCGGAAGAATCAGGAATAAAGGTATTGCATATGATATGTAAAAAAATATGGGAAACTGGCAGCTGCCTAGAAGAGTGGACAAAATTAATATACATACCACTACACAAAAAGGGCCCTATAGAAGATTGTGGAAACTACCGCACATTATCATTGATTATTCATGCCAGTAAAATACTACTATATGTATTACAAAACCGACCTATCTCCTACCACAAATTTCGGATGAAAAAGATGAGTTTGTACCAGGCAGAGGCACACGTGAACAACTATTAAATATAAGAAAAAGAATAGAAAAATGCAACGGATATAACATTATTTAATAATTTTACAATCCTCAGATATGTGTTACATATATAAAATATACGTTTACTTTACACGCATACACACACATTAATTGTGATAGTTAAACATAATTTATACAATCCTTTTAGATACAAATTTTATACACACATATACGTATGGGTGTATGTGTATAATATTAGTCGTAATCAAGCTATTACATAATATACAATCATGTTACGTACAAACAGAAATTATGTGTACACACACACACACCGTGTACGTGTGTGTAAAATTAATCGTAATAAAGTTATTGCACTTTTTCTTTCTTTTTTCTATTTTAATCAAAAAATAATATGCGGAGAAAGTGTTTCGTTTTGTCGAATTAATGCTTTCAGTTGTACGTTGCTAATTTTAGGAAAAACGTTCTCTATATCGAACGAATGTCTGACGATATTTTACCGTTAAAAGTTAAACGAAACGTGCTAACTGTAAGCATTAAATTCGTTTTTTGTTTTTTTTTTTTAATTTTAAACAGTTAAAAATGAGTAGTGAAAAAATCGTCACTTCGAATTTATTCATCGAAAAACAGGGTCGTCTTTTAATTTACGTTTTATACGTTACGAACGAGCGGACATCTGCAGGCGATGTGAAAACGAACGTGTTCGTCATAAGCCGGACAGCCGAGAAAATCGGCCGTTCTCAATTCGGCTACGTGCGGTTCGTTTAGATAACGTAAAAGAATCGCCGTAGAAATGTTCAAAGCGTAGTTAACGGTCAATTCGCGAAGCGAACGTAGCGAAAATAGACGTCCGAATCCGACGTCGGTTAATAAGACGCGAGATGACGAGTCGGCGAATCGTAATTTTAACGCGGCTAACGAGCGACAACTTTGCACGGCTGCCATAGTCGTATCGTCGAAGTTGCAGTCCTTTTCGGCGCAGTAAAAATCTAAACTCAAAGCGACCAAGCTGGCGCAACTGTTACTAATCAATTGTCTAGCCATGCCTACGGTGACGCACATATTCTGCACGGATAACGTTAGACAGGCGATATCGGTTAAACGATTAACGGCCGGAGTTTGCGTCGGATAGACGGCCTGATTGACGGTCGGTCTTAATTCGACGATTAGATTTCTAAGTTTCGACAAATGCGTATTTATACTACCGATAACGTCGAAAGCGCACGGCGTATCGATGATGCCGGTCAGATTGAACGTCGTCAGTAGCGGACAATTACGAATGATTTCCAACAAACACGGCACGTGGTCCAAACGTGCGAATAAATATTGAATATCTACGGAAGTGAGATTTTCGCAACGACTGATCAATTCGAACATTTCCTCCACATTCTCCAGCAAATCTTCGCAATGTATCGTCAATAGACGAACGTCTTTTTTGTGTGTTTTTAATATACGACGCATCTGCGACACGTTATAAACGTTACGACAGAGTTTAATTTCGCGGTAGAAATAAGCCGACTGGCTGATTGATCGCCATCGTCTAGACACCGAATACGTACTGCAAATGACGTATCGCGGCGGTAATCGTTTAAATACTTGAAATAACACATCGTCGTTCAACAATCTATCGATACTCATCTCGTACTAACTGAAATTCCACAAGTATAATACATATATTATATATATATATATATATATATATATATATTTGAAAAATGTGGAACGTAGTGATTTTTATTAAAATAAATAACGAAAAACAAATTAAAATCATTAAAATTTTTCTTTATCAAAAATCGCAAAAAGCTTTTCGTCTGTCAGACCATGATCGAGTCAATATTTGAAAAGATAAAAAAATATAAAATGAAAAATATTAATTTAAGATTACAATGAATAAAAATTAGCAAAATGAAGAACAGTATTAATAAAACGGTAAAATGAATAAAAATATTAATAAAACAATCTGACAGTGAATCTTATTAATACTGTTATTCATTTTGCTGATTTCTGTGCATTGTAATCTAAAATTAATATTATTCATTTTATATATGAAATGTACCTTAGCTCTAATTAACAATGTTCTAGTTAATGAACAGCAAATATTAATTATTATTCTTTAAATAAGAAGTTTATTATCGAATAATTTTAACACATTATTGATCTGCTTAGAAATGATTGTATAATGCTAATTATTTAAATTAAATTATAAATAAATGAGGTTTTTTACCTGAAAACAATGGATATGGTATGAAAATTATTAAAGAAACATCTTTCACAAGTATCACGCATATATGATACAAAAATTCAATTTTACATTTACTATATATATATATATAATATATAAATTAAATAGAAGCGCGTGAAAGTTCGTTTGTACTATCCGGGAAAAAACGAAGCACTAGTCATTGCGTCACAACTTGAAAAACGACGCCCTGTTGTAGGATATTTATCGATTTGTCAAATAATAAACCATCCCACCACCGTTATAAACCATTCATTCTAGTTCACCTGTCGCATTTTTAGAATAGCATGCAAAAAATTATTCTAATTTAAAAGGTAATAAACAAAATCTAGCGTATATTTTAATAATTGTGCTCATATATATTTTTATTAATACTTTATTATTCAAATTAATGTTTTACAGTTTTCTACATTTACAGAAGTGCAATACAGTGCACCGCCAGTTTAGGTTTATTCAGTGCACTACTCCCCTTTACAATACTCTCTATAGTATATAATAATATAGTAACCACTTGTACAATCACATTTAAGCGGGCTAAGCGTCAATTTCACTACCAGTCATCAAAAGTATACATGTGTGCACTTGTAACTTCTGATATGAGCTAGTATTTAAACGATAATTTACGTGTACTAGGTGCATAAATATGGGAATGACACATATATACACATATACACATACGCAACTTAAGCATTATATTCATCGGAATTTTACACAAACACACATACATACATGTTACTCATACATATTACTGAAAAGTTTTATCACTGTTTCGCAAAGTGCTAGTAAACAACTTTCGTAACCCTGGAATTTCTTGTGCAGTACATTAAAAGCAAATAATTGAAATTGTCGGCCAGTGTATTCGTCTTGTAAGTTAAAATTATGTTTATTGTAAAATCTTAAATAGTCCGTAATAGGGCATACAAAGAGTATACATGGTTTGTAGTTTCTATTGCGCCACATTCGCACTTGTCATCCTTACTTATGTGAAGAAGGAATAGATAAGACCCAAATTTCCTCTGCCACGTTAATAATTGGGTAGTGTCGAAATCGGTAGTAATTTTGATTTTGTTTCTATGTAATATATTGGGGATTAAACTTTGGGTGTGTCGCCCAGTATTATCTTCTTCAAATCTTTTTTTTTTTTTTTTTTTTTTTAACAAATTTCTAAGTAGTGTCGTATTATAGCTTTCAGAGCAAACATGTATTGAGTTCTGGTTTCACTGTGAAAATTTAGCTTGGATTTTGAGATTAGTGCGTTTGTTCCTTCTATTACCTGTTCATTAAGATTTGTAAAGAAGTCCACGTTTTTAATGGCATGACTGCCCTACTGAATACAAGAAGATCGAGAGCAAGTAAGTTAGAGATAGCTACAGATGAGCTGTGTGAAATTGTTTTATATCTCCTACATGCGTTTATTAGAGAGTTTTTTTCCATACTGAAAAGTTGTTCTTTACTGTTTTAACTTTTAGCCGGTTTAATATATACGTATATACACACATGTCTTTCAAAAAACAATTATTGACAGACACCAGACAGCGCAAAATCTGATTAATAGATTCGTGATCGCCTACGCTCTTCGACGAGTATAGAATTATAATGATGATGATGATGATATATGTATATATATATTGCTTCGTACAGAAGGGAAAATAATTTCTTTTTGTAAAACTAACAGTAATTTAATATGTCTGTTTTGACGTAGAATAATCAGTTTATTTTAATATTTTTCAGTTTTTCTATCAATTACGACATATAGTTTACAAAATAAATTTTGGAGTTTGAAAATAATTCTAAATAAAAGAAGTTGAAAAATTAACCGAAAAACATACGTTAATATTCTAGAAAGATGCGTCGTATCAGTTTTGCTGTATAATTGTCAAACGTGGTCTATGAAAGAAGCACACATCGGCAAAATCGGCCGCGTGTACAGAGAGCAATGGAAAGATGTGTCCTTGATATTAGAAGAATTGACCGAATTCGTTCGGAACTGTAAGGTAACGACGTGTCGCGCTCCGGAGCTGGTCGCACAAATGAGCTCGTTCCTTTATTTTGAACGTCCAACTCTTTTTGCTCTTTGAGTTTTGCTCTTTGCGCAATAAATGACAGCTCCCAGTGCACAAGTATATTACAGTACTGTACAACTGAATGGAGAAAATTCATCGATGATACAGCAAGATTAGCAGGTGTTCACCCCGCCAAAAATCGCGCAAAAGGAGGAAGAAGGAGCCTAGACCTGTATGAATGTGCACACAAAATCTAAAATTGGATTAATATCACACGTACGATTCAGACATTGAATTATTTAACACAAACAGATATCATTAGATAAGGCACTCATACTCGGCAACGAGTGAGTTAGAATAATAATAAAATTATATATATATATATATTTAATATATTTAACAAAACAAAATAAAATCGAAGTTAGTCATTAAAAAATAGCTTGAAAATGACTTCATAGTCGAAAAGCTTCGTGTTTATGTAATAAAAATTTTTTAGTGATTAACTTCGATTTTATTTTGTTTTGCTAAATTCATAAAATCACTACTCTCCAATACATCAACATTATATATATATTATTACGAAATGGACCCTCTTATCTCGACGTTGTCTGCCAAGTTATTACGAAACGTAGCTTAATCACGTCGTGGTGATCCTGGTTACTACGAAATATCCTTAATTCCTACGTCGTGATCAGCCAACTTAATACAAATGAGACTAAATCCCCTCGTGCTGATCGTCAATTTATTACGGAATTAGGTGGCAGACAATTTATTATGAATTGGAGGGTTTTATTTCGTAATAAGATAAAACAATTATAAGATCGCGGTCGCCAGTGTCTAACCTGTACTGCTTGTAGAACTCGCAGCCGGCGACACACTAATATATCGATTAAAATTTAATTATTATTACACGTGATTTTAATTTATATATTATTATACATTGTAAATATCGACAAATATGATTTTTAAAATAAAATAAAACAATTACTTATATTATACAATTATTAAGCCACACAAATTATTCACGGACATATAATAAGTACAATAAACAACATGAAATAACAAATAATAAAACAAAACGTACGACCTGTGGTCTCCGCTGTTGCCGCTTCCGGAAGGGCTGATGTCTCCAGATCGTATTCCGTATGTTTTTGATGATGGTACGGTTTCCGTAAATTAAAGCATAATTAATTTTTGATTTATTATTTTAAATTTATTCAGATACAGTTTTATCCAGTTCGCGATTATTTATTTCTGTTTATGTATTCGACTGACTAGAGAATTATTTCTTTTTATATAATAATTTAAATGGTCCTATATCGAATTTCTACTGCGTAACGTCTACGTGACGTCTTCTTCAAAAAGGCGAAACACGCGATATAATTTAAACGAATATATTTCGTTATTACGAATTGACTAGACGTAACGATCTTTCGGACCAAAAGTAATAACCGACTAGAACGATACAAGCTTAACGGTTAAAGATAAAAGTATATCTCGATCGATAAGTCTATTCACACACATATACAACACGCGATCACCGGTTGCGGGCTCTACCCGCCGTTATTCCCCGGTTTTTCCTTCATAACCTGGCAATCCGCATTTAATTAAATAGTACTTATTATTTCCCAGGTTATTGCTATCATCATTCTATTCATTATGGCTCTATGTTGTAACTTGTCAGTTTTGACGATCTAAAACTATCCTGATGGAAATACCTCGGTTATTGACCGATATTATAGTACGTTAATTATTGTCGAAATTTTATTTTTATTTTTATTTTTATTTTTTCCATCAGTACCCCCATCGTCTTAGATCGTCATAAATCTCCCCCTTTTTGCGAATTGATTTTGGGATGTGAAAATTTTGCAAAATCAATTCATAGAAATATTTACGTAAGAGGATCTGAATTTTATTGAGAATCAAGCACGAGTAGATTGCGTCCTTTGCGTGTTCTAAGATGACTCGGATCTGGCTGAAATCGACTGGCTATTCACGCTACGAACGTAACGTTAATATAGCGTTATACACACAACCAAACACTCTCGACGCAACGTTGTTGCAGATATGAATGCGGACTAGTTTAATCACCGTATGTATATTACTGTATGTGTACGTGTGTGTCCGTGTGAT
Organism: Coronaproctus castanopsis; assembly: GCA_032883995.1. Lineage (NCBI taxonomy): Eukaryota > Metazoa > Arthropoda > Insecta > Hemiptera > Monophlebidae > Coronaproctus > Coronaproctus castanopsis. Next base: position 13,163,604 of record CM065054.1, read on the forward strand.
CAACGACTTTTATCTCAGCTGTTTAATTTTGACGGTGAATTACTTATCAGCTTAGATATGAACTATATTCCAAAAGGCATTGACCCTGATTTTATCCATTTTATCCATTCTATTACGAAGGTTTTATCTTTTCTTACCACAGTTGTGTTCGGAATTCAATATCTATCACCACTACTATTAAAATCTTTTACATGACGCTAATTTTATAAAATAGATGTTAAGGTTACGTATTTACAATTATTATTATCTACATGAACGGTCTATTTCCGAGAATATATCTTAATTCGCTATCTTATTAATACGATCTTTATTTATTATTATATATATATATATTTTTTTTTATTATTATTATTATTAATATCTACGTATTTACAGAACCATATAATTTAAATTCTATATTCAAATTTATTCTTAATGTTAATTCATATTTGTTTTTACGACACATTATTTAATGTTTTACTAGTTTTTATATCTTATCCTTTCTATCCTGCTTTTAGGTTTTTTATGTTTTGTATCCCTAAACTTTTGCCATTTATTTCATCATAAATTTCATAAATATTACACCCAATTCTCCTTCTTATCGTGTATGGTCCTTTATATACTGGTTCGAGCTTTTGCATTCTATTCGTTTTCTTATTCGACAACGTATAATTCCGTACATATATTGTGTCTCCTACTTTGTATTCTATGGTCTTAAGGTTAGAATATCTTTTTTCTTTTGCTTTTGCAGCATTTTCTAATCTGTTCCTAATTTCTATTATTATGTTGTCATGATGTAAAGGTATCTGATCAGGAAATTGTATTTTATTAGTTAGCAACCTTTGATTCCTTTGACCTGTGAGTGCCGTTACTGATGGAACCTTTTGTTATAGAATGTGGAAGATTATTTATAATTCTTTCTATTCTCTCTACATGGAACGCCCAATGAGTATGTTTGTATTCACAGAAAAGTCTTAAATACTTTGCTATTTCTAAATTATACCGCTCTACGGGATTTCCTTGTGGAAAATATGGAGGTATATGTTTTATTTCTACTTTTAGTTTTGCAAAATGTTCCCTCCATTACTCGTAAAGATTGTAGCGTTATCGGACAATATCGTTTTCATTTTCCCATATCGCTTTATAAAGTCATTTATTTTTACGATTATAATTCTACTGGATAGTTTTCTTATCGGGTATAGTTTTATGAATTTTGTGAAACTGTCTAACACTACTAACAACTTATCCTTCCCTTCAGACATGGGTAGTGGCCCAAATATATCAATGGAAACCATGTCTAACGGGCAAGCAACAGTATGAGGCTTGTATTTAGGTTTATTTCCCTGGTTGTCATATTTTACCCTTTTGCATAACCGACGCTTGTTAATTTCTCGCCTTACGATTGCTTCGCATATTATCGAAATAACATTTTAGTTTTAAAAGTTGTACGGTTTTTGTAATTCCTTGATGTGCGAACTCAATATGATAACACCATATTATTTCTGTGACCATAGATGCTGGTATGCAGACTCTCCAATAGGTTTTCTGTCCACTTTTATCGATAAAGAGAATTCCATTATTTGTAATATAGTCTCAGTTTTCTATCATTCGACAATCTATTTATTTACTATTTTCCACGCTTTATCCTGCAGTTGTTCTACTTTTATTTTATCTACTACCTTCTCCAGCTTGCTTTTTCCTTTTATCATATGTCCAATCAACACTTGGTTATCTGTCATTTCATTTTCATTACATAAATACCTGTACAAACTACCCGCTACTATGTTGTCTTTACCTTTTATGTACTCCGATTCAAAATTAAATGCTTGTAAATATAACATCCATCTTACCAGTCTTCGCGATTTTCACTTGCTTTCCCACAAGAATTTTAAACAGTGATGATCGGTTTTTAGTATTGTTTTATATCCTTCTATGAATATTCGAAATTTTTGGGCTGCATAAACTATTGCTAATAATTCTTTTTCGGTACAGGAATAGTTCTTTTCATATTTATTTAATAGGCGTGATACGAACATTACGGGTCTGGGATCTTCACCATCAAATTGATATAATTCTCCCCCATCCCAATGTCCGATGCATCTGTCCTATAGGTAGAATGGTCTGGTATAATCGGGAGTTTGTAAATGTATTTTTTCTCCAAATTTTTTCTTAAACAACTCAAACGCCTCCTCTTGTTCCTTTTCCCAGATAAACTTATTGATATTTTTCTGCAGTTTAGATATTGGTTCAATTATATCGGCGTAATTTTGTATGAATATATAGAAATTACATAATCCTAAAAAACTTTGTATATCATTTTTATTTTTTGGTGGTTTAAATGATCTTATTATTTGCACCTTTTCTTCTTGCATAGATATACCCTCATTACTCAAAACATAATCTAGGAAATTTATTCTCGGAACACCAAATTCTGATTTCCTAATATTTATGGTCATACCCGCAAGTTTTAATTTCTCTAACACTAAATTTGTATGATTTAGATATTGTTCCTCAGTTTCGGATATGATACACACATCATCCACGTAGTTTATTATGAAAAGATTTACACTCTTCATCCAGTACAATAGTTAATGCTTTTACAAATGAGGCTGTACTTATGGATAATCCAAATGGTACTAAACTCGTAATTTGTTCCCTCAAATGTAAAAGCTGTATATTTCCGTGAATTCACTTCTAACGGAACTTGCAAAAAACTCGCAACTAAATCTATAGAACTGATATATTTAATATTATGATGCTTATATAGCAACTCTTCAATTGGTCGAGGTTTCTCATTATCCATCTCGATTATTTTGTTTAATTTTCTAAATTCGATTAAATGTACATTTTGATAATCAAAAACTAATTTTTCATTCAACCGTAATCTCCTGAGATGACAGTAAATATCGGATTTCGATCGGATGAAAGTCGAGTAATAGAAACAGGCATGACACATTTTTTTACAACAACAGCAAAATCAATGACACTATTTCTAAAGGTTGATCCTGAGAGAAAACAAGTAGGTTCTCTCGGAGCAAGGATACGATAGTTAGCGTTTGTAGACATTTTATACAAAATATTACCGGCTATATTATTACTGAAACAATTCCACGGCTTATTTCTAACATTGAAATGGCCGATTAGAATTACACGGCTGTTAACTTTCGTCGAGGAATGGATATCATTCGCAAAATTATTTTTGTACTTTTGAGAGAGTTGTACACTGCAAAAACAGCAATACTACTACCAGTAACATTACAACCGCTACTCCGATTATTAACACTACTTATACATACGAGTTATAATACCTATTGCTTGCGTAGATTTCCTCAACCAGCGGAAACAATCTTCTTCGCACTACCAGCGAATACTGACAACTGCTAATATAATTTCATCACAGTTAATCTCCCATACAGTCGCAGTAATTCTACCGTGTAATCGGAATCCAATCAAATTGAAACTGGATCTGCTATATCATGCCAGAAATGGAATTATTGTCTATGTTGAAGCTAAACGAAAGATATCTTTGTACTGCTCCGACTTATCGATCTTTTTCACTGATTCATCGGTTCTTAACTCATTCGTTCGTCAGTAATAAAAGATAACTCGGTTATAACACGGTATTCACTACCTGAAACATTATAAATTTTGCATGCTGAGATCTAGGCAATATACCTAGCAGTCCAGTATATTACAGATCAGGAAAATATCAATCAAGCACCGATTTGTTCAGATTCGACTGTCGCACTAAAATCCACCCCGATTGTCGTTAATGAGAAACAATATTGCTAAGAAACTGGTCAAAGTACAAAAAATATTGCCAAATAACGTTCCACCGGATTGCCGGCCATTCAGATATTTCTGGAAATGATCTAACCGACAGAGCAGATAAAGAAGTCGCTACGATCCGTCCCGTTTCTGACATTCCAACATCTACTACAGATTTCACCCGCTACTTGAATAAAGCCCTCTGAACTTTGTGATGTAAACGGTGGATTGCCCACAAATAAACTTCGACAAATTAAATCTAATGTTCGACCTTGAAACACGCTCTTCAGTCGACGCCGAGATGAAATAATCATCATCAAACTCGGACTCAGCTATACTCAACTGATTGCCATCTTTTGCGGAAGAAATCGGCTCCGATAATCATATCCTTGCAGAATGTCCTCAATTGAATTCTATTAGATCAGCGATAAATTTTCCATCCTCTTTAAATGAAATAGTTACTGGTGATCCGAACTCCGCATCAGAATTAATCGCATTCCTTCATCATTCCAATTTATATAACTTAATATAAAATGTAGTAACCTAACTTATATTTTTTCGTACCTCTAGCCATCTGTTCATGGCACGTTAATTTAAGAAATAATAATAGAATAACATACAGCGAAACCGAATAACACAACAGGTGTTATCGATAATCACTATCGTCGGAATTTATATCATTGTTACGTGAATTAAATTTAAAATATATCTTTAATATTGTAAAAACTGTTATAAATATTGACTATATTGCAGAGTAGTGATTTTATAAATTATAAACCGAACAAAATCGTAGCACAGTTTAATCGCTAGTAAGGTTTTATTGCAAAGCTTTTCGAGACAGTTATTTTCAAGCGTACACAATAAACATTACACCGAATCTTTGCAATAAAAAACTTACTAGCGATTAAATTACGATTTTGTTTGGTTTATAATGTTATAAATAGATTAAAATCTGTGTTGAAAATAAGAATGTGCTCGCAATGATACGAGTAATTCTAGAAATAATAGCGGAATTCATCGAAATTGAATGATTAATTTTTGTGATATTCGATTAATTGTAATTATTTTATTTTACACACGAGTTGTATTAATTTGTCCGCATAAACAAATTCGACATTATCGCTTTATCAGGAACCATGTTAGGCAGTACATGTAAGCTACATTTTCCGGGATATATTATTTATAGGAACGACACGTGTCGTGAAAATGGCGCGGAGTTGCATTGCTCATTAACAAGAGGTTAAAGTTCGAATTAATGTCGGTTCCTAACAAAATTGCCGAATAATCTGACGGTGTCGGGAAACAGCAATGACTAGTCAGATCGGAGTATTTAGGTGTTGTTTCTAACAACAAACTTTAAACTAAACATATTAACCATATTAATACGAAAGCTAATAAATCCATTTGTTCCTCTATTATTTTTAAAATTTTTGGTTTGTGTATACTCACTGTAAATTATGCTGAAATATACGTTGTTGTTGTTGTATATCCGTTATTTAATAGAAAAGCAAACTTATTATTTATAATAATACATCCGGTATTTACTTACGCTTGTCCTGCATTTAGTGCTCGATATCGAACGCTAGTTATAATAAATTGCAGCTCATTCGGAACATTACGTGCGTACTAAATGCTGTCCGTTATATTAGATTATACGCTTAATATTCTGAAATTACCTCGTGTTAATACATTCTGAACATATCGTATACATTTTGTATACGTGATAATGAGTTTATCTCGTTAATAAGAAATTACGATTCCAGGCGGATAATGTTTATGGTGTGTATAAGCGTAGACGTATTAAACTTTATTGTAATGAGCTATTCGTTTATTTTAATATCGTTCTAATTATTAGCGCGATGTTATATTAATTATTTTCATATTTAATCGTTAGTTTTGGACGTTATCTAATATTATGCTCGCTTTGTTTCTCGCCTGCTTTCTAATTGGTTGTACTTTCTTTGTTTTGTTACCCGCTTTAATTTAATTTAATTAATCTTGTACATTATCGCGGTACAGTTCCGGTGATACATCTATAAATTATATTTACTAACTGCGTTTTAATTATTTAATAAAATATTTATTTATTTATAGCTTGTCGGCTACATAATATAAATGTACAAATAACGCGTTAATTTCTTTGCCCGGAGTAAATCCGTATTGGTCGGATGATTTAACATTTTTTTTTTTTTTTAATAGTATTAAAAAAAAAAAACACAACTAATAATGTAGAAAAAACCCGCATACGGATCTATAATTCGTTACATCATCTTCACTACTACTTTTACACAAACGTACGTTGCAATTCTTAACATAAAAGTTTCGCAGCAACTTTAATCGATTTATGAAATAAATCCACCGAACGTATTAAGAAGTTTATATTTTCTCTAATTAATCGGATCGAAACGTCGAGCAAAAAAAGAGGAAGTACAGCGGCTATTTAATATGTTCAAAAATGAAGTACACGAACGCGAAATAGTTTTTACAGAAAACCAATAATATTCAAATCAAATTTTATTTCGAATAAAACGTATAACTTTAGAATTTCAGAAATATATTAATAACGATTTACTACGAACGTTATATACGAAATATATATTATACAAATATATGCATTATCAATACAAAATAATCTTGCATAAATAAATTTATACATATACAAACGCATGCGGTATACACGATATATATATATATATATATACCCATTTAAAAAAAAAAACATGTTGTAATTGTAAATTCCTTGTTTATGTATAAAATGGCTTGTATACATATAAATATATATATATATATATATATATATAATGTTCAAGCACATACCCATTTACACATAAACATCTAAGCATGCCTGTCAAAAAAATGAAAAATTACATCCCCGCTTCTACGTAGTTACAAAATTTACTCAGAACGTGGATATATGAAATCGTTCTATATTCCTGTCTTTAATGACTTAATACTTATCAAATTAAACCCAACCAATCTCTAATCATAAACAAAAATAATATGGAAACCCTCTTAACATTTAAAGGCAAAGTAAAGAAAATTCCTACTAAATGTTTAAGGGCAATAGAAAGTCAAATAAAAACAAATTCAAACGTCATACCGATAATTCTGAACTATGTCATAAAACTGTGTCTTGCATGGTTTACCTCTGCCTAATATACTTAAAAGAAAAAAAAAAGAAATTATGCATTAATCATTAGTACCATAAGTAATGTGCATTTGTAACAAACTTGTATATTTATCTAAGCTTGTATATATATATATATATATATATATATATATATATATATATATATATATATAAATTTAAGGAACAATTAATTCCTTGTAGACACACGTGGTCGAAGGGACTATGTTATTCATCGCCCTTCCACTCTATTTTTAAGTACACTTGGCAAGGAACAATTACACACAACTGATGTAATGCACACACTAGTAGTTCATTGCTCTTTTATAAACATATTTCATAAATATATTTGCCCTATCCACTTGCTGGAATTGGGAAGAAAAAAAAATATTCTTCATTTAACGTACTGCACTAGGTTTAGATATGAGAATAGAAAAAATAAAAAATTTCGGAAGAATTAAGTATTTACTTCAGGCCCGACATTTCTAAATGTAGAATAAAACGCACCATTTCGGCTGCATTTATAGTTGACTTATTTTCAGATCTTTCGCTAATTTACCATGAAACGTGATCCAAAATCATATGATTCTGTATTCATTTCCGATGTATTATGCCCTGTACCAGCATCGGTTTTTCCAGTCTTTATATATGTTAGTCTTCCTTTCTGTCCATGGAATTCACCATATTCTTCTGAGTATATGAATTTCAAATTCTAATCATTTCAAGCTGTCCGCATTCAGCGTCCACGTTTCACGCGTATATTTCAACACGGACATGACGTAGCGCTGAACTATTCGCAGTTCTAATTTCATATTTAGTTTCCTATACTTTAACACCGAAAACGTCCGTTCATGGCGATTCTTGTTGTGATTTCCATTACATCTTGTCCATCATTAAGCGCTCCTAAATAACGGAACCGGTCCACGTTTTCCGCAACTTTATCTTTAATTTTCAAAACTGCAGCTTTGTTACTCGATCTCGTAAACTTAATCATCTTGGTTTTATTATCTTAATTTTTCCCCTGATTTATCTAACCTGTTCAGCATTGTCGGCATTTGTTTAATGGATTCTGCTATTATGATTTTATCATCGGCATAATTGACGTGGTTAATTATTTTCCCCGTTTATTTTGAACTCTAAATGATCTAATATTATCATTGTTCGCGACCTCTTCTATTTAAGAACAATCTCGGAGACACGGGACATGTTTTTGCTTATAAAAAAAATTCAGTAAAATGTGATTTAAAGTGGGGCGCTGAAGTCGATTTCCTAGTTCTACCATCTTTATATTGGATTTTGAAAATACTATTGTTTTTTATTCTTGTAGTTTGAATAATTTATGTTTTTTAAATCAAAGTCGTTGAATGTGTACCTAAATTGTAACGTTTTAATAGAATATACTGCATCTGCACCCGCAATCTATAATTCTGTATAACAAGAATGGTACGAAGCCCCGGATAATGACAAGGTAAATATTTTATGCATGAATATTGCGCTTCAACTAATGAAAAAGATATTTAAATTCCCGTAATTTAACCTATAAAAGTGCCGTTATCGATAATAATAATAATTAATAATAATTATTGCGTAAATAATTATTATAAATACTCGGTTTATTATCTCTATCGGCTAAATGTGGACAACGTTCGCATATTTTAAATTCGTGTTATTACGTCGTTCAGTAATGTTGATCGATTATGCTAATCTGTAATATTGTTTATCTAATTTACGTCGTTTTAGATGAATTCTCTACGATTAATTAGAAACGAATGAAAACTATTTTTCTTTACCTACAACTGAATTTCTTACCTTACATTGTAAACATTATAATTAATTCAAAACTCGTGCGACAGATTAAAATTATTAACGGGATCGGCTAAAATTAAAATTGAAATAAATTAATCTTTTAAAATGAGTAATTTTAAACGAATTTAAAAAAACAAACAAAAACATCTTCGACAGATTAAAATGTTTCCAAAGGAACCGATTCTTTCTTCATCATTGTCATCAATGGTAAGAGTAAACGTTCTTCAAAATCGGCCGCTTCGTCCAGTTTGCTAGATGAACCATTGCGTCTTAATCCGCGTCGTTTCCATATAAATAATGACAGCGATAATATAATCGAGGCGATTATCGCGCTGATTAATATCGGATAAATGTAGCCTGATGCTGGTGAATCTTTCATCGTACTTATTGTTGTACCGTTTTTCAGTAGACCGATTCCAATTTTAGTTTTTACGACGGAATCCGTCGAATTATTGCTATCACCATCGGTATCGAACTGAAAATATGACAACCAAACTATCGATATAAATTCCGAATTAGTCATAATCGATTATTTAAAATAAAAATTATATAAAGACGAGATTTTTTGGAAGTAATTACATCGAACTGCACGATAATTCGTCTAAATCCTGTAATTGTAAAAGAAAATTACGAATTTCCGCATAATATCCAACCCATTCTATACTACAAAGATCTACTTCTTTATGCAGTGGTACAATGCAAAGTATGTGTAATGTGTATGTGTAATATTTTTCGGAAGTAATTACATCGAACTTCACGATAATTCGTCTAAACCCTATAATTGTAAAATGAGAGGTTCGCAATAAAAAATAAAATTACAAATTTCCGCATATCAACCCATTACAGACTTCAAAGATGTACACTTATTTATGCAGAGGTACAATGCAAAGTATGTGTAATGTATTATTCTATTCGAATATATATGTGTGTGTGTGTGTGTGTATTTAACAGATTCGATTTCGCGTGTAAATATATACTTATCGCAGACCGACAATAAAATATTTAAACATTTTGGATATATCGTCGTTGACATTAAAATTTAAAAAAAAAAATAAAAATTCAGTAGATACCGCGTCACAATTTAGAAAAAAAGCCCACGTTTCGAACATGTTTACACAGTTCATAATCGAGGTCGATCACCTGACTGAGCTATCGAAGGAACGTCTATACACCTTCGAGCGACCGTGCTGTTTCTCAGACGATATCTTTTTTTTTTTTTTTTTAATTCTTTTACTTTTTACAATCTGACCCCCTAGGTCATTTAGCAAAATTTTTGACCATGTGATAACGTGAAGGAGAAACACCGAGTGGTGCTCATCCAGCTGCTGCTACCTTAAACAAGGTCCAGAGGTTTATTACGCTTCAAGCTCCTGGTGTCACTGGAGGTGTTCAGCAATCTTTGAGCCAATGACCCTCCTTTGAGCCAATGACCCTCCAGTCTAAGTACATGTCTTTGAGCGTTACTGTTTTATAACATCTGACGCATATGAAATATTCAAGTCTCTATGTATAGAGTTGTGTTGGTTATGTACCAGGGTGCACCTATCTTTGTTCTTAATATTTTATTTTGAAACGTCTGTAGCCCCATTTTAATTGGGTTTTTCACAACCCCGTAGCTCTATTCCGTAGGTCCAGACTGGCTTTATGTAACTATTATTACCACTACTACCAATATCATGAATTCGATTGGTTGTTAGAGGACCGCCGCGAGCTTTTGGGCGGTCTATATTTTTTCACATTATTTTTTCCTTTCTAATTCGATCTAGTACAGGATTCCAAATATCGCTCAAGTGAATGCCATCCTCTCTATTGAAATTATCTCGACATTTAGAAATTTCGACAGACGCTCGTGCCAAACTTGCGCAATATTTATCCACTCTAGAAAAAACAGAGACATTTAACTTCGTGACATGACCTGATTTACACGTATGATCGGCCGCGGAAGACTTTTTAGTTTTAACGTATTTTTCATTCGCTATATGCTCCTTAATACGACTACCTACTGGCCTTGCTGTTTGACCAATATTTCATTTTCCACGTGAACACGGAATAAATACTCTTCCAATGTTAACGCTCTTTATATAAGGCAGGACTATATTAGAATCGAATGTTTCACCCCGAGGAAATTTCTGTATGTCTTCGTGAAAAAAGAACAAGGCGGAAAACGTCGGCTTTTTTCAAAATAGTGACGCGGTTGCGGCCGAAAGCTTTTTAATTTTAACATTAATAATTATTCAATAGCATATTCTAAACGTATTCCGCGGGTAGGTGTGATACGGAGCAGAAAAATAAAATATTTCAGGCACTCGGCCAGAGAACAAGAATGTGGGCTACTAAAAGTCACGCTTTAAGGAATGATTAATGGTGAGAGAGAATCATATAGAGGTTAAAAACCGAGTGAATAGATAATATAAAATAGCTCGCTGGAATTCATTCGGTACAACAGTTGTTCAGTTCCAATCGATATTATCGCGATGGCTACATCCAGTAATGAATAGGATACTTAAAGAAGAAGTATCAAATAACCGGTTACGACGAACGGCTATTGCATAAACGACAATAGAGTAAGAGAAATATATATACAATAGGAAATGCGTAGTAAATAAATAAAAGCGCATAAGAGGATTCAGACTTCAGAATCGCAACGAAAGCTTGCACGATTATGACGAACAAGATACAGTCGTATTCTCGTCGATAATTTTCGTCGATTTCGTACGTAATATTAATTATTAATTAATTAATAATTAAAAATTGATAAAATTTTTTATTAAATAAATATCAACCTGCTTAGTCGGCAATTCGATTCCAACTTCCCTTTTCGTCTGATTTTCGTTAGTTGCCAGATATGCGGTGATGTTTACGTTCTTTATATTACCTGTAAAAAAACAAAAACAAAAAAAAAACAATGAAAATATTTAAAAATCTTCTAATTGAAACTTCTATTGGCGCGTTGTATGTGGGGAGTTAACCGGGAAAAGGAGCGCGTGAGAGAGCCGAGCTCGCGATCCAAATGCTTATACACATCGGCAGGCCTATTATCACAGTGTAGTTAGGTTTCTTCTCTTTTTTCTGCATGCTGTACTCATATACGTATATATCAGTTTACATACATACATACACGTACAGAAATTATGACAGACATGCGTATATATATATATATAGCTTCGCGTGTTTTGTGTCGTTGCATATTCAACGTGTTTAAACTTTTTATCTATCTTCCGTTAAGTTTAATGTTATCATTTTCCACGATATCGTTAGTAGTGTCCGTTTTGTCTTCTTCGTACTTATTTTTAGATCCAATCTCCAATTTTGTTCGATTTATCGTCTAACTCATTTATGTCTGCAAAGATATCCGTCCCAAAATAGGACTAATCCAGAAAGACTAACGAAAGTTTATTTGATTTTTTTGATAAAAATATCGAAACGCGCGATTGGATTGATTTGTATAAATTGTAACGAAACGATGATTGAAGATGAAGAAATTCTTAAGAAAAACAGAAAAAAAAATAACATAAACGTTGGAACGTTTTGAAGGAAAACGTAAAAATAGAACTGACAAAATGGGGAAGGAGCAAGTAAAGTAAAAAAGTCGGAGAGGAATGAAGTAATGTTGGCTGGAGAGGAAGACGTTGAATTGAATTTAAATTATCATATATATTATTTCCTAAAGTCGAAAAAGAAGAATAATCAAATCGAATGTATTTCAACAAGTATTTACAATATTGGTTATTTATTTATTAAAACCTATAATAATAATAATAATAATAATAATAATAATAATAATATAATAATATTGGAAATATAATTACATTATAAGAAGAAATAATCAAATATCAAATCAATTTGTTAGTGAAATAAAAAAAAAAAATCTTACCACGCTTAACTTCCGCTAATGCACATAGGTCGCGCGAACAGCGGTCCCTATTAATCTATATTAAAAATGATGTTACACTTGCTTACAACAAACTTGAAATAAATTAAAATTTTCCCACCACCAATATCGATATCGATACCCGCTTAATAAATAGATTGCAAATGTAAACTTATAAATAAATCGACATAATATACTTAAGCATGTATACACATGCCTACTGCTATATTATACTTATCTACAATTTAATCGCGCCTAAACGTATACATTCAATCCCACTCGCATGCCCGCATACACTGAGAAATAAACTCTTTCGTCTTTGTGCATAAATGCACCCACATTGAAACATGATACACCTGTATACAAGCGCTCGCTAAACATACGTACACCTACACAGGTACTACCCGTAAACGTAGGGCGCATCGAGTGCCAACATTCCCGACACACGCACGCCTATTGAATATTGTTTACAAGTTTTACTTATTCAGAATGTACTAGTAACTGTAATGACTTATGGCTGCAGGTTAAATTTTTAATCGGGACTTTGTATATTTTCTCTTTTTATTGTCCAACTAACCGTTACTTTGATAAAGATAATTTTATTGATATTATTCTCGCTTTACCTGTAAACTCTTAATATGCGGTGGGAATTTCAATGCCCGGAATTTCAATGCCCGGAATTTCAGCTGGAGCACTATCGCAAACAGCATCATTTTAATGCAGCTCTGCAACATTACACATTTCAGGAAAAACCTTTCAATCCAAAATTCCACTCGCCAACTTGGTAGGACTCTTCTTCGTATAGTCAGAAAAATCTCTTAAGCGGTAACAATTTCGACGTCGTATAATGTAAGCCATTACCCGTCGTTTCTTACTTAATAAGAAAAGAGAGGCTCGGAAGAATTTTGTCCCTTCTATAAATTCTACTCAACCTTCATCTTACATTTGGAATAAAGTCGAATTATTTTCTGGTAAGTTTCTTCTACCTATAATCTCGACCTCAACGCAGACACATTTACATTGTACATCCTTTAACTTCCTTTTTCTGCGCGTATACAACATACCATCCTCGGCTCCCGTTATGTTCCTATAAATTTATCGGAAATTTTACATTCTCTTTCCTACAAAAAAAAATCTCCTCTTTTAGTTGTGACGTTATTACCTATAGAATACTAAACATCTCCGCCGTTATCATCTACCTAAATTATTTTAAACATTTCCTTAATACTAGTTCCTATCTTGAAAGCTGGTTACAGTTTCATGTGGTCGGTCCCTGTTAACAAATTTAACTCTTCTGGAAGAAATACGTCATATCCGTCTTCTATACTGTATTTGTAAAACATATGAAAGAATATTAAAAAACAGAATTGTTCAGACAAATAATAATTTGTTCCCAACCGGAATGTGTACGGCTTTTGGAATAATACTAGCTCGCTAAATTGAGATTCATTTAGTAGCTGACATTTGCAAGTTTTTGATAACAAGTAAATACAAAATTGCTCGCTTTCTAGATATAAGTAACGCTTTTATTTCGATTTCAATTCCATTGCTTTATCATACACTCGCCTCATTAGAAATGTCTCCTTTCTACATCAATGTAATTGTTTTCAAACATTCGTCTATCACCCATCCTTTCATCAGGGTGGTACATTTGGGTCTTCTACCGAGATCTGCTCTAAGCCCGGTTTTATTCAGTATGTTTAAATTATTCCAAGCCTATTAATATTTTATCCTATGCTGAGGACATTCTACTCTATAAGACGAATTCTGATCTTTCGGAGGGTATCTAAATAGTGCTTGAGACTTGATTTGTTATTTATTATAGATAATATGGGTTTCACGCTTTCTTCACATAAATGTGTTTCTATCATATTCTCTTACAGACGTGTTAATAATTCTATACCCGGTTTAATTGTTGACAGTTATTATTGCGTTACATTTTCCACATCTGGCCGTTATTTAGGTTTTGTCTTAGATAGTGGAACTCAATTGGCGTAATCAGATAGCCTATCTATTCCAAAGCTTCCAAACGAATACATCTCTTAAAAAAACGCTTTCGAATTAAACTTTTGAGACCTTAATTTTACTTCCGTTTTATAATTTATTCGTAGTATCATAGATTATGGTAGTTTTATTTTTACCAATACACTATCCATATATATTTCAACTTTGGACAAACTTCAAAATACATACGTTTGGCCCTCGGAGCTTTTGTCTCTACTTCTACATCCAGTTTAGAGGTGCGGGCAAAAGTCGTTCTTTTATCTATGCACCGGTCTTGTTTGGATGATAAGTTTTTTATTAACTTTTTCTCAGTTACTTCGTATTCGTTATTTCTCCAATTCCTTGAAATTTTTCTACAGATTTTCCCTTCATCCTCGTCCAATCCTACGTCTTTCTGCACATCACCTTTGCATGCACAATGAATTCCTTCCTAACCTTCCGGTTATTTCTCCTTCCCCTTTCTCAATAACGATCTGGTGTTAGATATAGATTTTAATTCTTTTATTTAAAGTTGCTGCATCGCTTTCAATCGCCAATATTTTCTTTACATCCCACATTTGTGATAACAGGATTTGTTCATATATATATATATATATATATATGCGAGTTTCTTCCATCTTTACAGCAGAGTGTATGGCTATTTTTCAATCTCCGCGTTTCATCCTGTTAAATCAGATAACTATCTTTTCGGACTCTAAAAGTTGTCTGTCGGCTTTAAAGTTCTCACATTGTAATCCTCATTCATCTCCCGTAATACTTGAAATGCGTAATCGTATTACACTTTTACAGGGTGCCGGTATCTCTGTTAAGTTATCATGTATTCCGGGTTACGCTGGCATTAGAGGGAATTTTACTCGCCGATCATTATGCTAAATATACAACATATACATTCGAAGAGTTTCCAATTGAAGGCGACAAATTCGATGCTTGTATTCCAATTTCAATTCCCCATTCAATTTCCAGCGGTATGTTTAGTTAACGATTCTCAAAGTGGGCTGACGGTAATTCGATTTGAATGTAGGTATCTGAAGTAGTCGGTACATCAGACTCCGAATGGTTTATTACAGTCGCGATAAAATGTGTACACTAGAATGAAACGTTTTACAGTAGTTAATATGAGGTTGTTTTTTTTACCGCTGAGCTTCACATAATACTTCAGTGCTAATAATATTCGTCGATGTTTTGATGTTATCATGTTTGTTTCCACATGCAAACTGATAACTGGACTTCTATAGAATGCTTGCTTATTCTGAGTGCATTATTTTAGATTTCAGCTTCTTAAATGTACTTTCCCGTCACTATAGCGTACATTATCCCTCTAACATGTGTTTCATACAATCGTAACAGCATGCCTCTGTAAGATGCGCACCGCTTACCGCGCAGGATTTTTTGGCATTAAAAGCTTTTGCGCACTTTCTTATATTTTCGATGTACGGTTTTCCGCTTAATTTGTGGTCAAATATGAGTACCGAGAAAGTCGTTGTTGGATTTGTTAGTTATGTATCTTTCAGTTTTATCGTATTATCTAGACAACCGCAAATTTAAAGTGCGATATAAGGAATTATATTCAATATATACAGCTGACATCGCAACATCCGGATATTCAAACGTATCATGCAGATGATATAGCAATCATCGTCCGACACACAAATCCTAGATTGGCATCGCGGCTAATAAAATTTCGTTTACGAATTCTCGGCAAATGGTCTACAAAATGGCGAATTAAAATCAATCCAAGTAAATCGGTACACGTAACATTTACATTAAACAAACAAATCCGGCCAGCATTACAGTTTAAAGGGAGGTAAAATACCTAGGCATAATCTTAGACCAAAGGCTAACCTGGTCACCTGATTTTACGAACGTTAAAAAGAAGTTAACTACTCGAGTAGTAAATAAACTTTATTAACTAATCGGTAGAAACTCTAAAATATGTCGCTAAAAAATAAGTTATTAATTTACAACGCAATACTGATTTGGACATACGGCATAAAACTATCGGGCTCATCTGACGAAAAGTAACATCCGGAAAATCCAACAATTCCAATCGAAGGCGCTTCGAATTATAATGCTCCATACTACGTAAGTAATGATACATTACACAAGGATCTGCATGTGCACAAACTTTTGAAGAATCTCACAAAATGAGATATAGCACAAATATAAAGATCATGTCAATCCGCAACCGGATAATCCACCAAGACGCCTTATGCGTAGAGACAGTGCAGGGATGCACTACTCTTAAAAAGTCCAGAATAGGTACTCATTGGAGTAAACTTTACCCACATTAATACATTTCACGAACAGTCAACGTGTTTATTGTTTTAAAGAAAAGCAGGTGCATATATATATATAAAAAAAAAAAACAAAAAACGAAAAAAGTATGTTTCTAGCAGTGCCCCATTTTTCAATTGTCCGTAATAATAACCCTTTCAATTCGGATGTCCACTATATGGTACATGAAATTTTAACTCGAAGAACCGTATATTTTGTTTTCCGGTTGGCGTGACATGTTCCAATTTGAAACATATCTATATAAATATATCGAAAATTATCTACCTAAAAAGGAAGTAATTGTATAATATAAATAGTTTTGCATTTGGCGTTTTATTACTGCTAATTAATACGTTTAATAAATTATCGTTTTTTTCCATTATTCTTTTTTCCTTTCTATATGCAAAACATGACGATTAGGATTTATACAATTAGGATTTATACGATTAGGATTTATACAATTAGGATTTATACGATTAGGATTTATACGATTAGGATTTATACGATTAGGATTTATACGATTAGAATTTATACGATTAGAATTTATACGATTAGGATTTATACGATTAGGATTTATACGATTAAATTCTTAGCGATGTTTACCGTATACAAGAATTTATTATCAACCATTGTTAAAGTTTGAATACGTTTATACTCGCAAAATTTCTCACTTACTTCGGTCAAAATTTACACACGTTCAACATTTTTGAAATTAGCTTCAAGATATGGGTTTTTATTACACCCTATTTTATTTTGATCGACTAAATCCGATTTTGTAATATAATAAATAAAATAAATAATAAATCGTCGGCTTTATTTTATACTTTGTACACCGTTTTGTTATTACCGAAAATCGAGATAACTATTTACGGTCATAATGTGAACCGGATAGATTTATGATTGAAAATCGTACGAATATATTACCGAGTATTATTTCAGGTGTTAAACTATTAAATTATGAAATAGGTGGAAAAAACACATTCACATTTTTTTAATTAAAAACAAAATATACATATAACGAATTTAACGATGTAGGTTATCTCTACAAACTTATTTCATACACGAAGGAAAACTATTAAAGCTTAAACAGTTTGCTCTTGTGTTAGGTATTATAAGAATAAATTTCAAACACAACAGAATGAATATAACAGCTAAAAATTATTTCCTAAATATTGAAAAAAGACTAAAAGTAACAGATCATTCGCACCAAATTTTTTTTTAACGTACAATTACTTACGGCCTATTTAAAGATTATCTATATGAATATAATTAACACTATTATTATACTGTAAAACAGTTTGTTCAGGGTTCCGTAAACTGAAATGAATGGCCTCTGACAAACTGTTATTTATACCATACTCCGAGTAAAAAATAAATAAATAAATAAATAAATAAATAAATAAATAAATAAATAAATAAATAAATAAATATTACCGATAGTTTCCGCGGATGATACATCGACGATTTTAGTCGAAGTTGCGGCACTAATAGTAGTAATAGTAGTAGTGATAGTTGTATTATCGGCAGTAGTGAATGTTGCGCCCACTTCCACAGTTGTAGTAAAATTCGCTGTTGTAGTTACATTATTAACTTCACGAATGGAATCCAATGATGCTAAACCTGCGAGTAAGAAAAAAAAGACCTATAGTTAAGATTCGTAGTATTGAGTGAGGTGAGTTACATAAAATTTTCGATTACTTAAATATGACTTAATTAATTTTATCAAAATCAACGGATAATTATATTGTAATAATTTATAAATAATTCCATCGTGCACACGCCGAATCAAAAACTTTTTCCAAATCAAATAATAATAGTCTTGTATATTTATTTAAATTAAAGTTATCAGTGATATAGTCAGCAATTCTAGCAACTTGATGCACAGTTGAATGACCAGGCCTAAAACCAAACTGCTGGTCTATAAGAATATTATTTTTAGTTGCAAAATCCTGTAATCTAATTAAAATTACTTTTTCGAGAACTTTGCTAAGAGTACTTAGTAAGCTAATGGGTTGGATATTATTTACATCGGAAATATTTTCTCCCGATTTGGGTACGATGATAATTTTAGATGTTTTCCATGCTGAAGGGAAATGAGAAGTCAATGTGGGTGTGTATATATGCATATTTTTTAGTATAAAAGGAGATGTTCAGTCTAATTTTTAGTTAGTTAGTTAAAATTAATTCAAGTTAGTTTTTAAATTAATTCATTTCATTCTAGTTTAAAGTTAGTATAGTTTTATTAGTTCAGTTTAAGTTTAGTTTTAATAAACGTATTTGAAAATCGTGCACGTTCAAAAATCCGTAATCTATTAGGTTTTTTTTTTTTATTATTAATCTAATAAAAATAGAAACTGCGTTTTATTTTGTTTCGTTTTGTTCATTTTTAATTAACGGTCGTGGCCCAATCCACGTGGCATCCCATCTGGAGAGTCCGTAAATGTCGGTAACATATACATATATATATATATATATATATATATATATATATATATATATATAAAGTTTTAATTTAAACAATTTAATGATAAACCATAATAATAACAATTGTATGTGACGTCACACTAATCTGGATATATATTTAGACGGTGTATTAGTGGCGTTGCAATATATATATGTATATATAAGTGTGTGTGTGTGTGTGTCTGTCTGTCTGTGCTAGTAGTAAAAAATAATCTTACCCGACATAAATATCAACGCGAATACGAATAAAAACTTCATTTTTGAAAATATTGTAGTTTATTATTTTGATAAAAAAATACAAACTTTAACTTCAATTAATAACCGAAAGAAGCTATATCACCAGTGCTTACACAACGACAAATGAGAGTTGAGGTTTTAAACTTAACTGGGCGTATACACCTGTGTGTTGTTTCCATAATGCAGGTATATACATATATATATATATATATATATATATATATATATATATATATATATATGTATATATGAAAATGCGCAGGGTATTTTGCACCAGATTATTCTTCTGCGAGCGAAGCAGCCTTTTTCAAACCCTACCGAGTGTTGGCAGATTTAATTTATCTCACTTTCTCATGATGTACGAGCTTGGCAACTATCCTCATCATCGTAGAACGAGGAAAATTATCGATTGTTAGTTACGTACAAAGGAGGCTGCATTGTATATGTTGTAATATAATTTGACTTTGTACGCTCGCAAATTCACGCAGCACGAAATAACTACTCGTATACCCTATTTATGTGCTACATGGTACAAAACATATATATGCGTATTTAGGGTCACGTGTGTGTGTGTGTGTTTGTGCCATATTTAGTAAGATGCTAGTGTTGGTTTCTACGAAACAAATATATATATATATATATATATATATATATATATATATACATACATATATATATACATCGGTTTTGAGAGTTACAGAGAGATACTAGCAATCATAACCATTATTTCGAATTTTGTGCAAGTAAGAAACGATGACCTAATTTTATGTGTCAAAAATTTATAATTCTTTGAGAAACGATTTAGATTAAACGAGAATGCAATTATAGAAACGGTGAATTTTTCTAGTTAGAACAAATTTATTTAACGGAAAAGTGTATAAAATAAAATTTGAAAACGAATTTATTTAAAACTAGTATGATATACACGTCTACATATATGTACGTGGTAAAAAGTTAATCTTTTTGTTTGTCACGATATTGAGAATAGTTTTGTAATTGAACTCTGGATAACGTATACAATTCTTAATTATCAGCGGTAAAGCGTCTTATCAAATGTAGCACCTCTTCACACCAATCGCGATCTAATATCGTCCTGTGAAAGTTGAACGATTGAGCCAATTTGTGAACATTACAACTGCAACGCCTGTATCATGGTCGCAGAACAAAATACTAACATTTTGAGTACAGTATACTTCCGATTATCCGTGATGTTAGATGACGTTACAACTACGGATAAGCCAGTCCCGTGGATAATCCGCAAAATTGTCAAAACATCAAAAAAAAATCAAATAAACGCAAAAAGTTTATTTATGGTATGTGTATACGCGCCTGCATACATATATATGTACATATTATGTAATTTATAAAGAAAAGAAGATTTTAAAAAATAAAAATCTGTCGCCATTTTTTATATTTTCTAAATCAAACATCTATTCTTTACTTGAAACTCTATGAATAATTTGTTCATCAGTAAGGTGTTCAAAGCCTGGACGATTGACGTCGCAATTAATTCACTCAACAATGTTCACTTCGTGGACGTCAAGAAAGACCGCGGATAATCCGCAAAGCGGATAATTGAGAGTTTACTGTCATTTAAATGTAATAGACAATTATACAAACAATGTTTTATAGATCAGGAGCAGAATATTATGCCTGTGGGACACCACTTTTAACTTTTTTCGTAATTCTTCTCATTATTAATATACGTATATACATAATTATTATTATTCTAACTCATTCGTTGCCGAGTATAAGTGCCTTTTCTAATGATATATGTTTCTGTTAAATAATTTAATGTCTGAATCTTACGTGTGATATTAATCCAATTTTATAATTACATTTATAACTGCAGTGTGCACATTCATACTGATCTGCTAAGTTCCTTCTTCCTCCTTTTGTGCGATTTTTGGCGGTGTGAACACCTGCTAATCTTACTGTGTCATCGATGAATATTCTGCATTCTATTCTATTCAACGCCCATTCTTCCCAAGTCTTATTTTTCTTTGAATTAATACCGTTCTTTTTGATGGAATTTGATAGCACATCTTTAAATCTTCATTTTGGTCTACCACAATATTTTTTTTTTTTTTGGGGGGGGGTCCAGCTTGCGCCATTTGGCCAGTTTAATCCTTTATCCAGTTAATCTATTTTAAATCTCAATGCCACTACGTTTGATAAAATTATATAAACTGAGAGAGACAGAAGAAAGTGGGTTGGAAACAATCAATTCAATACTCACGAGTAATGTGTGCCATTTTTGTAAAACACTAAACAACATCTCTTCTCTATGTTTTCGAAACTTCGGACAAATCCAAATTTGATGCTCGATATAATTGTCAACATGGCACACATCACATGTACCATACAATTTAGCTAGGTGTGAGGGGGAGAAATTATGACCAGTACGCAATCTAAATAAGTTGATATATAATCCCTCAAAATGTTTTTATGTAATTGAAACCATGGTTTACTGGGAACTGTATATGCATCGAGGCGAATTATTTTTTCCCTTTATTTTGACTTTCGGCGATGTAGTACTGTTGGAAATCAATTAGTACAGATTGTTTAATCTTTGGTAAAATATCAGTCCAATTCCATTTAATATTCTCGTAAGGGACACTTGATAGATTATAACGTGTCAATTCATCGACCACCTCATTTCCAGTAATACCACAATGAGAAGGGATCCACTTAAACTTTACTCTAGATCCACGATTGTAAAGTTGAATAACCCGATATCTGACATCAAATTCTAACTTTGATATTTTAGGTTCTGGGAACTTAGATAATTGTAATAAGACACTTGAGGAATCGGATATTATTATAATATTCTTTTCCCTCATATCTTTGACTAGGAGTAAGGCTTTGTAAATGGCAAACAATTCTACAACAAATGAGGAGCCTGCAAAGGATAATCTGTATACTTTCGATATGCCTTTTTTCGGGTAATATAAAGCAGAGGTATAATTTTCCCGTATTTTATCGACCGACCCATCTGTAAAAATAATTTCATAGTGGCTGAATTTTTCATTGATTGCTTGCATAAATTCAGCGTTGTTAACTCCAGAAGGGATAGTTTTAGCAATATTATTATCAAAGGTAATTAAATCAACGTCTAGCAAGAAAAGTAAATCTTGAAAGTAGAAACGGTAGAAGGGATAAGAAACATTTTGAATGGTTTCAATTTTTTCCCATTTATTATGGCTGCGGAGAAGAGGAGGTAGACTTTTATTTGACCAATATCTATTATGCCGCAGTCTCAGTAAACATCAAATTTGTTTATTAATCACATGGGTTTTTCTCTCTTTCACTTTGAGATAAAACTTGTTCGCTGTATACTCATAATGTTGAAAGATTGACATTATCGTACACAGACTTGATATCAATACAGATAGCAAGAACATATAGATTTCTGGTTAGGTTGATGTGTACATGTAAAGAGAATGAACTTAATGCATCTGCTGTACTAAAACCCTTTCTAAAACCATACTGAGAAAGTGGAAGTTTCTTAAATTTATTAGCCCACCATTCTAACCTAAATTTTAATATATTTTCTAAAGTTTTACCTACACACGACAACAGGGAAATCGGTCTGTAAGACCTATAATTATCCGGAGACCGACCTGGTTTCAGTACAGGACAAACAATATGTTCTTTCCAAATAGGAGGAATGTATTTCAAATTTAGTGAATTATTTAAAAAAGCCAGTAGAAAAATTTTAGCTTCCTCCGGTAACTGTTGTAGCATTTTGTAGGAAATTTTATCCACTCCGCGAGTAGAGTCTTTCTTATGATCTAAACTACGAAATAATTCCCCTTTTGAGATAGTATGTTTTAGCTCTGGTGTGGGGTTAATATGATTAACAAAATGGCTTTCCGGAATATGAGGATCAACTGGACTTTTAAACTGTTTTATAAAATCATTAATCCATTCTGTGGTCGTAGGATTTATACAAGAAGAACAAAACGGATATTTAAACTATTTAATTCTTTGCCATATCTCCCTCATGTTGAGACCCGTATTAATACTATTACAAAAATTGCGAAACGCATTTCTTTTTTGTACTTTAAATATCTTTTCGTTTCAGCCCGTTGTTTTTTATATTTAATAGAATTCTCTATTGAAGGAGAAGCATTGTAAGTCGCTAATGCTTTTCTCCTTAGCGCAACATATCGATTACACTCGGCACCCCACCGCCGATATCGGCGATCTACAGGTACAGTGTCGGTGAATTTTTTTACTGTAGGCGCTGACTTATTTACGGCTGAATGAATAACCTTCTCGATAAATGAGTATTGTTCTGATGGAGACATGGCACAGAAATTGGCTATATTAATTTTTTTAATTTCTTTCTCTATTAAATGTTTGTATTTAGTCCAGTCAATCCGATTGTAATCTTTAACTAAAAAAACTTCCCTACTGCGACAAAAAGAAGTACTTGCTAAAATTATATCGGGTAATTTAATTTGTATAAAAACTGGAAGATGATCACTACTCATAGGATCTTTTCCTATTAGCCAATCAATCTTTTCACAGATACCAGAGGAAGCCAAAATTAGATCTAAATTATTAGGAGCCTGATTAAATCTAGCGATTCGTGTGGGCTGTTCTGTGTTTACAATATAAAGGTGATGTTCATCTATAAATTTCAAAAGCTCATGACCTTCATAATTATATACAGATGAACCCCAACTCGAATGAAGACAATTTAAATCCCCTAGAATCAGAAAAGGATGTTTGTTCTTTTTCGGATTATGTATTAAATGTTCCCAGTCAACAGAAGTAATTTTATGTTTTGGAGCGGCATACACCACTATTAAGTCAAATTGAAATTTACGTGTTTTAAAAGTGATTCCCAAAGCTTGAACTACGTTCCCAAAATTCGGAATATTAATAGTAAAATATTCCGTTGTCAGTGAGTTATGGATAATCGTTCACCAGTGTGTAACATACCATATAAAATCGCTTCGGTATGCGATTATTATCCATTCTGATAACATGACCAACCCATCTTAAACATTGTTTTGTACTATTTTATTACAATTTGTCATTTTCAAAATTCTTTTATTTGAGATCTTATCTTTCCATATTATTCTTAAGATTTGTCTGAGCAATCTCGTCTGAAAAATTTCAAGTTTTTTAATTTGATTGCTTCCGATTGGCCATGTCTCACAACTATACAACAAAGTTGGTAATACCACTTCTCTATAAACATTTAGTTTCGTATTAATATGTAAAATACACGTTGTGCCAGCTTGTTGTAGGCGATTATAGCATTGTTTATTCTATATTTGATCTCCTCATCCGGTTCATTATTATCGCTAATTATACTTCCAAGGTAGTTGAAGTTTTTGACAATTTTTACCTTCGACCCGTTTATATGAAAATTTTCTTCCGTACCATTCAATATCATTATTTCTGTTTTATTTGTGTTTATACTTAATCCATAATCCCGATATGTATCATGCAGACAGTTTAGCACGCGCTGTAATTCTGCAGAAGTTTCACCCAATATAACACAATCATCAGCATGTTGCAAATTTTGCAGTACATATATTTCCGTCCTGCTGCTCGTATTGAATAATTTGTTGGTTATATAATCCCCCATCAAAACGATATTTTATTTTTATACCTATTTGTTCAATTTTTCGTTTGTATGTTAAGAAAACCATTCCCATATAAAGATTAAACAAAGACGGTGCAAGCATATACCCTTGTCTTATACCGGTTGTTACCAGAAAAGGTTCTGTAGTTCAGTGTCACAAATTACCGAGCTTTCCATACCATCATGCAGCTGTTTTAGAAGTGAAACAAATTTTGATGGCAACCAGCTATTTCCAAGCATCGCCACAGCGCATTTCTATTAACCGTATTGAAAGCCTTTTTGACATCTATGAACGCCATATACAGAGCTCTATTTTGCTCTCTAGCCTTTTCCATAACTTGTTGTATGGCATACACCATATCTATTGCGCTGCGCTCCTGTCTAAATCCACACTGTTCTTTTTCATTACTAGTTGCAGGCGTTGCTGCAGAATTAAACTCAGGATTTTACTGGTTGTGCAAAGAAGTGATATACCACAATAATTTGAACAATCCTTTTTGTCGGCTTTATTTTTATAAATGGTAAAAACAGCCGCATCTTTAAGTCTTTGGGTACAGTTGAACTTTCCTATATCTCCTGAAACAGTTTAATCAAGTATGTCATGTGCACATTTTTACCAACTTTATATATTTCGCTTGGTATGTAATCTAACCCAGCGGCTTTATTTGCTTTCAGTCTTTTAATGGCATGTACAATTTCTTCCGCAGTAGGTGGGGTGTCCAGATCGTAGTTGACTTTCTGTACAGGTAAGTCATTTAGTACTTTTCCATTTATCGAGCATTCATTGTTCAATAATGTTTTAAAGTATTCTTTCCATCTAATTTTTACTTTATTCCTATCTCTTATTATAGCTCCAGATGCATCTGTGATAGCAATTTTACGTCTAGTATTTGGGACATATATGTTCCTTTCCATATATTACAATTATTTCCAACCCGAGCATTGAAGTCTCCGAATATTATAAGCCGCTCATTTAGCGGAATTTTATTTATCACTTGCTATAAATCATAGTAAAAATCTATCCTTAATTGCATCACTATTTTGTAATGTTGGCGCGTATGCACTGATTATGGATACAATAGAACTTGATCGAAACTTTATTTTCATTATCATAAGTCTCTCACTTATTCCGTATGACTCCTCTATAATATAGGGCATTACTCTATTATTGATTGCAAAACCTACACCATTTCTACTGCTTTAGCACCTTTCCAGTAAATTGTGTAACCTGTACTTTGTTAATTTACTATTCCTTCTTCTGGAAGACTTGTTTCCGATAATCTGCAATATCAATGGAAAGATTATATAAATTTTATTGCCTAGAGTTGTTCCTGAACAGCATGGTTTCTTAAGGTCTAGATCTATTACAACTAACCTTGTTACATATACAAAATTAATTACTGACTGTTTGGAGCAGCGTCTTCAAGTTGATTTTATTTATACGGATTTTAGTAAGGCTTTTGACAAAGTCAGCCATAATTTACTTCTGGTTAAATTACATAATTACGGATTTTCTGACGATTACATACAGTTATTTAGATCATATTTAACTTCGCGTGTATGCTACGTATTATTTAACGGATACCAGTCCAAACAATACACTCCTACTTCCGGAGTACCACAGGGGTCTAATTTGGGTCCACTATTATTTAATATTTTCATAAATGATATAGGAATTAACTTACATTCAAAATTTCTATTATTTGCTGATGACTTAAAAATTTTTAGATCAATTAAAACTGTCAGTGATTGTGAATTGTTGCAAGATGATTTATGTAGAATGGTGACATGGAGCGACAATAATTATTTACCTTTTAATTATAAGAAATGTGTTTATATTCGATTTTGTCGTACAAAAAATAAATGTCTCTTTGATTACTCTGTGGGTAATGTTCCAGTTTGTAATGTAACCTGTGTTCGGGATTTGGGGGTTTATATTGACAACGAGCTTAAATTTGCAACTCATATTGGTAATGTTACCAAAAATGCTTACAGAACTATGGGTTTCATCATTAGAAATTCATGCGTATTTCGTGATACTCCGCTGTTACTATTCAACACTCTTGTAAGATCGCAATTAGAATACGCATCTGTGGTTTGGGATCCTTTCTACACTAAATATATTCATATGGCGGAAAAAGTTCAATCTCAGTTTTTGAGGTATATTTATTACCGTCAAACTGGTGTCTATCCAACATTTTTAAGTTATAATATTTTATGCGATTTCCTAAATATTAAATCCTCGAGTACTAGAAGAAAGATAAGTAAGTTGAGGTTCCTGCATGATCTTTGTAACGCTCGCATAGATGACAATTATTTATTATCTACAATTTCATTTATTGTTCCCAGTGTTAATAGTAGGTCACATCGTATTTTCTATGAATCGCATGCTCGTACAAATCTAGGTTACAACTCACCACTTTTATCCACCTTACGTCTATATAATAACGTACTAAATATTCATCCACAGTTAGATATTCATTTCGATAGTAAATTTGTATATAATAAATTTTTTTAGACTCTATATTTCAGTTGTTACTTTTCAGTAAGTTTATTTTATTTTGGTCATATGAGCGTGCCCCGATGGAGAATTTGTTTACATGAGAGTATGAGTGTATGACTGGTATATTTCTGTTTTTTGTTTTTGCTTTTCGGATGTGTGCTTGTACGTATTGTATTTCATTAGAATCATTTTTCGGTTTGTATTAGTAATTTTTTGTTTTCAATCTAAATATTATTTATATTAATTAGCGTGTTGTGTGAGTGTGGTTCAGTTTTATTTTTGTTCATACTTTTACTTTATAATTATTCTGTAAGAGCGTACACTGTAATTGGCGTTATGCTGTTGTGTACGCTGTATTGTTTTGTAAATAAATAAATAAATATATATCTCTTCAATTCTTGGGTAATTAGTGCTGATCTCCGTATTGGTCTTTCTTTTTTATCCTGCAACGTTCTAACATTCCATTCACCTATATTCCATGTGTTTATTTTAAATTGATTTATAGTTCCATATTTCTTACCGCATTGTATAGCTTCCCGCTCGCTGCGGCACACTAGCCAGGTTCACATGGGAAGAGCTATGTTTAGGACACCTTTTCTGTCTCCACTGCTGTGGTAGGCAGAGCGGATCCTTAATAGGACTGCCTAGTCGTATAACCTGCTGCCGAGCTTCAATATCTTCCCATCCTTTTGAAAAGCGGGCATCTGGGTTATACTGCCTTCCGTGCAGAACCAATGGCTAAAAGCTTCGAGTCAAACCAAACCTGCTCTCGTTACCACGATTCCATCGCCGTAGGACTTTTTAATAAAAGACAGAAGGAAAATAATATTGGATAACAGAAGAAAATACTGTAGCTGTGCATATTTTAGGAACATGGAAGCCGGTACGCTAACGACAACCATGTCGCCCATCTAACTACACCAGTTGACCAAATGGTAAGGATGAAACCAGGACAATTGGTCTGGTGCAAGTCAGTGCAGTAAACTGCAGGCAGGAATAGGAAATGTCCAGAAAAAAATGGTTAGGAGAGGAAGAATTAGAAAAGGAAAGGAAAAGGAAAGGAAGGAAAGGAAGGTATGTGAGAATGGAACTCTCCTGCACTTGCTCAAGGTGCACACCGGAGAGTGGTTTATTTCTTAATGATCCCTCCAAACCCTCCAGTCCTTTATGTCCTGTCACTACTGGAATCATCTACAAATGAGACTTTCCGCCAGTAGCCGCTCTTTGTCCGCGACTGCTTATTTGTCCAGCTGAGCATTCTGGATTTATTCGCAGCTAACCTCTATATCTAGGGATTATTCCACCATCCGCAACCTGTGGACGCGCCCCGTTTCGGTTAGAGCTCCGGCTCCCGAGAGGTACAAAAGTACCCCCGGGTGGGATTGTATATATATATGTAACTGAGTATTCAAGTTCAATCATTCGACTGATTCCAAAACCTCAAAAGAATCCACAGAAATTAACATCTTATAGGCAAATTAGCCTATTAAATATATAGGGTTAAATATTTGAAATGATACTACATGACAGAATACGGAAAGTAATAACCATAAATAATCTAAACCCAGATCACCAGTTTGGTTTTAGAACTAATCACTCGACTATCCACCAGGTTCATCGAATAATTGTAATGCCGTATTTCTCGATGTTAACAAGCATTTGATCGTATGTGGCATAACGGCCTGTTGTTCAAATTAAAATCAACTATGCCAAATGATATATTAAACTCCTAGAATTATATTTATCGAGCAGATATTTTCAAGTTATCATTAATTTAGCGGCCTTTGAACAGTACCTGATCCGAGCGTCTGTTCCTCAAGGGAGTATACTTGGGCCAGTATTGTTTTCGCTATATACGGGTGATATTCCGGTGCTAAATACCACAGTTATGGCCACCTTTGCTGATGATACCTGCATATTAGCAGCTCACGAAAATCCCATACACGCTTCAATAATAGTGCAGGAACATCTCAATAGAATTAACGTTTTGGGCTATTAAATGGAAAATAAAAATTAATCAAAGTAAAAGCCAGCAGGTCACATTTACTTTAAATACCGGTAACTATCCACAAATGAGTTATGGAAACGAACTAATTCCTGCATCAAATTCGGTGAAATACTTAGGATTAGTACTTGATCGTCGACTTACATGGGGATCCAATGTAGCGAACGTAAGACAACGGATCATGGTAAGAATCTATAAGCTACAGCCACTAATTGGTAAAAAATCCAGAGTCAATCTGTACTGTAAGAAATTAATTTATCAGACGATACTTGCTCCAATTTGGAGGTACGGTATTGAAATATATGGAGGCAGCATCCAACAGTAATATGAAGCGAGTGCAACGGCTGCAGTCAAAAGTTCTCAGGATAATAGCAGATGCTCCGTATTACGTGTCAAACCGGACTCTATGTATCGATCTTCGTGTACCGTATGTACAGGAATATTATAAACATTGTTATATACGATTTTTTAACGATATAAAAGAAAACGAAAATGTTAACATAGCCGATATCCATCGACCAGGGCTTCCAGGATGTCCAGCAAGAAGACTTAAGAAAAAGCAGTCGAGAGATATTTTAGGCTTTACTTAACCATGTTAAAGTTACCTCAACGTGCTTTAGCTGTTAAGTAAGCACATAACTGATAAAAACAATCAAGATGGTGGTGTCACTTGTTGGCGCTAGTTAATAATAATCATTGATGTATACCAACTATGTTGTAGTTCTATCATCGGTGTTGTTTGTCCTATTGAGGATGGACAATATAGAAAACAGTTACGTCATATGCTATCGGTACCAGTAGTGGTCGTCAGACCAGTGTGGTGTAAAAAAAAAATGAGTCAAAATACTTGTCAGTAACAAGAATGTTTCATATATTTTACCAATGTCATTTAGAGATAGAATGTTGTTTCAACTTCTGATACATTTCAACAAGCCGGGAAAATACACACTACATGAGATATCGGGGAAAAAAGATACATAGTCACGCGAGGAAAATAATCACTTAAAATATCTCAAATTTGTTAGAAATTCTATCAATAAACATTTTTATTTTAAATCACAAAGCTTTTCGGCTTTTAATCCATTATCAAGTGAACAAGGAAAGAGTATAATCATTAAAGTCGTCCATTATGATAGACGTGATGCAGTTTTTTTCAATTACTGCGAACAGTAGATCAGTGAAAGTGAAATTGCCATTACATATTTTAATGCCCCCCTTAGCCTGTTCTCACAAGTAAGAATCCTACCAACTAGAAATAAATCAAGTGGCAGTAGAAATAAATCAAGTGGCAGGGCCCCACATATAACACATGGGGCGAAGGTTGTCGTAGTCAGGTATAAAGAAGCCATTCGAAGTAAAAATTTCCTTTTCTGTTTGTTGGCCAGACCAAGTATTCTTTATTAACATAAATGGCCGCGCCATACCCAAAATGGGCTTCAATGAGGAATTTATATAATAAACTCAGCAGATAGACCTAAGCGAAAACCAAATAGAATACGGTGCAAAGTACCTCTGGTAATGATCTCACGTACCAAAATCAAGGTTGATTAATATTTTCTGCGAAAGGTAAAATCGTCATATTTTTAAATGTCAGAATAAGCGCTTCCTATCCGAAGTAAGAATTATGTAAGGTTCGTTAATCTTTTGATAAATAGCGCCACTATCGAAATTTACTATAAAGGTCTAGTTTTCAAAATTTTGATTTTCTCAAAAAAATTGTGTTTTCCACAAAACCTTTTCATCCGAGTAATTTTTATTGAAATTTTAAAAAAAACGTTATATATATATATATATTTATGTATAT
Organism: Coronaproctus castanopsis; assembly: GCA_032883995.1. NCBI lineage: Eukaryota > Metazoa > Arthropoda > Insecta > Hemiptera > Monophlebidae > Coronaproctus > Coronaproctus castanopsis. The sequence goes on from CM065054.1 coordinate 13,195,050, forward strand.
CATTCACATTAGTTTCCATATACGTCAATTTTTTCCAGCATTTTACGTACCAACAGAAAACACTTGATTTTTAAAAAATAAATGGGATATTTGAAGTTTTACTCGTTAAATCCAAAAATAGTGATATATATAATATATATATTACATATATGCATTATACATACATATTATATACAATATATAATATATATCTATAGAAATAGATATATAAAATATTATATAAAATTGTACCATTTTATTCCAAATGGAATTTCAAGTATTCAGTGTTAGATAAAATATTATCATGTATCGAATATTAATAAAATTTTAAAATTTGTTGTAAAATCATAAATTTTAAAAATTTAATTTATAAAATATTATTTTGATTTGTTTATTTCATAACTTCCTCATATGATAACGGATTATCAATTGTGAACAAAATTTAAATACAATAGTTATATCTAATTTATTATAGCGCACTAGTTTCGACGTACTGTTTCATTGTAGCCCAATTTTCATTATAAACAATTATAAGTTTATCGTTGTTCAGTTTATTAAAGATGTTCGTTTTAATTTTGGTTTGTTGAAATTATTTCAGTTTTGTTAAGTTATGGGGCTGTGATTTACTTCCATAAATTGTGTGCTGACAAAAGATTGTTTATTAGATAAATTTAGGGAATGGGTGCTTGCTTGCAACAAAGAAATTGAACACCATATAACATGTACGAATTTCTCAGACTAACAGTTTGGGTTCCGGAAGAAACTGTCCACAGTGTATGCCATTAATACCATCGTTGGCAAAATTGAAAATACACATAATAATCGAAAAGTTTGTCTTTTAGTAGAGTGTAGTAATTAGTGAGTAATCAACAGTGTGTATTTATTTACAAGGAGTGAAAAGTCAGAATTCATTAGTGTACTATTTGTAATTAGAACGTGACTATACAATTTGTATAATTTTAAAAGTGCCGTGTAATATTTTAAATAATAATTGAAATAAAAAGAAATTTCGATATATATTTCATTTTATTTATATGTTATTGTATGTGTTTGACTGACGAAGGTATGAAATGGCATTTGTTAAGACTTGAGCATCGTCGCGTAGAAAGCTTGACAGAGATGTCGGTAGATTCAACGCTGATCTGAGATGAGCACGTTGAGTGCAGTCTATGAGTATATGTTGGACCGTGATGTTGGTCATACACAATAGACATAACGCCGTTGTTGTTTTTTGTATTATGTGGATGCAGGTAACTATGTCCCAATCGAAGTTGGCTGGTGATTACATCGTCTCTTCGTCAGTAAGAACGAATCTGCCACGGGCGGATGGTTGACTTAATAAGACGCAGTAGATTTGATGATGAGTATTGATCCATCGGTTATTACATAGGTTTATGAAAGCAATCCGTAGGTGTTGGGTGAAGTCTGCTAGTGGTACTGGTATATTCGGAGCAGGTATGAATAGTGCTGCTTCATTGGCTGCTTTGTCTGCCAGGTTGTTTTCAGTAATCCTAGAATGTGCTGGAACCCACAGAAACGTTATTTTCAGATGTGGTGAAGCTATTAATATTTTTATGATTACATTTTTGCAATTAACACATATTGTTAAATCATCGGCAAATAGTAAGCATTTTATTGAGGACTTTATAATAGTTGGAAGATCATTTATTGCGATATTAAACAAGATTTGACTCAAAACGTTGCGGTTGTACGTTATGTGTTTTTCCGACCTTGGAGTAGATTTAATTTGCAAAGTGCACATCGCCTTAATTGAATAGCGATTGCGCATTTGGTTAACCACCATGGGACTAGTTTTCATTTACTTTCTTTAGGAGGTGGAATATATGATCGAGCTACATTGACCAAATTTTATGTGAAACATGCTACTATATTGTCTTGTTTCCAGATAAATCGGAAGTAAAATTAATGCACTGTGAAGCGAATCGGGTCCAGTTTTTTTTTTTGTTTTTTTTTTTAATTCTAATGCTGCTTTACATTTTCGGATGAAGTTAATAATGTGTATCTACTTACCAAGATCGGGATATGGTCGCTTAGGTCTCCATGGTGATATACCATTAAATTGCTAGCGAGTTGAGGAGATGAGATGATTAGATCAAATGTGGACCATGTAAACAAAGCTGTAGTGAGTAAGTTGTTTTGTATTGTGTATTTAGAAGTTAAAGGTGCTTAAAAGCTTTTATTTATTTATTTAATATTGATATGTTTTCGTATTTTTAAATATATAAGGAAATTTCCTGCTATTATTATTGCTGCCCACCAGCTAATAGTTTCATATGCTTCATTTTAATTGCTATTATTCTCTCGAAAAATCTTATTAATGTTACAGATCTTTTGATTTTTAATATTTCGTATATATATTAAATTCAGAATTGTTATCGATTTATACGAGATTAGTCAATTCCATAATTTAATCTATTCCTATTCTTATATAATTTATTATGGACAAAAATCGAATCATTTCGTTCTTTAGGTTACAGGAATTTTAAACTATGTTCAATTATTACACTCAGATATTTTACACATGTCATGCACTGAATATTAACATTGTAACTTTTTAAGTATAATTTTTATGTATTTTGAAAATAATGTATGCTTAGAAAACTTTTATCTAGTAAAAATATTTCTAATAATAGCGTTAATATGTTTAAATTAAAACCTGTCAAATACCTGTAATGGTCAGTCAGGGTTACGTTATATCCTTTATCTTTGAAGTTTTTGACCATCTGTTGACTACTGTTAGTTCTGATGACTTATTTTTTAATCCACCATGTTGTTCTTTGTTGATTATTTCATTTTCTCGATTGAATTTCTTTAAGTATACATTTTTCGATTGCTTGCATTTGAAAGTAAAGATACTATTGCTATATTCTTGTGTAACTGTAATTCTGAATTCCACCAATATGCTTTCTATTACTATATGACTGATATCATATCGTGTCAACTTATGTTTGAAAATTACTTTTAATATCTTCCCTGGTATTACATTTAATTTGAGTATTTATTGTGTGCTTGTATTTTATAATATTGTGGTGTAACTTTTTGCGGTTTATTACTCTAACATATTTCTGATTCTGAAAATATACAAGCAAGTGATCGCTTAAATTTATTTCATAGCCGACTTTCCATTCTGTAATTGTATTTTTTAAGTTTCCTGCGACTAATGTTTATCGTACTGGTTTTTGCTGATGTCCTCTTTTAAACGTGATCCGATTATTTCATTGAGTGTGTATAACTTGTGTAATTCAATTAGTTCCATTAATTCCTCGTATATTATTTACTTTGTCTCGTGTTATATTGCGCAAATCTAGATCGATTAATAGTACTAGTGACAGCATAGACTGTATGAGATCATCGTGGACTACGTTAGGGGTCATATTTGTCAGCTATATATCGAAATGAATAACTGAAAACAAGTTTAATTAATTGACTCGGAATTTTTGAGAATAGTACACATAAGATAATAAAAATTCGTGTTAAATATAAAATAGGTTATTTGAAGCTAAACCATTGTGACCGGTAGATTCCAATTTAAGTATTAGGTACTAAATTACAATTTTAAATAATAATATTTCACCTTAATTTTTTTTTTTAATACAGCTCCTAAAAAGGATAGCCGTTTTATTTTTGCAATCTTAGATCTGAACTGAATAAGCAGTACTCATAAATAGCATAACATGCGCAGAGGAATAGCCCAATAACTATCTCTGCTAATTATACTAATCGGTAAAGACCAGTTGATGAGGTTTGATGCGTTTCAGCCTTCTGTGCTCCAGATGCGTAGACAAAAGTGCCGATGCCTCCGGATTCGGATGGTAAGAAAGCCGTTTTTGATGCTGTCGAGCATAATCATATATTACTTCATTGATCCAGTTGATCTGTAGATCTGCATGGAGTGCGCCATTTCGTTGAAACCAACGAGTATTAGTGATCAGCCGAAGAAATTTATTTTCAACTGTTTCGATTACTTTTCGATTCGATGCATTAGCACATCCCCATATTTGTATTCTGTAAGTCCGTATTCCGTCTATGTTGCATTGCTTTACCACCTTCTTGTTGGAGATGAGATCCGTTCGTGTTATTCTTAACAATCGTCGATAAGTCCACATTTAGAATGTGTCCAACATCCTTTTTCATTTGACGTTAATATATATATATATATATATATATATATATATATAAAATGTGCTTTATCTCCGTTACTGTTTAACCTGTACGTTGAATATATCATAAGGCAAGTTACGGAAGATCCAATCGATGGTCTAGACATAGATATTTCTATTGGCTCGAGAACTATTAATAATTTGCGACTGATAACTCTACCTGTATAGACGATATCAAAATATTATTGAACCGACTACATAAGATAAACATCGAATATGGACTGGAAATAATTAAGAAAAACAAAATTGATGGTGGTAGGTCGCAGTTCGCCTTTTTTTTTCGGTCATATCATGCGCACAGCGAACATCCGATGACACGAGAAATAATTGTTGAAAAAATGCAGGGGACTCGTCATCTACGCGGCAAGGTAAACATCAGATGGAGAGACACCATCGGGAACATTTTAAGGAAATCAATTACAGACTGCAAACGGATGGCTACAAATCGAACAGAATGGTGGAAAGAAATTGAGGATGCTGTAACGTAATGGTCACGATATTCTTTCGGGGAATTACGACCGCAAAAGAAGATACATACATATACATATTCGTACATTATTATATAGAAGACTTCAGTCAAAAATCAATTGGAAGGTCATATTGTACGGAAAACGGTGCTGTTAATATATCGACCGTGTTTACGTTGGATGCAAAATATTTTTATCTGTATATTTCGATAGTTATACGTAAATTATATACGTATAGAACGAACTACCGAATTAAAGAGGAAAATATATGACAACGGATCAGCAGATGAAGTCGTACCGGAAGGAATTAATCATCCGTGATTGATATAATTTAGAGACTAGTCAAATAATAAAATGATTTTACTATAGCAGTGTTGCGCGCCATTAATTTCACGTTTATTCAATTTTTATCTAAATTTTACGCAACAAAATTGGGGAGAAAATTTAAACTTCGAAAGCTAAATCGTCCGTATCAAATAACCGTTTACGTCGTCGTCATTATCAAGATTATTATGAATTATCCTTATCACTGATTATTATCGTTATCATTACTTATATTTACTTATTATTATTAATATATATTAACATTGATTTTTTTTTTTTTAATAGCTTCATATCGTTTTATTATTATTATTATTTTTTTTTTGACCCCAGTCCGACAAAGCCGGTGGGGCAAGTTTATTAGGTTACTTGTGTAGACATGTTGTGTGCTTATTATATTATATAAATTACAAATTGTAAACTAGAGTGATGTGAGTAAGGTGCAATGCGTACTAACAAGTTAACACAGGAGACGAATATTTAATCGAGTAAACGAATATGCGGTGGTGATGTTTATACTTAGTCACCATTGCATTTAAGAATTTCATATATACGAGAGAGAATATTTTAAAAACAAAACAATTACATTACCTAATTTTAGTTATATACAATTATAAATTAACAAGTTATATTTGAAACAGTGTTGGTAATTAAATAAGAATAAGAACATAGATAAGTTAAACAAAATAAGTTGGGATGACATTTGTATTACTAAAACTATATTAAAGCACCTGTTTCAAACTAAATTTTTTTTTTCATTATTAAGTGAAAATATTCTAGCCATGTTGTGTAGTTATTTTTGTTTATTACAAGTGGAGAGGTTTTATCAATTATGAAATTATCTCTAATATCCTTTAAGAATGGACACTCAAAAATGCAGTGATGGATTGTATCAGGTGTGTTTAGGTTGCAACATTTACAATTTGGAGTATTAGTGATTTTAAATCTGTACAGATATAAAATTACCATGACCTGACAGAACCTGCGCATTGAAAAAGGTTATATTCATATTTTTATAGTTAACTTTATCTAAAATATCTGGAAAGAATGAGTGGGTAATTCTTCCAGTGTTAAGACCTTTATAGAGAATTACTCTTTCTTTGAACCGAACTCCATAATTATTAAGGATTATCCGTTTAGTTTGTCATATATTATAAATACTTTCTATTGCTAAATGCAAGTCTATCCTATTTGGGAATCAAAAAATACACGAAAATGTTAAAAATCTAAAAATTATCTCTGATAGGCCAATCGAATTATGCTCCAAAATTAAATACCTTGGGTTAATAATCGATCGCACACTTACTTTCCTTGACCACCTTCAGGTGGTAAATAGAAAATGTATTATATTAACATTGATTATAATTATTATTGTAGATATTGTTATTATTATCGAGCGTATTGTTAATAGCAGTTACTGCTTTTCAGTCATTTATTACTCTAGTTGGAGAGAATTTTTAATAATCACACCGGTACGCATGTGTATATATTTGCGTCGTTAATCATTTACAACAATTTAGAACGACAATGATAATAGTAATAACTAAGGGCTATAGTTGGGCGGTTAATTATGTAGCGGATGGTTATGAACAAAACAAAAAATCTCAACAAAATCCGACAATTTTCCACGACAATACGAGTAAAATTCTGTTTTTTTTCCACATTGCATATCTGTATGTTTGTAATTGCTAAAAAATTTTGTATATAAGTAAAATTTCATTTTTAACGGCCTACGCAAACGGGAAGTATGTGTACTTAAAAAAAGTAGTTATATAATATGCGCGGTAACAGCATATGCGCGCGCCAATACATGTGTATATATATATGTATATATATAATGCACGGTAACCCCACATACACGTCAATATATATCAACAGACATATATCGCTAAACTATTTTAAAAATTTTCAAATACTTTCTTATCAAATGAACCATTTTTTATATAGATTTTGCACAATATGGCAATACCATAATAAGTATGACATTATATATATATATTACATATATATATATATATATATATATATATCGAAAAATGTTTTACTTATGAATTATCAAATACTTTCCCACGCAATTTTTGAAGCGAAATTTCTATTGGCGTGGTATATATGGGGAGTTACCCAGCAAAACGAGCGGGCGAGCGAGCGCAAATAACAGACGGATATATATTTACATATATGCGTATACACACAAATATATATACACCAACACCCGTCCATCAAACCACGTTCTGTGTTAACGAGGTAACGGACGATATATATATATATATATATATATATATATATATATATATATATATATATATATATCCCGTTCACACGTACCATGGTACCAACACCCTTCATCAAACCATGTTTATACACATAGGTAAACTTGTAAGCTTCTTCATATATATATATATATATGTGTGTGTGTGTGTCTGTGTATATGTGTGTGTAAGTTCATGCGTGTGTGTGTTTATATATACAAAATGTAAATTTAAAAATAAAAGTTTGTATCGAATTTAGTTAAAATGTCTTTAAGTTTCACTTCATCCTTGCGCACCCAGTCGCAGAATTTTTTTTTATTGTAGAATTTTTCATTTTATAGAACTCGCAGAACTCCATATAGATGTGTATAGCTTACGCTAATGTCCTTAACCAAATTTGAAAATTACTACTAACACTTCACGAGACTGTATGTATAAATTTTTAAATGTTTTGTTACCACCGTTTATATCTTGAAATTACCCTGAACTATATATTATATATATATATATATATCAGTGTAAAGAAATGTGAGCCCTAATTCTAATATAAATGTATACGTATGTATAAATATAGGTCTGTATAACGCTGATATCCCGTATTACATTCCAAAATTCATTTTTAAAAATTTCTGCTATCACTGCAAGCATGTGTATATATAAATTTACATATCTCGCTAAAATGTTTTATTTTATTTAATTCAATTTCAATACAATATTTCGGTACATGTCAAAAAGTGATGATGAAAAAAATAAATATAGAGAAAACTTTATTACAAATCAAAAAATAAAAAAATAAATCAAAATAAAACAAAAAAATACGTAAATGATCGTCGAGAAAATAATTAAAATAATAACAATAACGATATAATGGTCAGATTGTATCGAAAACATATTTTCTTTAACTATTTATACGAAATTAAAATAAAAGGCTAAAATCGCCTCCGATTGTTCAATTAATCCAAGTGGTTGTCCAAACCTGCTTAATTATTCGAAATCCACAGGCTTTATATAAGCAAATAACTGCATCACCATGGTAGACGCATAATTAATGTATACGAAATTAAAATAAAATACTAAAATCGCCTCTGAGCATCACAGTCTTTATATAAGCAAATACCTGCATCACCCTGGTAGACGCATAATTATTCACGCAGCACCTGCGGAGAACTGAACATAATTCAACTTTCTTAATTTGTTAGAAGTATAAAACGAACGAGCATATTCTATTTACATTAGTTTTAATTGTAATCGATTTATTAATAAACATATCGAACTCTGATATCAAAGCCGACTTGATAATACTTAAGTCAGTAGGCAATATCTTCATCATAAATGGTAGCTGTTACGGTTAAAACAGTTCTCTATAAACAGTCAACACCAAGCAGGGGCTGCCTTTAATTAGCTAAAATATTATTAAACGTAATTGTATTTAATTTGCGAGCGTAAATATTTGAATAATAATTAAACGGATATTCACTTGCTCCTTTATAAATAATTACACATTCTTTATATTTAATTCCGCCAATGTTGAAATTGTTAATTCGGTGAAAACAAGGAAATTAGGATATATTTTGGGCACATAATGCGGAAAAACAAGTACGAGTTGCTTCAACTGATTATACAAAATAAATGGTAATCGCAGGCGTGGCCGTCCTAGAATAATGTGGTTAGAAAATCTAAATAAATGGTTCAAACTAGATACAGTTGAAATATTTTGAAAAATTATGAATAAAGATCAAGTCAAGCAGATGATCGCCAACGTTCTCCGAGGACATATAGAAGAAAAAGAGGAATGTTAGATTGAATTTCGAGGAGCATAAACAATTACTTATTAAATTTATTCGTAAGATATTTAATATATTGATTAAACTTTAACTTATTAATTATTCCTAGATATTATATCGATTTTATAATAGAAACGGACTAATTATTAATTAAATGATTTGTCCGTAAATGGGTACAAAATCGAAAAATATTTCCGTCACTAATTACCATCATAGCTGATTTTTCTACTAAAAATTCAAGACAAAGCTGATCGAAAGTTATCTGAATTTTTTTACAAATATTTTTGATGTTATAAATTTGAGAAAGAGAATTCAGATTTATTACAACGCGCGGATCATCAACGAAACTAATCAGTTCTGCGCTATAATTATTATTCGCTATAAATTCATCTAGATTTTTATGCGTATCTGAATATATATACATATTGCATAGTGTAAGGTCTAAAATTGAACCCCGAGAAACTCCCGCAGGAAATAATTCCTCGACACATCGATAAGATCATACAGGTTTTTTTTTTTTTTAAATTGCCAACTGCCTAGAATAATTACGTCTAGTACCAAAAACTGATTAGTGTCAAGAATACTATTAGATTCGATGCCATTGAAAAGTTTTATGTTAATTATCTTTTCGAAAAGTTTACCCACCGAATTTAGAACAGTTATTGTAAACGTTTATCGTCGATTTTTATCGAGAAAAATATTAAATTTCAATAAAGATTCAAACAACTTGAAAAATAAATCAGACTTTTTATTTTTAACAATTTTAGTAACAATATTTGTAATTTTGTCGAAAGCTGGGCATTTACCGACATGAAGTTTATCGCTTACATCGTGTAACGTAGCAAGTATGAAATATTATAATCATTATGAAAATTATTACTCGAAGAAATAAAAGAAACCGGTTTTATATGTGCGTCATAATCTTTTCTAGGAAAGAAATAATCTAATAGAAATTTCACAGTTTCCTGGTTGTTGAACAAAATTACTTTATTATCTAAATGTAATAATGGACGCAAATTGCATGAATTCCCCCGTTGCAATATTACACGGCTTTCCCCGACAAGAGGAAGTCCGAATAATAAATTTTTTCCTGCTAAGTAAATTGCGTGTGTTCGATGAATGTTTTAAAATTTTTATATAGTTAAGATAATACAATTTTGAATATTAATTTCTTAGTAATAAAAATTACTTTATTATACGTACGACTAATTTTATTTATTGTTACCCCTCAAAATAATTTTAATTCAAGAGTCCACTAAACATTAAATCTAGAATACTTTATTTTATTACAAAGGTTTTTATTTTATTAACCGAGAACTATTGAAAATTTTAAAAATAAAATTGTTAAGTTCTGAATAATTGTTAGCGCGAATAACGGTCCAAGGTGCATTTTAGTCAATTTGAACAATGTAGAATGTAGCGATTTTTATTAAAATAAACAACAAATAATATTGTAAGATCACTAAAAATTTTTTCATTATGTACCGATTTATACAAGGCCAAGAAGCACGGATATAGGAGCTAATTTAGCGCAATATCAAGGGATTGCGGTGGTAGCAAAATATTCAAAAATTTATACGTACGAACGCACCAAGTATTAGTAGTAATTTTCAAAATTTCCTCAAGGACATTAACGTAAGATATGTTTAAATACGGAGTTCTACAATCTTACCGGTATGACGCAATATTGACGATTTAGGTTCGATTCAATGAAAAATTCAATAATTAAAAAATATCAATCGGTGGGAAAATATTTGATAACTTGTAAAACATTGTAGTTATACATACATACATATGTATTATCAATTAAAACCTATATCGGGCCCACTGCTGGACGTAGGTCTCCCCAATCAATAAATTGGGAAGAAAATAGCCTAATCTCCCGTACGGGTCAGGCAAATTGGGAGATACCAACAACACACAACATACTGAGCCGGCGGTCACCCATCCAAGTACCATTGCTTAACTTCGGCAATTAGACGGAAAGCCGCCGTGCTCAACGCGCTATTCCTGATAACATATAAATATGAAAGTACAGCAAATGGAAAAAAATGCTGAATCCACAGGACAGTCTTTAACCGGTCTGTCAGGCAGTGGACGGTCTTCTGTGGCAACACAGGATGACTCGAGTCTTCACGCACCTACTGGGCACGTCACTCTTCAGGAGAGGACATATTTGCGATTTATTAATAAAAAAGTTTCCGCAAAACACCACGGACGAAAATGGAACTTTGCAGCATGGAATGTTAGAACTCTTCAAGACAACAAGGAGCTACCAATCAGAAGATCAGCAATTATACTACAAGAATTAAAAAGATACAAAATAGATGTCGCAGCTTTGAGTGAAACCAGACTGGCTGGCGAAGGAAAGGTAACTGAAGATGTGTCGGGATATACATTGTACTGGAAAGGAGTTGATATTGGCAGAAAACACGAACGAGGAGTAGGAATAGCCATCAGTACGAAACTAAATACTTACATAACAGAAGAGCCTATTGGCATAAACGATCGTATCATGTATAAGAAACTACGTTTTCCAAATTGCCAGGAGATTACGGTCGTTAGTGTATATGCACCAACATTAAAAAGTACAGACGAAGAAAAAGAGCAGTTCTATGCCGAATTCCAAACAGTATTAAAGAAAACTTATACAAAAAGTAATATCATAATCCTAGGTGATTTTAATGCAAGAACAGGTCAAAATGTACACCTTTGGAAAGGTGTGATCGGCCAGCATTTTGCGCTAGAAATGGTCTATTCATTACAAATACAAATTATAATTTGAAGGATATTCATAAAGGAACATGGGTGCATGATCGAAAATGGCCTACATGATTGATTACGTAATAACTAAGAAAGAACGGAAAAATGATTGTCAAATTACACGGGCTATGAGAGGTGCAGACGGTGATACAGACCACCTTATGCTGCGCTCACAATTTCGGTTTAGAAAGTGCTACTATTATCATGCGAAGCAGCCAAATGCAAATAAATATAAAACTTATAACTTAACAACACTGAAAAATAAATCGGTTCTACCACATCTTAACACGGAACTTAAAAATACAGTCGAAGAAATGAAATGCCATGAAGATATGCCAGCAGCCGAATACTGAAATGCAATTAAAGAAAAAATAAACACTACATGTAAGACCGTACTAGGATGTAGGAAGAAAAGGCAACAAGACTGGTTTGCTGATAAAAACGGGGAAATTAAGAACCTATTAGAAGAAAAAAAGCAGGCATTCATCAAATGGCAAGCGGACGAATAAAATTAAACACGATGCCTTTAAAATATCAAAAGCTCGAGCACAAAGGGAAACGAGGAGACTACAAAACGAATGGTGGATAGAAAAATCACATGAAATCCAGGTTTTAGCTGATCGAAACGATTCTCGTGGATTCTATGGTGCAATCAAAGCCGTCTATGGGCCAAAATATCAACGAAAAACAGCAGTCAAAGATAACTTGGGAAATTTAATTCTAAATCGGCAAAGTGTAATGAAAAGGCGGGAAGAATATTTTCATGATCTTTTAAACAATACTACCGATGTTAACATGAATTTGTTGCAAACTATATCTACAACGGATGAAAATAAATTTTTAGATGAGCCACCAACTATAGATGAAGTGAATGAAGCTGTAAAGAGCATGAAAAATAACAAATCTCCTGGGTTAGATGGCATACCAATAGAGATATATAAATCTGGAGGAAAAGATATTATAGACTGTTTGCATGCTCTTTATAGTAAAATATGGGTCGAAGAAAAAATACCGCAGAATTTTAAAGAAGCGGCAATAATACCAATCTTTAATAACAAAGCTGACAAAGCAGACTAACTATAGAGGTATAGCTCTTTTATGTACGGCAAGCAAAGTATTTAGTAAAATTTTATTAGGAAGACTTAAGACTCTAGTTGACCCACTGATACTAGAAAACCAATCTGGTTTAAAATCGGAGTGTGGTCGATATGATATTTTCACTACGGCAGATAATTGAAAAAAATAGAGAACAAGCATCTACGCTATATATATGGCATTCGTAGATGTTAAAAAAGTTTTCGATTCCGTAAATAGAGAAGCTTTATGGATGTGTCTTAAGGCAGTAGGCTGTCCGCCGAAAATACTATGTCTTCTTAAACAGCTACATGATCAAACTAAAGCAGCCATAATATGTGATGCAGGCTTAACTACATTTATAGACATAAACACCGGAGTTAAACAAGACTGCATTTTAGCGCCTACGCTTTTTAACTTTTATATGAGTATGGTGCAAAAGGCCTTCATACAGCACGCAGCTAATATCGGTATTAAGATACGGTTCCGTTTTGATGGTGGTTTATATAATCTCACCAGAGTTATTTCACATAAACGGACACAGACCTTCAAACTGACAAGCTTACAATATGCAGACGATTGTGTAATGATTGCAGATGAAGCTGACGAGCTGAAAGAAGCTATACAAATTTTAGAAAACGTGTATAAGGACTTTGGATTAAGTATAAATTTCGATAAAACTGAAATCATACAAGTTTGCGACGACGTGGTGTCCAATATAGAAATAAATGGAAACAAAGTCCGTTCGGTTGAAGCGTTTAAATACCTAGGTAGCGTAGTTAACAAAACCGCATCGCTGGATGATGAAATCTCATCAAGGTTAAAACAGGCAAACGTTGCTCATAGTAAGTTACAGCGAAGGGTTTTCGATAACAAAAATATATTATCCGATACTAAACTAGCTGTATATAAAGCAGTTGTCATTCCAGTACTTCTATACGCGAGTGAAACATGGCCAATAATGAAAAATCAGATTAAAAAATTAGATACATGTCATCAGAGATTCTTACGTAGAATTCTTAAAATACACTGGACTGATCGAATAACAAACGAAGAAGTATTGGCCCGAGCAGATTGCCGCACAGTTGATCGAATGCTAGTCGGTAAACGCCTAAATTGAACGGGACATGTATACCTAGAAGAATGATGTATGGCGTTCTGGCAAATGGTAAACGTCCGCTCGGTAGACCACGGCTAAGATTCAAAGACGTAATCTCCGGAGACCTAAAAAGTTTAGGCATTCAACCATTAAAAGATAAGTGGGAAAACATCGCCTATAACCGTACAGCATGGTCCGATCTAGTACTAAAATCAATCAATATCAAACGTAAAAGAAGAAAGCCCTCAGTTAAGAAGAATATCACACAACAAAATGTAACGTGTCAAGTTACATCAAGATCTTAGTCCTTTCGAGGATAAAGAGTATTCTCTTTGGAAAGCTACCCAAAAAATTAAGCATACAATTACACACGCTCCATCCATTAAAGATGAGAGTGGAAACTGGGTAAGGTCAGATACCGATAAAGCCGAATGCTTTGCTCGCCATTTATCTCGGGTATTCAAACCGCATAATATGCCTTCAACTATTAATATCAGCATTAATTATAAAACGGACGAAAAATTGATAATATTTACACCATATGAGATAGCGACTGAAATAGATAATAATATGAATCCTCGGAAAGCTCCAGGTATTGATGACATATCCCCAAGAGTGCTAAAAGAACTAACAAAAAAAGGTATAATTATGTTGACATATTTGTTTAATGCTTGTCTACGTTTAGAATATATGCCACGCTGTTTCAAAATAGCGCAAATCATTATGGTAAAAAAACATAACAAACCAGACGCTGATGTAGGGTCATACAGACCAATTTCATTATTGCCAACTATATCAAAGTTATTCGAGAAATTATTACTCAAACGACTGTTGCCTATGGTTGAAGAGTATATACCAGTACATCAGTTTGGGTTTCGACGGAAGCACTCCACAATTGATCAAGTGCACAGGATCACAATGGTAATTAATAGAGCATTTGAGGAAAAAAAATATTGCCCGGCCGTCTTCTTAGACGTATCGCAAGCTTTCGATAAGGTATGGCACGACGGGCTGACCTATAAATTAAGCCGAATTCTGCCAGGTAACATCTGCCGTTTGCTCATGTCTTATTTATCAGAAAGACAATTTAAAGTACAGCAAGAAAATGCTACTTCCGCATCCTACAACATAGAAGCTGGAGTTCCGCAGGGAAGCGTTCTCGGTCCCATCTTGTATCTTCTATACACAGAAGACTTACCAACGGATGCGCAAACGACGACAGCTACGTTCGCCGACGATACAGCTATATTAGCCGTTAGTAGTAGTCATTCTGAAGCTATAAATAAATTGCAAAACTCTTTGAACAGAGTGCACGAATGGGCATCAAACTGGAAAGTTAAAATCAATGAAGAAAAATCAACGCATATAACTTTCACATACCGACGAACAGATGTGCATCACCAAGTGTACTTAGGAGGTAATTCCGCAGGTTGACTCAGTCAAGTACCTTGGTATGCACCTGGATAGGCGGCTGACCTGGGAAATACATGCCAGAATGAAATGTAAACAAATAAAGAAAAAACCGCAGCAGTTATATTGGCTTATTGGACGCAAATCGCCTCTAGACGTAAGGTACAAATGCCTACTGTATCGGCAGATCATAAAGCCAATATGGACTTATGGTCTGCAGTTATGGGGCTGTACCAGCAGGTCTTCTAGAGCAAAGATCCAAGCTAGACAAAGCATAATACTAAGAGCAATTGTCGATGCATGCCGTTATTCGAGAAATGATGATATTCATCGAGACTTGCACATCTCGCTTGTAAACGAAGAGATTAGAAAATTCGCTACAGCACACAAGAAGAGGCTACACCAACATGTCAACGTGGAAGCTACCAATTTATTAGATAATAGTCAAGACATCAGGCGTCTTAAAAGGCGCCACCCGTCAGACTTATTATGAAGTCATTAAATTCTATTACATAAATAGATTAATACAAACTAATTTTCGTAGTCATGGTCAATGGACTACTGACTTCAACCCATAAGCTGGCTAACAGGATGATCTTGTTAGTAAGCTACACTTTACTAAATTTGATACTTATTTAACTTCAATGAGTTAAGATCGTATCTTTATTAAAAATAAAAAAAAAAATAAAAAAAAAAATTATGTAACTTTAAAACCACGCACCGCATTGGAGTATTTTCTCATATGCGACATAAACACGGATAATAGACTCATACTCGGTCACGAGTGAGGATAGATGATGATGATATATATATAAAATAAACGATTAAAAGTAGTTAAAATCGCTAAAAAAATTATTTTCTTTATGAGCAGAAGCCAATGTGAATATTTTTTTTTTTTATTTATGACAAGTGGGTAATTTATATCTATTTTAAGTTTATCGCTATATTCTTTAAATAACAGCCCTGATGTATAGTATGGTGAATTGTATCAGGAGTATTCGTCTTGCAGTACTGACAGTTTGGTGTGTTAGTTAAATTAAATCTATTCGGATATTCACCAAAATTACCCGTGTCCAGTTAAAATTTGTGAATTAAAAAGATTATGTGCATATTTTTATAACTGATCTTACTCAGGATATTAGGAATAAATTAGTAGGTGATTCTTCCAGTGTTGCCTAAATTCCAATGCGATTGCCAAATATTGTAGATTTTGTTTCTAATAATTTTTTTAACTACATTAATGGGCAAACAAAAGTCGATATCAGAAATACTAAATTTATCCAGGTAGGTTATCGACTTAACTTTATTTAAGTTACCAGTGATTCTGAATTCAGAAATAATGGCGCTGTCAATTAGAAATAGGGTAAGGGGGTAGGATATAGGCTAGCACGTATGCAGCAGATGATGGAGCAGCCTTGGTATAATGAGGAACGGTATTAAATGTCTTTGCTATTTATTACCTCTTTTTAAGACTTTATTATTTATGTAAGTGGCATACCCATAAATGGCTTTTATAAGACCCTTATATAGTATCACGCTTTCTTTAAACCGAAACCCCTTAATTATTGCGAATAATTCTAATTAGAGATTGCCATACAATTTGACGCATTTTGTATTTACCTCTTCAAGATGGGCAAGGAAGTTTATAGTCAATAGTTAATCCGAGATAATTAAGTTTAGTAGTTATTTGTATCGCTTGTCTAGAAATAACTTTTAAGTAGTTTGATATTTTAAAGAGGCTTTTGGTTCCTAAATAGAATAGATTTTCATTTTTTAACCGAGAAAGACAGGCCTAATTCATCAATGTTCTCCTCAAGTCGTTTATATATTATTTCAATCTTATTTAGATTACTATATTTAGTGATTTTAAAACACATGCACAGATCATCAGCATATGAAATCAAGTAAGTGCGGATATTTAGTGAATTACAGAAGTCTTCTATGTCACGGTGTACCTTTGAATATAATACATTCCACATTGTGGTATCAAGCAAGGAACCTTGTCGAAATCGACAACTTTAAAGCTACATGATTTATTAATTTCCAAGCGTGAAATCCTGTTTTTAAAGTAGCTAATGATAATGTTTACGAGCGATGAGTTGATAGACTGGTTTCGGAGAATTTTTTATAATTGCTGAACGCGAGCAATTATCGAAGATACCTTTTTTATTTTTTTCAGTCAAAGGAAATTACAAGTATGCGTGATTTATTATCGAGGTTGTTTTTAATAAAGGAAATAATATTAAATGCAGTGTGGTAAAAGTATGTTTCGTTTCTATTATAATCAAGTAGTTCGAAATCATCGCTGCAGAATTTCGTTGAATGCTACGCGATATACTAGAATTTCTACACGATCATTTAAACATATCCCTTACATATATTTTCATTTATTAATAAAATATCAAAAAAAAATGTTATGAAAACTGTAAAATTCGTTAACATGAATTCGACTAATAGGGAATTATGGAACACCTACACGCATATACGTTATACTAAGTATAAGCATCGTAGATTAAAACGGAAATTCTTGTAATTATCAACTTATTGTTAACTATAAATATTTTAAAATTATTTCTAAACACATTGTTTTTTATTTTATTAATTTATTAATTTATTAATTTTTGTTTCCTCAGTGTGTCAGTTTTTTCTGTAGTTTTTTTTTTTTTTTTTTTATATTTTCCCGCATTACTTTCTTTAAATAATTTCAAAAGTATATTATACGTTTTGTAATTAATACATATTTGGCTAAGGTTTATGTATAGGTACTTAGCTTTAAGTTATGAAAGAAAATTGTTTTCAGTTTATGTGTAAAAATATAATAAAAAATTTTTCATTTCATTTTTAATACGCTAAAAGAAATGTTTAAAAAATACGCTATACATTTTGTATTTCGAACGAATGATTTTCTAGATTATAATTAAAATAGTCTACGAGTGTAAACAACAAAAACACGCGCGACTAATCGAGATAAGGTAATGCTCGTCAGATCGAATACGTGTACGTACGGTCGGGTAATGCTGAATTTACTTTAGTAACATTATACAAGGTATGTTAAAATTTAAATAAAATCATTCGATATATATATATATATATATATATATATATATATATATATATATATATATATATATATATATATATATATATGATAAGAGACTAAATAGATAGCGCCGCTCGAGTGCGCGATTAAAAATTATACGAGAAAACTGATCGGAAGTCAAATAGAGGGCGCCACTGAAATTAGAACTGTTTTTGTTGGTTTTTTTCAAATTCCGCTCACCATAACATATTTACAATATTATTGATGATAACTGAAAATCACTCCGAAATGGCCTTATAAATTGCGAATCGTTTTCACGACGTCCGTAATAATGTACATTTTCCGGTTGGTCCCGTGATACCTGTTGTAACTTGTTTAAAGTATTTCATCATTCAATTCACACCGGTTTACAAGTGTACTCTATAAATTACGTATAAACGTCCGATAAGCATTGTTGACGTGATTACTAGTCCATCTTTTTCCGTCAGTCAATTAGTGCCCTCGTAATTTATGGTACATACGTAAATTAAATTCGAATATGCCTAACGAACCGTGTTCCTCCCCGCGCCGGTATTTCCCGCTAGTTTCTATTCTTGTCTGTTCGAAAGCGTAAATTCTCAACGGGCGCCAATTTCACTTCTTATAAATACCGGAGAACCGAATTTTTTCATTTTTTTTAATCAAAGGTAATACATACGGATGATTTTTCTTTTCGCGATTAATGCGGATTATTTACTTTTTTCAACGACGATATCGCTTTCATCGAAAGTCGAATTATCTCCGTCTCCTAAATCGTTTGGTTTTTTTTTTTTTTTTTTTTTTTGGTCGGGTACTACGTATTGTTACTACGGCCAGAAGCACCCGGAAGTAAATATGAGTGTGAGATGTTTGATCATATTTATAGTTTGAAGAAACTGAAGTGTTGCTTCGACAGCAGTTGGCTCATCGGATAAAACTGTTTCGAACGAATTACTAACGAAGTTATGGGGACGGTATACGAAATATTGTGGCCAGTCGAAAAATAATCGTTGGAGTGTTAAGGGCGTCCGGACGCAATGATCGCACAAAGGTGGATTTGTTTTATTTAAAATATGATCATACGAGTGAGTGCGGGGTGTGGCCAATATACGGAGCAGTACTATTTGTTGCTTTTACGCACGAAATACTTCCAAGAAAAAGGAAAGAAGCGAATAGTAGTTCTAAGATGATATGTTGAGGGAATTGAATTCCACAGATCACAAAACAATTTATTCGCTATATATATATATATATATATATAAATATATATATATATATAAATATATATATATATATA